>WAAF01014236.1:0-453731 GCA_013400475.1 Tricholaema leucomelas | reverse complement strand
TTGGCTTAAAACCACACTCAGATCTCACAGGGGTCAAAAAGGCTCAAGTACATGGTTTTGTTTATTAAATCTGACAAGTCCAAAGCTCCTCGCTACAAGCATTTAATGAAGACAGTAGCATAAGTTCAGCCAGCGGAGAAATGGTTTTAGACAGCAGCAGCTTCAGATATATAATCTAAACATGTTCAAATGGCCTAATTAGTAGGTTTGATTTTACCAGGACCTTGAAAGCTGTAATACCTGGGCTGAGTCTCCACTAGGATGCCAAGACAAGCAGAAAATCAAGCAGCAGGAAGAATTTAGCTGCAGCTCTGTGCAGACCATTTCTGAGATGATAAATAGTTCTGTACAGAATAGTTCTTAATGAGGCTGATATACAGAACTGACCCAAGAGGATTCGCCACATAAAACTGTATACAGTCAAACAGCTGCAAATCAAATACCATCCTATGTACAATAATAATAAAATTATCTTAGCCCTAATGTTCTTTGAATGAGATCACATTAACTACAGCATTGATTTGAAGCAGATGAGAAATCTTCAGTGTTAAAAACAATGTATTTACTGGTAAAATATAGCAAGCGTTGTTTATTGCATGTTTTAACTTGCATTTGAATGCTTGATAGCATATTATAGTATAATGTAAACAATAATAATTTGGTCTGGCACAGGCAGATATATCTGTTGACATTCTCTCCTGGGGGAAAAAAAAACAAACCAAACCCAAAAATAAACACACACGCACAGTCAAAATCCTAAAGCAAAACCACCAGCCTCCCGTAAATTGCAATATATATTTAGTTTGTATTTAGAATTGTTTTATGAATAAACAGGGATTTAAATAAAGCTTAATTGCTTATGAATCATTTTTCTACACAACTTAATCAGATTCCTTCTGTTGTATTCCCTGAAAACAATATTAATCTGAGATACATATTGAAGATTATCTAAAACTGCACCCTGAAAATTATTTATGGAATATTAGCAGACAGTTTTGCATATCTTTCAAAGTTCAGTGCAAACACCACCCTTGTCATTGTATACCGGCAGTATTTGGCTCTATTTATCATCTCTCTTGCCTCATTAATATGAAAAGATGACATATTTGCCCCACCAAGACTCGAACACATTTAAAGGCTTCATCTGAGGTAACAAAAGGACTCAGGTGAAATGTTGCAGTAAGTCACATGTACTACTGCATAGCTGAAAAATAAGACAAAAACATTCTTCTTTTTCTCTGTGCAAAGAGAAAAAATAATGAAAAACAAGTTATATAACACCATGAATACTAGGCCATTAATGGAAATGAAGGAATACAGAAAAAAGTTCTTTGCTCAACTGAGTCTTACTGGAGAAAATGCCACACAGGCTCATACCTCCTATATTTCCCCTGAGTGGGAAATATACTACTAATAGCCAAAGATTTCAGGGGCTCTGTCTTTAGAAACAGGAAATCTGAAGGGTATAGGTCTGAAATATTGAGTAACATTATATCTCTTCTCTCCTTTCCTCAACTGCTCTTGAAGTGCTAGATAAGGACAACATCCCTTCTTCTGAAGACAGCAAGCACTACTGGAGGTGGCCCAAAGACTCTGAAAAGAGGCCAAGAATCTGGCACACCCCAGCAAGTTAAGCTGTAGCCAAGAGGAGGGAGGTAATTTGCAACCAACAACACAATGGTAGCTAATAATAACCTGTAGCATCCATCTCACAAGCCACTTACAGCACTATTATCTTAAATGCAGAGCCATTGCTTTGTTAGGTATCCTTGCTTTCCACCCCAGTCTTTGCCAGATAGATCCTATCTCCTACAATGAACTGCTTTTTAATATTTTTTTTTCACAAATCTCCATCTCCAGGGATGAAGATCCACAGCATTTTTTAATGATGTAGCCAACCCCTAAATAATGAGATAAAGCTTGCTTTAGACCAGGGAGCAACCAAAACTTCAGCATCAGTCCAGCTATGCAATAATATCTATGAAAGCCCATAATTAACAGCGTTTACACTAGAACTTCTTGGGCAACTGCTATTCAGTCTATGTCCCTATTCTACTACTACAATACTTCACCTAAGCAGATACTTTATTTAATAAGTGCCATGAAATAATAATTCAATAAAATCATTCCCAGGGAAAGTTTTCTATAATGAACCCTCAAACTAGGTTTGAGAGAGGGGAAGAGCTTATTTTGGTGTTATTGCTAAGACAACAAACTGGTTTATGTCAAATATCAGACTCCAGGAAATACTTTTTAAAGTCATCAGTGTTTGAATTTGGACATTATTTCCATCTTAGACATAACTTCTTAGTTGTCAAGATCACAATTTTAAGTTTACGGAAAGTGTGACAGCATCCCTTCCCTTTTCTCCATACTCCAACTGCTCCTTCTCCACTCTTAGTTGATCGAGAATTCAAGTATGATAATTATATTGAAAATTGCCCAGTAATTGCCCTGCCATTGCAACAAGTAAACATTGCTGAATGTCAGCACCACCACATTCTCTCAGAAGTCATGGGGGGGGAGAAAAAATTATGTCAAAGCAAGAAGCATAATTTCTACCATAGGCAGAAAAAGTATGATTCACTTGCAAAAAAACCCCATAACATGCTTGAAATAAAAAGGAGCACAATTCAAAATCCTCAAGTATCTTTTGAATTACCCTTGAGAACAATTTATATTTCAGTTCCAGCATTCTCCTTGTAAATTAGAAGCAAATTCTGTAATCTCTCAGTAAATAAAATGGAATGTTTTTCAGTAAAATGGCATCTTTTGTGTGAACAGAAGGCTTTTACCTTTAAATTGCTGTTGAAACTGCATTCTCTAGTGTATCATTCAGCTGCCTTCTTAGAAACAGCTATGTAAGGTCCCTACTTGCAGTGATTATATCCTTTGGCTCACTTCACTGATAGTCGGATTATTCTGTCTAGAAGCATAAGTCATTTTCATAATCTTTCAATATCTAGTTTACACAAACATGTTAAAAGCCCATACCTAATTACAGATATCAGAATAAGATATTAAATTTTATCTGTCTTGAATATTATGTTGCGTGTGTACCATGATCTTCATAAAGCACTTCCTTCACAGAAAACTCCTTCAGAAGCTTAATTCTCTGCTTGATTGTGTTTTACTTTCTCATTAAAATTACCCTCAAACCAGCACACACCATTAGAATTAAGATGTGCAGAAATGCACAGTTCAAGTCTTGTGACCTACATGCCCTTGTGAAAATCATGAATGAGGCAGCTTGGCTTGTAGAAGCAACATCAGATTCAAATCATCTTTTAGAAAAGGTTGTGCACAGGTAGAAATATGACAACTGCTTCTTCCTTTATGTTAACTAGTCTTCCAAAAACAATTGCCTCTTAAACTCTTCATGTAATTAGACCATACAGGAATCAGCCAATTCCAGTCTTCAAGATACAGATAACTATTGGCTTGAGTGAGATGTTAACAGAGACAAGCATGGTGGCATACAAATGCAGAAAATACACACACTGTTTGTGTATCTTCTTACAAGAACATAAAGAATGTACTGCAATAGGAATTCTTAGTTATATGGAATTATTTGGTACAAAGTAAAAAAGAAGGTGTTGATCACTCTGAAACAATGTGAAAAGAAATAGCAAACTTAATACACTTGTGTAAGATAGTCACAATAAAGAATGAAAGATTTTATGGTGTTTCGACATTTAAATTAGAGAGAGTCTATGTTTAAATATCAGGCCTCTATTGCAATAAATTCTACAACATTTTAAGTAGAGTTACATATTAGGGTTAAAACTAACATACTTGTGAACAGTGCATGAAAGTTTAATTAAAAGACCACTAAATTATTCATATTTAATGAAACTGAACGAATTCTGCAGAAAAGTTCAGCAACATTTATCATATTATTGTGCTAATGAACTTGTTCTTTCAAGGTAATAAAAGAAAGTTTGTCAGAATTTATGGAAATTTCTTAAAGGTTGATGTATCTTCAGATCTATAAGAAAAAGCAAACCTAAATATGCTCCTAGACTAAAAAAAAAAAAAACCCAAAAATTGAAGTCTGAAAAATATTCATGAAACAAATATAATGAGCAAGTTTCACACTTTTGCTGAGGCACTGGTCGGATGTGGAACAATAATAGAGTGTTTGCAGAAGAGGATGAAAAAGTACAATGTGCAAAGATACTAGCAGCAGGAGGCACAAATGAACTAGTGTAATGGGGGGTAATAATTATGCAAGATAGGATTTTTTCAAAATTAATATTGCTTATAAATTTTGATACTCAAAACTCTTGCTGTCCACCCAGTAATTTTTAATAATAATTGGTTCTATGCAGTGGGCCTGAAAACAACATACAAAGGAATAACTGGATCTAGAACAAATAACTAACAATAATACAACATTAATCTCAATTGAACTGGAAGAGGGATTCTTGCTGTCAATATACTGCTTGCCCACTAGATAGACTCAAGAGGCTACTTTCTGTTTAAGGCAGAAGGCTTGCAATTAAAACATTTCTTACAGAGACGTGCTAAGGATTTGTGTGATGGTTTGGGTGTCCCCCTCCCCCCACACTTTTAGAAATTACCCAGACTAGACTCAGCCGGCTCTGGAAATTTGAATGAAGCTTATATTTACAGCTGGCACAATTTACAAGCAGATATTTACAGTGTATATACAGTTATAGACAGAAATATACAAGGTAAAAAAGGTAATACAAACACAATTCCCCTCCCAGAAACCTGAGTCCCCAGGAGGGGCTCTCAACCACCCCCTCACCTTCCCCCTACCCCTCTCAACCTTACCCCAGTCCTAAGGAAGAATGGAGGTTCGGCCAAAAGGGTTAAAAAGCAAGGTGAAGCAGTCAAGCAAAAGGAGGGTGAGGTTAGAAAGCAAGATGGAGTCCAGCCAGCAGCCACGAGCTCTCCCCAGCAGGCAAAGCTCCCCAGCGAAGAGAAGCAAGTGCCCTAATCTTTGTTTTGCCTTTCTTCTTTTGTATACATCTCAGCAAGACTGTGAGCGAAGTAGACCTCACCATTGTTTTCATTTTACAGCCTATCATCTAGTTCTTCTCACCAAAACATGCCAGCTAGGCTCAAACTAGCACAATTTGCTATAGAGGCTTTGAGTACTTACAAAATTAGCTCCCAACTCACAGGGCTAGCTACAGCTCCAGACAGTACCCAAAGCCTGTGGAGGGGTTGCTGTTGGTGTTGTCTTAGTCACTGGGAAGATCAAAAGCCTCAGTGGCTAAGCAGGGGTACTAGGAGAGAAGCAGATGATCTCTGACCTGGTTCTGGACCACCTAATATTGTCAAATTTGACAAACTGCCATTCTGATTGTGTAAGCTCTGTGGCCAAAGGGCCATTAGTCTTGGGCTGAATTGATAAAATGAGAGGAGTGCGGAGGCAGGAAAGTCAAGAGATGACTCAATATGAGTTAGCTGCAAGACAATCCAACGTTTATTACGAGCATCAGGCTTTATATAGTTGGTGCATAAGCATACATGTTAGTGTGAACCCAGCATGCTTTTCAGTATTGCTAATTAGCGATTGGCACATCTAAAGATTGGGATTTGCATGGTCCTCCTACTTGCGGTTTCCTGCTGAAGCTAGTTTCCCTCCTAATCTGGACGCAGTCCCACAGAAGCTGTTTATCGGAAGGCTCAAGGACAAATGCCTTTGAGCTTCATCATACACACCACTGCAGCTTACTGCATTTCAATACACTCAGACCTCACGTCAAGGACTGGATTGTACAAAGCTTCTAGGGACCCATGTGCCCTATCCTTCAGCCATTTCCCAACAGATGAGCAGGCAAACACAAGGTGCTTCTGCCTCATTGCTCTCTGCCATTGTACCTGCCATGCTCTTGCCTTATTTGCTTTGCAGCATTATGTCTGCTAAGCTATAAGCCAGACCAGCTACATAATAACAAGCTCTGATACTTTGGGTTTGTACACTTGTCACAACGTGACAAGTGTCACCAACGTTGTGCCTGAATGCACCGAGACATCCTGCCTGCACCTCTGTAAACCTCTGTGCCAAGTCTGGAGTCAAAGAGAAGGTAGATTTAGACTAGATATAATGAAGAATTTTTTTACAGTGAAGATGGTGAAGCACTGGCACAGGTTGCCAAGAGAATTAACATGGTGGATGTCAGTTTTGGTGAGGCTCTGAGCAACCTAGTCTAGTTAAAAATGTCCCTGCTTTAGAGGGGTTGGACTAGGTGATCTCTAAAGGCCCATTCCAGCTTAAAATGTTCTAGGATTCTGATTCTAGACAAAGGCTGCCTGCCACTGTCAAACACAAGGTGCTTGGGTCAGGGAAAATGTTGGTCACACTCTGTATGATCATTCTCATTTGAAAATATTCTTTGTTCCTCCTCAAACACAGAACTTAAATGAGCACTGCAGAAACTTCATTTTATTTCTGATACAACCACTAGCCAGACATTGCTTTAGGTAAAGCTGTGGATTAGCTCTATCCAGTAATAACATCTTTATTAGATCAACAGGGCCAGATCTGGCAGTCCAACATAGGTCCACACTCCCAGATCCAGTTTGTAGTGAGGCCAAGCACCTGCTCCCATCAGGAACACACAGAGCACACATACACACATACACCCAGCCTGCAGCACAGAATGCTGACACATCTCTGTACACATGAAGCAGCATTTTTAGCAAGTCTTACAAACTGCCATAGGTTTACACATTCAAGCCAAAGTTTTTGCCCTCTGAGACATGATCAAATAACTTTCACTCTTTTTGCCCATATCTCTGTGCATTAAATTTACCTTTATAAATTTTAGTTGGAAGAATATGGAAATATATAAATAAAGACCTTCTTGACAGGGAAGATTAATATTTTGTTTAAACTATCTATCCACCTCCAATCTAAAAAGATCACTTCTAACAAGCTGATGGAAGCATAAGTTCCAAACAATATTTAATCCTAAAACGTTGGTGATATATTCCAGAATATGATGCATTTTATCACCTCAGTTGCAAAAGTGTACTATTCTGAATTTCTTTCACTGCTTTTCCACATCTGCTTTGTTTCAAAGCCAGAACGATTGTCATTATAGGAAAGGAGCTGTGCATAAAGAAAATGCATTGCCAAGAATGTGGCATTTTGGAAGCACTTATCAAATGTGTGACTGTTTAAAACAGATGTTGCATGCCAGTCCCAAGGATTTTAGAGTATCTTCATACCTTCAATCACCTAGTCTGAGGTAAATATTTCTTAATCCTCAGTCTTAGGTAGGAGCAAATAAAATTCTTAAGAGAGTATGAAATAAGAGAAGCCAAGAGGCTAGATGACCTTGAGTTCATCTAAGGCAAGGAAGGACAGAATAAAATATTATCATTAGGTCACAACAAAACTTGAAGTTGGAGGACACAAAGAATACATAACCACGAGGGAGGGAAAAGATCTGATTTGAGCATATATGCATTACGTGTAGGCACAGTAATAGATTACAACCTTATTTTAAAATGTTTCTATTTCTTTCTAGCATCTGATAAGCATTTGGAATTTCAGATACCTTACAGAAAGAATAATCACATCTGAATAATTCCTCCAAGTAATCTGAACAAGGACAGTTGTTTCTCCTTCCTCTCAAACTGTGAATACCTAAAAGCTCAGAAAACTAAGAAAAGTATTCTTTTGTTGTCTTAAGTACTCTCAAGCATTTTTTCCCCCTGAAATTTGGTTTACAATTATTTTTCCAGAGAAGTAGTATTTTGACAGATTATCCTCTTTCTGTAGTGAAAATCTGTTAAGAATAAAGTACATTAAACTAAGAGTTACAGTTTATACAACAAATCAACTCTCATAATAGAGGCAGATGGTTATCAAATAAGACACTATAGGAAGCAGGAAAATTTTAAAACCTAAAGTTAAAAATGAAACATCATTTTCATAGTCATTTAAAATTAAGGGAAAAAAACCTCATCTAGCAAACATCAAAGCATTCTTTCATGATCAGCAATGAAAAAAAAATAGGAAAAAAATAGTATTTTATGACAAGTTATTCCAGAATTGTGGAAACTTCTTCCAACAGCAGCAATAACTTTGAAATTTCACTCTATATGTTTTTGAATGCTCACTTTGTAGACTTCAGTGTTTCCCTTAGCAGTAAAGCTTTGCCTTTGCACTTTGCCTAATTACAGAAAGCATAGAGATATTGCAACATTTGTATCAGTTTCCTGAACTATGTAGCTGAAGCACTGTGTGGATTTTATTCATTAATAAATAAACAAAAAAAAAACCCTCAGCACTTACAGATGCCTTTCGAAGTTGCAGGTCTTGTTTACCATGGCTCAGCCAGCCAGCAATGTCCTGCTTTGCACTCAGAAGTTGTACAGCTGTAAGAAATTCCAAGAAAAACACTTTTGTTGAGCCTTTCAAAAGACACCAGGGATGAAAAAAAAAAAGGTGCATTGTGCCCTGGGAGAAGAAACTTTCTTTCTGATTGGGTGAAGGTGAGTGAAAGCAATGGGGAACAGCAGCAGCAGGTGCCTTTAACGCTAATTAGAAGATTCTGCGATCATCAGGGACTACTCCAGCACCTGTGCTAACTCTTATGCTACAGGCATCCTGTGCAGCTACATTTGTCTCCTCCAGAAGAAAGCCGGGTGACTGTGCAGTCCATTGGCTGCTGCAGGAGCACCTCCTGCTGCTCTGCCTACATATTCCATATGCACACATCTCAGGTGCTGCCATACAGGAGCAGGTTTTCAGTACATGTAGTTGAAATGTAGCAGAGAAACTACTAATGTTACTCATTCATGGTTTTCCCCATGAGCCACCAACTACTTCAAACTGCTTTGTGTATTTAAACACAGAAAGACTTTCTAAGCAAACAAAATAACAAAAGCAATTAATTATTTGGTTTGCAAGACCATTTTGCACTGTTTTTGCTGTCACAACTAATAGACATAAAACCAAGTAGTTCTGAAAGAGAGATATATATGTATATATGCCCATATCTCTTAACGGTATCTAGTCGATCTTTGTAAAGTCAGCTACCCAGTGACTCTAGTGCAGGAATATATGAGTGAACAGATTTCGTTGTTTTCAGATGGGGTTTTGGAACCATTTTCATATAGTTCATAAAGTTTTCATATGGTAAATGTATGTATTTAAAGTTGTATCAGTGTACTAGGGTCTTCCAAAACACCTGCAATAGTGACTAATTTATGAGGAAATTACAGCCTAGCCACTGAAAGAAATAAAATCACCTTAAGAGGGGACCCCAACAGTATACATACAGGATGATCACAGAGGCCCTGGGGATGTAAGCACAAATCTGAAAGAGTCAGTTAGCTGTTGCTGAAGAGATGGTAGTGAGGAAAAACTGGCTTTCAGGGTAACAAAGAGAGAACAAAGAGCAGGATCAACCACAGATGAAACACCCCATAGATTGAAAGACTCAGACATAGCTTGGAAATTGTAAATTAATTAATAAAGAGCAAGTAAACAGACTGTGATACAAAGTACATACATATGAAAACACAGCTGCACCCAAGAGTGTGGAGGAAGTCCTCCACATCATACACCTCTGATCAAGAGCTCCCTGTAATCACTTTCTCTGTTAACTAATGAGAAGAGCAATCAATTTCTGGCTCCGTAGGTTAGCACATCTCTTTAGCCCAGATCATCTGCCCATGAGTTTCAGTTTCATGTCCCAATTTAGAGACTTGCTTGCAACATTTGTCCATCACACAACGTGAAATCGCATCAAGCTATGCATCAGACAAGCACAAATTTGTAACGGTGCGCTTCCCCACCATTTTTCTGGTTTGGCATCTCTAAGAATCTAGCTCATTTTCAGGGGTGTTAGGTTCAACTACAACTAATCTGCACCAAGGTACAGCTTATTCTGTTTTCATGGCAAGTTTTATCATCATGTAATTATATATGAGTGATTGTTTTATTTTTATTCACATGAAGTCACCTTTTTTTTCCAAGGAACTTTACATTCTCCTCCTACTGCATATGTGCCTTTCATTCTATTACATTCATAAGTTTAAATGAATTTTTTTTTTGGACAGCTTTTGTTGCAGTGACTTTTTTTTTTAATCTAACTTTGTTTAGCTGTCTACCATCACATTTCTAATTCTTTTTTAAGAGAACACTGCATTCAGGATGCTTGTATTTTCTTTGGGTTGTGATTCTCAATGGTATATCTCAGCAGCAAATGTTGAACAGCTGGAAACTATCTAATTAGAACAAGAAGGCAAAAAAGAAAAAGGATGCCTGAGATGAATAATAATCATATCCATCATACATTTTTTCTTATTTATGTAACATACACCCACATGTCATTGGCAATGAAAATTATTGTAGGATTAAAAGGTTTTATATCATATTTCTCCTTCTGTGAGTTTTAAACAGATTTTGCATGTTCCTTTAATTATATAGGTAGATTTGTTTACTGAAGCATTCATGTTAAAATTCAATACATGCAAAGGGGGCAAATTAAATTTTAAATCATGTTCCTTCTGGATAGCTACACTGTTAAGGTAATTTGATGCCTTCTATTCTCCACTGACCTTCTACAGTCGATAATTATGGCAACTCAATACAAAACACCTTCAATGGCATAAAGTTTTTGTAAGCTAAATATATACACTTTTAAAAAGGTGTATCAGTGTATTAGGGTGTTCAAAAACACCTGCATTCGTGACTCAGCTACATATTTAGGTAACAAAGCACTTTTATAAATAGGGCCTTCAGAGCCCAAACCTAAGCACAGTAAAATTTCTTTTGAAAGACCTCAATGGAAAGTTTCATATTAAATTCAGAGAAATTAAATCAAGCAGGACTACTTACATAGATACTAGTAAATAAAGAAAGAGAAATGCTACATCCCTTAGTGTCTTTTGTATTTTTGTTAATAACAATTTTTGTTTGGTTGTTTCTTTAAAATTTATTTTATTTTAATACACACTTTTTGATGATTATAAAATAAACCTTAGAATTGTCTCTGAGAATATGTTAGTGGCTCAGATATAAACTACAAATCAAAAATTCCAAAATAGATAAAAACATATTAATGCATTATTTGTTTTGAAAAACACGATAGGATTTTTAAGCAAATCTCATTGCATTCTTAGCAGAGAAGACTTGTGATCAGGTTTTCCAACTTGACAACTCCATTTCAAATGGCTAGGAGCAGTTGTTGCAGAGGGGAAATAGATGGGAGATGATATTTTCCAAAATTAATCTTGTTTATTAATTTTGCTATTCAGAACTCTCACCACCCCTGACCACTAATTTTAATAATATTTCGGTTCTTACACGGTTATGAAAACATTCTATGGATAATATCTACATCTAATATAACCAGCAAAATATATAAACATTAATTGAACTGGAAGAGACTATTCCTGCGGTCAAATGCTGCTTGTGGCCAATACGCCGTTTGCCCAGTAGCTGGGCTCAAGCTCTTTCTGCTCTATGGCAGAAGGCAATGGAGAATTGCAAAGAGGCATTTAAGCATTTACTCACAAATTATTGTTATTACCCACTCACTGGGGCTAGCCGCAGTCCAGACAGTGCCCAAATGCTTTCAGAGGATTCTGTCTTGATGGACGTTTTGGCTTGAACCTTCTTGGCTTCTGGGGAAAGGACACACTCAATCTCTGGCCTTCTCTCCTGGTTTCTTCTGGATGATCTGTGTATATGGCCAGGACTTCTAAGCAGGACCTTCAGGTGCAGCAGGCAGGATGTCGTGCAGTCTCAGCACGATGTCACACTGGCCACACAGGCCAATCGTGTGCAGACATCCAGGGTCTGCTCCTGGTAACTCACAGCACTGGAGTTTACCAGGCAAGCAATAAGGCAGTGTGCAATAGCAGCATGGCTGGGCACAGCCAAGAGAGCATGGCAAAGAGCAGGGAAGCAAAGCAGTGAAGCAAAAGCAGGTTGTTCAGCTGCATATCTCCTTTTACCAGTGTGGGCCGAGATTAACTGCCCTTTGGACACAAGAATAGCCAATCTGGATGGCAATTAGCCAAACCATACCATATTAGGCAAAGTCATAGGCTCACTTTTCCCTAATTTGGGAAAAGCACAGGCCTTGCACTGGGCAGGTACAAGCTAAGTGTGCGTACCTTACACCACAGGACCCTGGGCAGGCCAGACTATATGATTCCAGGTTTTGTGTCCATTTCCCATGCTTGCCTCTCTGGTGGAGCAGAAAAACATGCCTAGGTAAGGCAGGACATGTATAAGCCTATTCTGGGCCTCTGAGGCCTACCGCAGCATCAGTTATAATCTCGACATTACCTAACTCAATGCTCTATCACTCCAAATTCAGGTAAGACCTTCCCAGCTAAATTATCTCAACATTACAATGTATTCAGACACATTCATCGCTAATAACTGCTTCAGAAAAACTGGTTAGCTAAGAAAACTGTCAATATGTTTGGCAATCATTATAAAGTTATTATGATTTACAAAATTATATGTGATTTATTAAATTATATATAATTTATACAATTATAGTATGTATATATATGTTATACTGACTTTGTGCCAGAGTACATCAACACTGAAACCCAAGTCAGGCATTAGACTCTTAGATATTATCCTAGAACTCAAAACTGCTGCTCAGCTTTTGTCTCCCTGGTATTTTAATCTGCAAGATGTCTTCATATTCAACTCAAAAATGTTATGGGTGTTTCATTCTTGTTTCTTTGCTCAGTCAGAATGTCTGTACTTCAAAGAGTATGAAATTCTGTATAGTATTTTAGTATACAGAACACAGACGGAGTAGCCCAATCCTTCAAGGTGTCAAAATTCTTGTGGAAAAGCCCTAATCAGCAGCATTTCTGCCAAATCAGATAGAGCTAGACTCTAGTTTTCTCTTGGAGAGAGATGTTCATGGAACTAAAAGACAGGACAGCAAAATGGAGAAGACCAAAAATCCAGTCAACTTGAAAATGAGGACTCCTAGATCTAATTCAGTGATCAATTTAATGTCTTTGATGCTAAACTGCAAAATGTAGGAAGAATTCTGGGAGCAAGAACAAGGAGTGAGACCTTTCTAACACTGCTTTCTATTTGCTTCTATTTGATGACAGTTACACAGTTGAAGAGGCCAGCAGACGCTACTTCAGCTTTTAATTAGGCCACTAGGACACTTTCCTAAGAGAAATGGCATTAAAGTCTCCAATACAAAAATGGTACAATCCCCAGGTCTGCTGTTTCCTACATGAATTCAAGATGAAGCTGTGGCACAAAATATATTTACTGTAATTTTTAAAATCAGGAGTTAGGTTAATTTAAACAAATAATGAAAAATATTAAACATACACAATTTAGAGTCATTTCTAAATTAGCCAGAGCAGAGAGTATCATATTTTGTCTTGTCAGCTTCATAGTTAATAAATAGGAGTCTGGGATTGTCCTTGTGAGAAGCCTCTTTTACCATTTTTTGGCTCTACTTCCTCTCATCAGGATCAGATAAATAAAAATTTGTGTTATTAGATCACAGTTTGTTCCTTCCCCCACCACTTAGAGCTAGGTAAAGTCAACATCTGGAACACCAGGTTACAGTCAAAAACTGTGAATTCCACAACATTAAGCTCATCACAATTATTACACCATGCATGTAAGTTTTGATGCCAGGGTTTGGGAGTTTACACTGCAAAATCTGTCAGCATGTTTTTAGAAGTAATAGCAGGAAAGACTTGAAAGAGAAACATAGCAGTGATAAAAGCTCTCCTGTAATAAAAGAGCATCCCTATTGAAAACTGATTATCCTGAACATTTGACTACTTTCCTCTCTCCTGTGCAGAAACACAAACCCATTCCTTAAAGCCAGAGATTTGAAGGTAGTCATGTCATTGACATTCGCTCAGGTGCCAGGGGATTTTCATAGGCATGAATAAGACTCCCATTGATTTCACTGTGACTTCAGCATTTAACTGGGTATAAGTTTCCTTTATGCAGTGCAAAACTGATAACGATGTAAGTGAATTTCTTTACAAATGTTATAATACAACAACAAAGATATTTTCCTCTGACCATGAATGAAGAAGCCTTCTGTAATGTATAAAGAAAAAACAAGAACATATTTTCTAACCCTTTTTTGAAATGTTCATGTCTTCCCAATAGTGTGAAAAGAGACATTCAAAAACTTGAAAAATTACACCTCCCATGGATTCCACAAAGGGTGGTAGACATTAGCAACTGTCCTGTCATGTGAAATTGTCCACTTCATCTCAATTCCCAGGTCAGATGCTTCAGAACAAAAGATCAAAGTCAATGATTTTTAGAGGTAATGATTCAGTCCTCACTTCTCTCACAATAATTTAGAAGAATTAATAGGGGGAAAGAAAGGAAGAGGAAGCAAACATCAGATTTCAGACGACTAATTAGCAAGTACATCTTTAGGCTTGCATATTTATGAAAACTAATTATGTTAATAACCCACAGAGTGACTGACTCCTCTTTCAGAAAGTCAAAGAAGTTAAAATTCAGTCTACATATACCATTTAAGGAGACAGCTGCTGAGGGGTACATTTTCAAAGCTTCGTGTGTGAGTTACAGCAAACGGAAGGCTGGCCATGACAGCACTTTGGAACTGTTAATGTTGTAGCTCCTTCTATTCAATATTAATAAATTCAGCATGCAATTATTTCTCCACCTGTCTCTTGTGGAATCATTTATGTCCTTCAAGTAAGTACACTAAGAAAATATATTAACTAATTTCCTCAAATATGGCTAATAAATTACTATAATGAGGTTTTGTATACAGTGTAAGAAAATAAGGTAATTATTAATATGACTTATTACCTTTTTTCAACTATGCATGACTGTTAAGATTAATTGCTTAACTGTAGAATAACATCATATATTTCAGTATGTTGAGTTATGGAGGGATTAATTAATATGAGATGATATTTTTCCCCAAATTAATATTGTTTATTAATTTTTATATTCAGAACCACTAATTTTAATAATAATTGGTTCTTCGCACGGTCATGGAAACATTATACAAAGGAATAACTAGATCTAGAAATAACTAGCAAAAATACATAAGTATTAATTGAACTCAATTGAACTGGAAGAGAAGGTTCCTGTGGTCAATATATCACTTGAAGTCAACACACCGCTTGACCACTAGATGGACACAATGAGCTCATAGAATCATAGAATTCATAGTTGAATCATGGAATTATAGTTGATTGGACAGGGCTGAGTGACAGGTTTGACTGGATGATCTTGGAGGTCTCTTCCAACCTGGTTGATTCTATGATTCTAAGGAATTAGATTTTATAATGGTAAGCTGTTTCTCAAGAAAAATAAAGATTAAATATATCCCTCCTCAGTGGAAGTAACCTTGATAGGCCATGTCATTGATGTAAGGGGCTGTTAAAGCAGCTTTTGTTTTCCACAGTCACTTTACAAAAAGTCATTCAGGTTTTGACAGCTCTGCTTTCAAGTACTGTCACTGTTGACTAGAATGAATTAAGCAGCTATTAACTTTGTTCCATATTTCCATATAACTCTTAATAAACCTGATTTTTATTAAAAATTGAGGCTTTGAGAAAGATGTTTCCATTTAACAAACAAAAAAAAAAAAGAGTTTTGTCCATTTGCATATTATTTTGTCAAGTTACAGATAGAATTGTTTTTAAGGAATAAAGTCTATACAGCTATATTTTCCTCTCTATGTTGCTAGTTAGGTTATCAGCCTTGGAAAATTACATTCCCAGCTCCTGCACAAGTTTGTTATAACCAAAAGATCACCTCCTCAAAGCAGAAAATGTAATAGATTAACAGCTCCTAACTTCTAAGTTTTGTTAAGTTAAAACCATAAATGAAATTCTACAGTAATTCTCTCCAAAGTGATTTTTTTCTGTATGTAAGCTACATAAATCAGCACAAGACCATTTCTTATTCAAACTACTGTTTATGTTTCTTGTTCAGTAGCCGTGACACTAAGAAATATTTCTGCTGCTCTGGTCATTCATCAAAGCAACAAATTATGCTTCATCTTTAACTTTGGTGAGTGTTTTTCTGTTGTACGTTTTGGTCCAAATATTGTCACTGAACATTTTCTTTGTTGCTCATTTCTGGAATGCTCATTTTGGGAATTTATATAAAAACAATTGAATCTTTTATCAATATATTGTTTCTCCAAGCCAGAACTATTTTTACTTTAAATATTTGAAATGTGTTTATAGCCAAAATAAAGCTTCAGGCAGAGAAGACTAGTCAATAACACAATTTATTTTCAGATAGAATTATCAGCTATAGTAGAAATTAAAAAGAAACAAATCCTCCTCCCTCTGCTGTGTTCTTCACCCTCCAATTTCAAGAACCTGGTTGAGTATTTACATACAAATTTACAGTATTTACATAAAATCCAAAATGATTTAAGGAGAGGAAAGAACCTATGAAATAAAGAATTTGTGTACCTCTTTATGTGAACAGAATAGAGAAAATGGGTACAAGCTGCACCTTGAGAGGTCTAGATTGGATATTAGGAAATACCTCTTCATGGAAAGGGTTATCAAACATTTCAATGGTTTGCCCAGGACAGTGGTAGAGTCAGCATCCCTGGAGGTGAGTGGACCTGGTGATTAGGAACGTGGTTTAGTGGTGACCTTGCAATGCTAGGTCAAAGGTTGGACTGAATGATCTTGAAGGTCTCTTCCAACCAAATATATTCTGTGAATCTGTATAATAGATGAATGAGAAAGATAAGACTCCACAACCTCTCTGAGGTTGTAGTCTCCTTCCCTGGAGACTTTCAAGGCCTGTCTGCATGTGTTCCTGTGTGAACTGAGCTAGATTGTACAGTCCTTCTCTGGCAGAGGGGTTGAACTGGATGATCTCTTTGGGTTCCTTCCAACCTCTAATATCCTCTGAGCCTGTGAGTTCTTAGAGTTACCCTGAAGATACATGTCAGTCATCACCTAATAATAAATTTCCAGTCTACATGACTGCTCTCTCCTTGGTGTCTGGACTGAAATTAGTTTTGAATGGAAAGAAAGCTAACCACACTCTTCTCACAAACTGCTGAAGGCATTCAGCAGAAAACTCACATTACTTTGGTTCACGTTGAACAAACCGTTTAGAAGCTGGGTCACATTTATGTGTGATGTCTTGAGCTTTAAAGAAGGCCTATATTACAATGAAAAAATTTTGCACGTGAAGGAAATGCTTTCACTGTAGGTGACTAATAAAGATTTAGAGGTACCTAATGCAGGGGTCTCTGAATTGGATATATCACTCCCGATCTGTGTAAGCCAGAGACGAGTGTTGTACCACTTGACAGAGATAAAATAGTAAAATGAGCGTTTAACTCAAGAGGCTAATAACAGGCTTCCTATTGCTTTTTGAAAGAAATCACAAACTTGGACTAAACATGGGCACTGTTGAGGCTACTTGTTTTACTTCTAGCAAACTTTGCTACAGGAAATAATGTGAAAATGCTTTGTATTTTAGTATTTTTATCTATCAAAAACAGCATTATTGCATTATTTGGAAGAGTTGTGACCACGCAAACCTTTTTTACTGTGTATATTGTAAGGTAATATGTGGTTTAAAATATATGTACAGCTATGACTTAACTAACTTAACATTTTGTGTTAAATTTTGGAATACAAAGCTGTAATTAGAGTTACTATGTACTGCCATTTAATTAACATCTTTATAAGCACAGGTTTTTCCAACCAGAAACACTATTTTTAGTTAAATATACTGTTGAAAATAACTGCTAGCATAAGAAACTCGTTCATCTCTGTAGTCAGTGTCCTGATGAACTCATTTAATGGGCACCAATGACTTCCTCAGTATCCAACATAATCTACACTTGTAGATGATCCAGGCAGTGTCACTTGGGCTTAATTTCAAGGAACAGCTGAGCTCAAATCCAAGATTGCTTCCTCAGTCTGTCCTCCATTCCCTCATGGTCTGACTTGCCTTGATCTGGCATCACAACAGCAATCTATGTTTCCTTCTATTTAAAAGGAGAAACTGTATACCTCAGGAGCAATCTAAAGGAACAGGAAAATTCTTTCAATAAGGGACAATTTTTGGTTCTATTACTGTTTTTATAATGGAAGTTGTGCGAGTTTGAAGCTAGCTAGAATGTTTTGGTGAGAAGGATTAGATCACAGGCTGTGAAAGAGAAAAAATGGTGATGTCTACTTCACTCATAGGCTTGCTGAGAGGTTTAAGAACAAGAGTACAAACGTAGATAAGGTATTTGCACTTGGGACACTGCCTGAGTTGTGGGCATTTCTCTCTCTAACCTCAGCTACCATCTCTCTGATTAATCCACTTGCTTTCTAACCCCCCCGGCCGACCCTCTGTTCTTCCTTGGGGCACAAGGCAACATCTGGGGTAAGGTAGAAGGGTGGTAGAAAGTAGAAGGGTGGTTGAGAGCCCCTTCTGGGGACTCGGTTTCTGGGAGGGCTGTTGTGTTTCTGTATTACCTTTTACCTTGTATATTTCTGTATATAACTGTATATACTGTAAAGATCTGCTTGTATATTCTGCTAAGCTGTAAATATAAGCTTCATTCAAATTTCCAGAGCCTGCTGAGTCTATCCTGAGTGATTTCCAAAGTGTGGAGGGGTGGTGAACACCCAAACCACCACAGAAGTGACAGGAGAAAGAAAAGCAAAACCCTAAGAGATATTTTGCCTCCACTAATATTTACTAAAAGATTACAAAGATTTTTAGAAACAGTAGTAAATTGAACAAAAAGTATAACAGTAGAGTAAGCCAAGCTGTCCAATAATCTCTAATCAATTTAGTCCTCATGGTTCTGTAAGATTCATTACTTGAAGAAGGTACTTACTGTCTGAAAGAATGAAAAAGAGTGCTCTCAGTCCTACAATAACATTTTCTGCAAAAGACTGTACTGAGAAACAAACAAACCCCACCAACACCCCCAAAACAAAATAATTTTAAAAATCCACAAAAAAAAACAACCAAAAAAACCCCAAACCAAACCAAAACAAAACACCAAAACCCAACACAAACAAACAACACACACACACAAAAATTACTATCCCAGAACTAGGTAGAAGAGAATAACCCAGAGAACTGGTTAGAAACCTTTGGAAGGGGGCCCATGAAGCCCCATCACAAGAAATTTCCTTCTTCTTAACTAGAACAATTTTGACTCTACTGAGGCAGTGAGACATATGAAGGAAAATATAGTCACGTGCAAGGGCATAGCAGGTGCTAAAATGCAGACAGTGGAGCAATGAAGATGTTTGCTTGGCATCACAGGAAAGAACAGACATAATAAATGTTAAAGGCTGCACCCCAGGATAACAAGCATCTTAAATTTTTTATCTCTCTGGCACAGAGATAAAAACATGCCCAGCAAGAGTCATATCTGTAACTCATGTAGATACTTTTTTGATAGGATGTATAACAAAACTTTCTATTGTACTCCTAAAGCAGCAACAAAAAAAGAAATACCAAAACCCACCGTTATATTCTAAGTACTCTCCAGCTGTTTCATGCTGCTTTTGTAACCTATCTGCCCAAATAATTTTATTTGGTCCTCTTCTTCCCTCAGATATTAAATTTTAATTTAAGTTACTGAATTGTGGAGGTCCCAACAGAATGGAAGCAACCTTTATTTAAATATTCAATGTCATAAGTACAGTTTTTAATAAATTCTAATTTAGATGTGACAGATGTAGTCTTTTGGTTTGTCATATTAGGACATAACCAAATACACATTTGTAATACTAGAACATCTTAACATTTGTTGGCCATCTGTAATTATATACTCTGAGATTAGATAGCCCCAGGATGCATTCTGTTTGAAGTGATATTTTACAATTCTATCAGAGAAGAATAAATACAAGCTGGGTGGTTTTCCACCCATCCAAATCTCATTTTTTCACTTGTGTAAGTCAAACCTTAACCCAAGCTATAATACACTTCATCACACTTTCTAGATGGTTGACTAAATCAGTTTCTTATGCTTTCGTGGTCAAATAGTGTATGCACAAGCATGTGGCCATGCTAATAACTCTCAGGAATGCCACTGAAAGTTTGTTCCTTCATACTTCACTCCGAAGCAGAAAAACTGCAACAGGTTCAACTTCCACGTGAATGTGCTTGATTGTGAAGAGAATGCTCAAACATACTCAGGGAATATTACTGCATTCTCTCAGTTATGCCATTTATTTTCACAGGCAGAAGGATTTTTTCCCCCATCTGAATCTCTCAGCACCTTCCATAAGAAATGCATGTTTTTTACAGAAATAAAAAAAGGAATGGAAAGCAGGATGTACATCTACTATAGTAGCCATACTTTAGCCTGCTACCAAATAAGCACCTTTCACTGAAAAATAGCTACAGCTGGACATAATACTGTCAGCAGTCATCAGTTTAAAGTGGAGACACAGAAACAGAATAATGTTTCTGTGTAGCTCATGCCTGTTCAGGACAGTATTATTATACTACTGTATTATACTTAGAATTCTATGACACATTAGATGATTTATTGCTTTCTTATATACTTGTATATTTAACAGAGTCTTCAAAAACTTAGTAGATTATTGACATATCACAAAATCTTTTAGGGACACTAGTTTCCCAGAAGCTCGGGTAATAAAATGTGATTGGCATAGTACAAGAAATTACTCTGGTAAAATTCTTGACGTGTTTTCTTCAGTTTTTACCATATTGCTGTTGACTGCATATTCTGTTCTTACTGCTGGTGAAGAGAAGATCATTATTTCTGTCTCAAGTAGTTTTATATGGCTTTTAAAAAGCTTTTAGGCACAGTAGCTGCATTTATGTCAGAGTATTTCTTAAGTGTGTTTTGCTGGAGAAAAGAGTCAGTGTTTAGTGAGACTCACTCCTTGTTTCCTTTAATAGAACACGTAAATGGTGATCTGTATGCATTTCCCTGAGTAACAATTGCCCAAAAGAGATTTCTCTAATGCATACTGTGAATTCCAACAGCTAAGCATAATGAAAATTTAAGGGTTATGGAACATTTTCTACAGTAAAAGAAAAATTAAGAAAGTTATAACATTCAAGATTTTATGTGCGACATTGTTAATCTGGTATCAAAGTCACAGCATATATCTGGTTGGAAGAGACCTCAAACATTACCCAGTCCAACCTTCAGCCCAGTACTGAAGGGTCAAAACTAAACCATGTTCTTAAGTACCAGGTTGGTCCACATGCCACCAGGTCCACCACTGCCCTGGGCAGAGCATTCCAGTGATGGATAACCCTTTCAGTGAAGAAGTATTTCCTAACACCCAGCCTAAGTCTCCCCTGACACAGCTTAGCATAATTTCCTGTCTCTTGTTATCAAAGAGAAGAGGCAAATTATTCCCCTCCTTGCTCCAACCTTCTTTCAGGTTGAGTCAAAAAGAGTTTAAGAAAAAGTAATGCTACCCTCTTTGAAATGAAGAAAATGTAGAGCTGGAAATAAGTTAACTGTAGTATTTGTGGTCTTATGACAGTTTTTGGTTTTGGTTCATTTTCTCCCTTATTCTGCATTTAGGTCCTCTTTAATCGCAGTTACCACAACCAAAACCAGGCAAAACTGCTCAAGCAAGTAGGAATATAACTGTGAATAATGAAGGTAACAACAAGGAGTTTGGAGTACACATGGAAAGGAATTTTACTGTTCTTAAAAGAAAACCACAGCAAAAATGAAAATAAAAAATAGATTTAATTTTAAAATATGCTCAGTCAACAATCAATATTATAAGTGCAGAGAACAACCAATCTTCTAACTGTGTTTTTCCATGCCCCATACAAAACTCAGGCAAACTTTATATTCCAAAATGACAAAACGGTCATTTTATCATCAGGAATTATTTCAGTGACTTTGCAGAGGTGTAAATAGCCACATAAGCTTCAATGTCATAGAGAATAATAATAAAAAAAATACTGGTTTAAAGCCTTTCATAATTGAAACTTTTCTATTAACTGAAATTAATTTGTCTCTGGATATAGTAACCATGAGATTATACTTGACTAAAACCTACATTTACTTTTCTAAAACTTTAGGAGATGAAAATGTTCCTTCTCACATGGTACAGCTCAAAAAGTACTGGAATGCTACTATGCAAGATACAGGCTCTTTAGGAAGGATATGCCAGTTAGGTAAGTAGTAAAGGTCACTCTTTGCATAACATCAGCAGAAATACATGAATCTGAGCTGGGAGCAGAAAATGAACCAGCTAAGAGCTGATGGGCCAGAATTGTAAGCATGCATCGGCAACATTGTGGTGGGTTTCTATGCAGCTATAGGCTGCATGATCAGGATGCAGAAGTTGATGAGAGCTTCTCAGAAAATTGGAAGAAGCCTCATGTTCACAGGCTATTGCCCTGATGGGACCCCTGAATGACCACCATCTGCTTGAGAGTCAACACGTCAGGTACAGGAAAGGGCTCACTTTTCTGGAGTACATTGATGACAATTTCCTACAGAAAGCCAATGTGGGAAGATGCTCTAATACATTTCATACTTAAAGAACAAGAAATGATCAGTTTAGTATAAAAGTGTCATAAGTAGTCTTGGCTGCAGTGACAATGATACAATAAAGATCAGTATCTTGAGAAAAGTATCCTGAGAAGAGGAAATATGGCAAATGCTCAGCTTACTGGAAATATAGGCCATGAATAACAATCACAAAGTAATTTACCAGCATCAGCATTACATTTCCATGTGTAAGCTACAAGGCTGGACTACTTGTATGTCTTATAAGTCAATGTAATGTGAGAGCATATATAAGCTTGATTTAAGAATTTGTCTGTCACTCTATCAAACTTCAAGATTGTTCTCTGCAACCACACCTTTGAGATTTGTTATTGTTTCTTATCTTTCACATGATGAAGTCGAAGTACCTTTTCTTCCTGTTATTGCCCCTGTGTGTGGAATCCAACTAACATAATAATGTTTTTAGTATATTTTTGTTTTAGTCTTGCACTTCCAAGAATAAGTATTTCTCATTATTTTTGAGGAAAGCTTAACAATATAAATCTTCCTGGCTAAAAAAGCATTGCAAGTGGTAAACACAAGAGGTTGATTTATTTTTCCTAACTGTCTGAAGAAGACAATACTTCAAATATAATATATACGGATAGCATTACTTCTCATTTACTCAGCACCATTATGAATAACTTCTCTTTGCAATTCCTGCAATACTATAATAAGATGCCAGTTCCTTTCTGCAGCATTAAGGCTCTCTTCCTTTAATTTCTTCTGAAAACATCTTTCTCTCTTTCCTTATATCGCTTAAATAATAAATAGGAGATGTCAAGGGGGAAATAAACTCCTTCAGACACAAGAAATGAAGTTAACAGGAAAGATTTTGAGTTTGTTGTTGGGTGTTTCACTGTTTTTTATGTAGAAGAAGTCTGACTTTGTTTATTAGTGGTTCTATGACTACAAAGTTAGTACATTCTTTATTAAACCAAATAATTTCTTAGACTTTTTGGTTTCAGCAAAACATTTTTCTAGCATCCAGGAAAGTGCATACAGTGCAAAACATCCATCAACAGCACCATTCATGACCACATAATGAGCTTTCCCAGCACTGTGTCAAAGAAATGGCAATTGTCTTTCTGCATCGATAGGAACATACTAAGAGGTCTTTCAGGGCACAAGAGAGTCTATATCTTTTATCTCATCTGATGATCCAAAGTACTAATGTTTCTAGGAATTTTTGTAGGTTTCTCTGCTGGAAACATCTTTGTACATTAAAAATATTTCAATTCACGTAAATGCATGGAGCATGACTGTAATGGAACAGTGCAGAAATAAAGAAATGTATAGAAGGTAGAACTAAGTATATATACCTGGTTAAGACTTTTCAATGTAAATGCCTTTCAAGGAAGTAATTATCATGTAGTAAAGTGAGATAAAAAGCTATAGAAATAACATATTAAAAATAAGAGGGTATTTGGAGAGCATAGTTTAGCCCACTCCTTGCTTTTCATTGTGAAATATCGATCTGTGAACTCCCATCACGTGTGTAGAGCCAGGCTTGGAAAATGAATAGGGACATGTCAGCATATTTATTGGCATAAATAACACTCAGTATCATGAATTGTGAACAGTGTTCACATCAAATTATCTAAAGCTTGGACCACAGTTTTGTTTCTACAGCAAGTGCTGTCTTCTCGTGGGTCAATAATCTTGACAAACTAGTTAGCTGGAATGGCTTTCTTACAAAGCAATAAACAACAAATAATACTTCCTCAGCCAGCTTTTAAAAATAGTACTTACCAAAGAGGTAATTTTTGGAATGTTTATTGAAAACTTGTCCTCTTCCAAGCCGACTCCATTAATTTCAAGCCAGAACAATTACTCCTACAGGAGTACCTACAGGAAAAATAATGGAAGTGAAATCAGGTCAGTGGGACATCTGCTCTTCTTTAATAGCATTCATAATTTAAAGCAGTGACTTTATGGGTATAGCACCTAACCCTTCCCAATCCTCAACTGTACCTTTGAATATGCTGTTTATTGGGCATTAGGAATATTTTTATTTAGCCACTGAGATTTTAATTTAGCCCCCACAGCACCTATTGCTGTGTCTAGCAAATTTAAGCGATTTGGTGTTACTAAAAAACAAAACAAAACAGAAATTAGATCTTATCAATAGGTAAAACTCTTTGGATTTTGGTAGTACATGATGTTGTGCATTTAGCAGTTAACACACATGAACAAGAGAAGATCAGCAAATATGAAGAACTGGGTTGAGAACTCAGTCTCCACATTATGAATTTTACAGGTGATTTCAGTTAGCTCCACTGTGAGTCAAGGGATCAAATGCCCACTGATAGTTGATGTGCATTAAGTGTAATCCTGGAAATCATCTGTAATTTAGTTTCTCCACAACACAGAATCACAAAATCACAGAATATACCTGCTTGGAAGAGACCTCAAAGATTACCCAGTCCAACCTTCAACCCAGTAGTGAAGGGTCAACACTAAACCATGTTCTTCAGCACCAGGTCCACATGCCACTTGAACACCCTTAGGAATGGTGACTCCACCACTGCCCTGGGCAGAGCATTCCAGTGTTTGAGAACCCTTTCAGTGAAGAAGTATTTCTTAACATCCAGCCTACATCTCTCCTGACACAGCTTAAAACCATTTCCTCTAGTCCTGTCACTTGCCACCAAGAGGCTGGCCCTCTCCTTGCTCCAACCTCCTTTCAGGTAGCTGTAGAAAGCAATAAGGTCTCCCCTCAGCCTTCTCTTCTCTGGACTGAGCAACATCAGCTTCATGAGATGCTCCTCACAGGCCATGTGCTCCAGGCCCATCTGGGCACACTGCTGACTCAGATTCAGTCAAGTGTCAACCAATACCCTCCAGGTCCCTCTCCAAGTTGTAGCTTTCCAACACACATCCCCAAGTCTGTAGCTTACCATGAGGGTGTTGTGACCCAAGAGCAGGACCTTACACTTGGTGTTGTTCAACTTTATGCAGTTAGACTGTCACCTTAAATTCAGATGTGTCTTAAATTTTAAATATAATGGTCTACTACCTTGAAGAACATTTATGAAAGACTCAATGACTTCAAGTAACATGTTACTATTTATGCATAGATGAGTAAAGCGAAACAGAGACAACCTCATATATATGGGGGCATTCAGAGCTCAGGTAGAGCATGGGCATACATGGGATTGCATGTCACTAACAAAGGGAGTTAGCTTCTATTAAATCTGGAAGTGAACTAGAAGCCTCAGAGTTAGCTTCAAACTCCAGGTCTTGGGAGAATTTTCTGTGATAAATGGAGCTGTATAAACACTGATTGTGAAAAATGATCAGTAGAAGACATCTAAAAGGTTTGAAAGTGATGTTAACATAAAATGCTTGTTATCTGTGGATATTTAAATTACATAGGTTTTACCAGAAATTGGCCTTAAAATTCTGAAGGGAGAAAAGAAGGCAGAAGGAGGAGAAAGAATGTGGATCAGTTTGTTTTTTCTCCTGGAAATGCCAAACTGTATTCCAATTCCAAAGCACTTACTGTTTTGGCCCCACAAATGTTTTAAGCTTTAGAGGTGAAATTCTGTCTACTGCAAAATTAGTGGAATTTGGTTTTGTTTTGCTGAGTTCACTGAAATCTGAAGAAAATTTGTTTATAGTTATTCTCAGAATTCTAAATAACTGTCTTGTGTCCAGCAAAACATGTATGTGTGCACTTAATAATGTGTGGTGGGATGTTTTATTGAATAGAATTTTGAAAGTGTACTGTATACTATATATTAAATATGTTTTAATGACATTATATACCCTTCTTAATGCCAAACCCTCCAGTTCTAATCTGCAAACTATAACTTAATGCACACTGCTGCTGAGATGGTGGTAAATAGGTAAACACAGGTACTTCAACACCACATTTACATAAATGTTTGTTCCAAAAACTGCTTTGAAGCTTCGTGTTCCAAAGCAGTTATAGTTCCAAAGTATGACTAGTATCACCCTTTTTAATACTGAACTATGAAATAGTAGCTCCAGGACATTGGCATCTCCACTAGTCTACACAATTCAATACATTAGGAAAAAGTAATTGGGTAAAGTAGAATAAGGTATAGGTGACTGAATTCTACTCAGAAACAGCTCGGATATTGTTTTGAAATTAAAAACTAATGGTAAGACTATTTTCCAGTTTCACATAGTTGGTGGATATTATTGCTTCTAGACCATATATACCGGTCTGAAACACAGCTTTCAATACTGCGTTTCTGTAGCAGGAAAAAGCTACGTAGCTGATCGACACGCTCCTGTTTAAAAGTTAGTGTCTCCATCTAGTGGCAAATTGAAAGCATTTAGATACCACATTCTTGATGGTAGTACTTTGATTGTTATGTAAGAACAACACATTCAGACATTTTCAACCCATTTAAGCACATCAATGAGATATATGGCCAGCATTTTCGTGCAGAATCTGATTATCCTTTATGCAAATTATAGGTTCACAATATATTTAAACAGGTAAAATTCACCTTTCCTGGCAGTTTACTGCCCCTGTCTCACAGATCTTTTAACATAAATTTAGGACACAAACAGACACCTACCTATGATATTTAATATATATCAAATATTAACATTATTATGCTTTTAATTCCCATATTTTGCAGACTAAATGTATTAATTGTACATAGTTGTTACTGCACTGGCATTCTTTTCAGTTTATGTCAGCCTTACAGTCTCACAGAGGGTGCTGCGTCACACAATGCAAAGCATAGACCACTCTCAGTGTGAAATATTTCTGTACCTCTGGTTAAGAAACAAAAACTGCTCGATAACATTGTTCTGATGTTGTGTACAACACTTTTCCAAACTATTCATTTCTTCTTTTTTTCACTTCTTTTTACTTTCTGTATTTATAAACTATTAGTGTAGAAAGAATAAAAGCTTTTATCACTGGTAATCTATAGCAATAACAAGTTCTAGTAATCAAACACAACTCTTCAGCAAATGCCATTTCTCAAAGTTATTGTGTAATGGTAAAATCACTGGACTTCACTAAACACTTATTATTCACAGAAAGGAGACATAGATATGTTTTCTGCTGATACACTTACTACTTTTCTTTTTCAGTTGATAGACTGATGTAGTAACTATAGATTTGCTTTTAGGTTTTTACTCTTTGAGTAAGAATATAGGAGTTGTCATGTCATTTGAACCCAGGAGCCTTTAGAAGAGGTAACATAAAATCTAAATCCATCTCAGGTACCACAGTCCTCTAAAACTTCTGCTTCCCATGTGGTCCAATATATTCTCTTTTCTTCAGCTCATTCATGACATTTATTACTATTTTTATATTTTACTGATTCCAAGAGAAGAATCTTCTCTGTCACTCTAAGTGGTTCGCTGTGGTTCAGTGCAGAGAAGGACTTGGAAGTGGTAGTGGATGAAGAACTGAGTATGAGCCAGCAATGTGTGCTTGCAGCCCATAAAGCTGATAGCATACTGGGCTGCATCAGAACTACAGCTAGCAGGCTGAGGGAGGTGATTTTCTCACCCACTACTCCTCTCCCATGAGACCCCACCTGAAGACCTGTGTCCAGCTTTGAGACACCTAACTACCTGGTCTAGTGGAAAGTTTTCTGTTCATAGCAGTGGGGGCTGGAAATTGATCTTCCAAGTACCATCCAACCTAGTCCATTCTATGAATTTATGATTCATTTTACCCTCTTGCCAAAAAGTGTCCACTTAAATTCTTTGGAACAATTTTAGCATCTTCATAAAATAATTCTTCCCTTTGCATAAATGCCATTTCTCATCCCCACCTTCCACATACTCCAGCCCCTTTTACCCCCCAAACTCTGTCTTCTTTGTCTCTGGATTTTTTGGCATACACAAGAGATTCTACTGAGATTTCAGCAAGTACCAAGCAACAGAAATTAGTATTTCCCTCACCAAACTGTCAAAACCTTGCTTACCTCAGTGCACAGCATTTTGTGTACTTTAAAACCCACAACATTCTACCATTACTAACTTCAAATGCCCAAAATAGCCACAAGCCCTGTGGACTAAAAAAATTGTCCCAATAGGAACTGCTAGATTTATTACAGAGCCCTGTCTCTTAGGCATATAGATGTTACAGTTTACAACCATAGACAAGTGTGTGTTTTAAAGGCAGAAACACAGGTATCCCATACTATTTTTATGTGCAGTATCTCATCCAGAAGAGGCAGTGGAAAAGGAACACACAATATAGATTTCAAAAAAGCAAAATATCAATTGCAAAAAAATCATAAACCTTTTGGACAAGGAAAGAGCATGGCAAGGAGCTGAAAGAAACCACACTCCATTTTCTTGGAAAGATGTGATATTCAGGTGAAAGTAATAGGTGAAGTCTCCACATTGTTACAGGTAACAAGCCATGAGGTTTTTAGCATCTATGGTCCATTCCATCATGAACACAAAGGAGATTGTAAATTACTAGACATAGCTGTCCAGCAATTTCAATACTACAATCTATTAAAAGTGTCAGTTAGCAAAGCCATAGGAAAAGGATTCTATGCTTTGGCAAGCCAGAAAATATGCAAAAGTGCACAAATGTTCAGATTAAAAGACAACAAAGAAAATCCTCAAAAAAACAGACAAAACCAAACAAAAACCCAGTCAACCAACCAACACCACCAAGAAATCAGAGCACGACAACCTTATATGCAAATGCCTCTCCACTGAAGACTAACTTGTGTTCTTCAAAGAATGTAATGAAACATGTAATAGACTAAAAATACCAAGAAGTGTGTTGTGTATTGCTTTCTTACAGGCCCCTTATGAAGTGCCAAAAATGCTGATAAAATGCAAAATCCTGATAGCAACCCATGATTAGGAAGAAGGTGATCTTAACTAGACAGTGCAATTGGCTTTTATTGATCAACAACAGATGCCATTTGGTCACTATCATTGAATGTTATTGTAATCACTGGTATCTTTTATCAACCTTCAGTACAGCAGCATACAGGGATGTTAATGAGACACAAGATTCTGCCAAGGAGTGGTAATGCAGAATTATTTCAGGCTCATGCTCTTTCTAGAAGCTGCTGTTTCAGGAGGAGATACATTTTCAGCCATATTTCCTCTGTCAGTTCTGTCTATTGTTAGATAAATAGAGTTTAGTCTACGTTTCACATACTCTTAAATCTAAGTTATATTATCTCTTAGAAGGAAATTTCCTGCAGCACAACTTTCATCACTCCTTAGAGACAGCAGAATGATGAAAAGTATGATTTGAAAAAGGTGTAACTCTTGTTCTATAACACTGCTTATCAGAAACAAGATAATAAGGGAAAAGAGTATACCAAGTGTTAGGTCTTGTCAGGGCTCGCTGGTTAAATGCAATTTTAACCGATTATTTCAGTCCACATACTAATTGGTAGGTTTGTTTGGACATATTCAGTACAATGTTTTCATCAGTTACCCCTTTCTGAGAAGATGATATAAAGACACTCTTTCAAAAGTGGAGATGTTCTTCAATTTGCAGAACTGTAGGAAACAAGGTCCCCTCTCACACATCTCCAAAGACCTCTGGAAATTTGCAGTGAATTCCTTTTACTGACTAGAGACAGATAAGGCCTCATAAGATAAACTGATGATAACACTTTGAGTTTACATAAATCTTTTACCAAACTAGGCTGCTCATGAGGCAATTCAGAGTAGAAAGTACAAAACAGGAGTTATTAGCGGTTAAAACTAAGGGGATAGTTTTGTATTACAATTTCTTGTTAGTTTACCTTGTTGCAAATAAATTTGCCTTGGGTTCCCTTTACAGTGCATTAATTTTTCACTATGCAAGGTGAGTTACAAATAACCAAGATATTGACCTTATGGTATTTTCCTCTTTGACACTTTTTTTTATTGCTATCCAGAAAAATGAACACTGCATTTACTTAGAGAAAGGAAAGTAGTTACATGTGACATTATTACCTGAATTTTGCATTCCGTTAAGTAGCAGATTTTAAAACCAAAGGGATCAGCCAGTCTCATTTTCTACACATGACAGAACATGAAATCTCAGCCTGTAGTTCCTGCAAGCAGCCCAGCACACCTGGAGTGAAGATGTGTTCCATTAAAAAAATGGCAATATACTATGCTTTACCAAGCCTTATCTTCTTATACGTTATTACAGGTCTCTTTTATTTCTTATGTTTTCTACCTTCCTCATGGAATTTAAAATTATTAATCATGATGTTGTGATTTTTCTAGGTCACTGTCCAATTTTAAATATTCTATTAGGAACAGCTCTGCTCCACAGTAATTCATGAAGTTCTGACTTCAATTGCCATATGTTAGGTTACGTGATAAAAAGCTCATCTCCACATGCAACAAGGAGCACAGAGGCACAACAGCAGATGGGAAAACCTCAATAACCTAATTACAGAAAGGGATTCCATGTCCTGGCTCCTCCCAGGGCGGTCCCAAGAGAGCATTAGCCCCATGGCCTGAGGAATGCCCATCACTGTGAACTGGTAGTAAAGGCTATCCAGCATATATTGTAGACTGAAGGTAACTACTGCTATGGGATCATGGGATTCATTTTGGAACACAGGGAAGTGAAAATTTGGGAACTGCACAACACTTAATATGAGATGCTTTACTATTTTTCTGGGTGAGCAAACTGTCTATTTGTTGAGCATGTGACTGTATGGAGATCTGAGTGCCAGCAACTGCAGTCTTACCACACATCATAGAGACTCGTGTGTCTGTAGTACCAGCAACAGCAGTGAGCAAGGTTATGCCATTATGCAGTCCATAGCAACTATCAAGTGGGCCTGTTGGCAGGAATATGAAGAGGCCTGGGAGCAATCTAAGTGTGTGTATGTAAATGGGCTAACTGCCTGTTTCACTACAACACAGAAGTGAGAGAAAGTAACAAAAAGAAACACCTCTGGGTTGAGATAAAGAGCTTTAATGAAAATAAAAATGAGATAATAAAGTGCACAACTATCTTTGCCTATTTGCAGAAAAAGCTCAGCAAAATGCAAAAGCAAAAGCAGAAGCCAGGAATCTAACAAACCCCCACCCCTCCCTGTCCTGCCACCATCCCAGCAGAAACAGAAAGCAGCAACCCAAACACAAAGCCTCTCATGTTGCAATCCTAACTTCAAGCCCCATGATACTTTACTCCAGCTGGCATTTTCATTTTGAAGTTGGCATGACAGCAAAAGGGTATTGAATATCAGCAGCAGATTCAACACAACCCATGACATTGTGCCTCAGCATGAAACAGTTAGAGAAGCTGGCTACCAGAGAGTCAGGATAGCTGCTGGAAAGAGCATTTGGGTGTAGAGACCCGTTTCTGTGCAGGAAATGATGGGAAGGCAGGACCCACAGCCAGGTACTGGGTAAACTAAGTGCCTTGATCCAGCAACTGCATGTTTGGCATGCACAGTGCATTTTATTTTTTGTTTTTCCTTATTTACAGATCTTTCTCCTAATCAGCCAGAGAAGGAAACAGGATGAGACTGTTGGTGTTATATCTCTCAGTGCTTAGTGTTTCTATGTCATATGTGTGTTGCACCTGCCCATTAGGAATATGGGTGGGCTTGGGCACTGTGACACAGAACTCTCCTTCAGAGAACTACTGGACTTAGCAGTCTCTAGTACTAGATAAATACATATATCTATAAGACATTGTTGCAGTGAGTTCTTCAGGACCAGGGAACACTCTCACACATGAGTAACCCCCTCTGAGTACAGTTTCAATACTTTTATTATAGCTTAAACACTAAAACCACCACGAGAAAAGTATATATGCAATACCTATGGCTCACCTGCTACAGCCAAGGAGAGAAACTATAGTGCTGAGTTAGACATGACAAACAATCATGAGTAGCTCTATTGATCAAAAGGCAGGCTACACTCACCCTATCCCACTGGCCAGCAGAGCTCCCGAGATGAGTAGATAGCAGAGGCGGTTGGCCGCCGTCTCAGAAGGTAGGCTGTCCCCACTGGGAACTGCACTATCATGGTGGTAAGACTGGTGCCGCTCCAACTCTCCTACCCACACTCTCAGTTTATATGTGTTCAGAATTCTGTGACATATGTCCAGTGCATCCCAGAATTCTGAATCAAGGAGAACTAAACTCCTCCTTTATTTTGGAATACCATCTTTCCTTACTGCTCATGAGCATACTTGCAAGCCCTGCTTGCCCCGGATCATATCTTTAGTAACCTAGTGATTATTGGCTTGTAACTTCTGATCACACACAAAGCAACTCTTACAGACATGGTCGTGTCTGTCACGCAAGCACATACATCTTTCACCTCTCTTTATCATTCTAGTATTTTAGCTCAAATTCTAACTTGCCTATTAGAACACTAAGAAAACCCAATGGTCTCAAACACTGCTGCCCAAACCCAGATGAACAAAGGAAGGACAAGAGTGTATTTGAACTTAAGCCCTATTTAGTCTTAGATGGAAAGGCCGGAACATTACACTGGCATCTTGAAATGACAGATCATCTTTAGGGCTGAAGACCTAACTACAGGATGCCTACTTTCTTTCACAATGCTGAATAAATTGATAGTTAACTTTTGCACTATGCCTTAGGAAAGCAAGAAATCTGAATTACACTTCTCCCTAGTTTTGAAGCATTTAAACTCATACTATATATTGTATAAAATGCCTAGTGCAAGGCTAAAATCTTCCCCGAGTTATTTATATTCAAGATCTCTGTTAATACAGTGTAAATATTGGAGACAAAAGCATATTTCATATTTTGAGGGCTTCTGCAAATACTACTTAGAAATATTTGTCCTCTTTTGTGTCGTCATATTCTCTGTTCCAGAGATTGTTGTTTAAATCAAAAGTAAACCTCAGTAGGAGAGACTGATTGTCCCAGTGACAGAGAAAGTGAGGACTCTTTGGGAAACGTGTTTTTTTTAATCTCCTTAGTATTTTAAATAGTTCAGTAAATACTACATAAAATTAAGATTAAATCTTTTTTGGAAACTAACCCACAAAGTGGAGAAATAATGTCATTGATTTGGTTCAATTTTGTAATTTCCTTGGGTTACTGTAGTAATTTTCATACAATATAATTAAATTCCTTCAACCTTCATTCACAAGTAAGCAGAAAATTCTCATGTTGCCCTGAATCACTTTAGTATCAACCAAAAGAGAAAGAGAGACTCAGAAAATATCTATTTCAAGAAGAAAACAGCTAAGACCGACGCTATGGTTTCAGTCATCTGAAATGAACAATAGAAAATGGTTTACAACACTGAAAAAATTAACAAAACACTTTTAGACCACAGATAGCTACAATTTAACGGCAAATACAAATAGCAAGGCAGCAATACATTATTTTCATTAGGAGCCAAAAAGAACTCTGTCCTGCTATACAGAAGCAATTTCTAACACCTTTTATATCAAAGACAGAGAAATCTACTGGGATGATAGACAATACCAAATCTAGAGCAGTTTGTCAGAAGAAAATACTGCAATAATAAAAAAAAAACCACCCTGCCATGTCAAGCTCATGCATTTATTCTGCACTTCTTTTTTATTGTGTTTGCATACATGCATGTTTATGAAAAAAAAAAAAAACAAACACAACAAAATCAAACCAAACCAATTGACCAAAGCAAACCACCAAAAAACCCATTTAGAATAATATAAGGTACAATGTTGGGACTTTCAGACACTGTTCAGAGAAAGATGCCAAACTCACTGGTGGTTAAAAGGTTTTTTTGCATGTGCTATTACTCTTATCCAAAGTACGAATCAGATAATGCTTCAACAAATTAGATTTAGAATTCTTTTTTACACCAGAAGCAAGTGTTTGCTCAATGTCTAGTAGAAAAGGAAATGTGTAATATGGTTTTGTGGGCCACACATGTTAAAAAATATAGAGTGCTAGTTCTTTCACCTGTCCCTCTTGCTTCCTTGAGCTCTAACATAGGTGCTGTATTTTTCCATACTGGCTTTTGTAGGAATTTCCTGGCTAACAGTAAAAAGTCAAGGAAAATAGGCTACTCTTAGAGTTTCTGCCACCTTTTGGAAACAGTGTAGCTCTTTTGATCCAGATGAATGATTAGCAATCTATTTTAAAATGCCTTCACTCTCTGCTCCTCAACACCTCCCCTTCCCAGGCATGCCTACATCTTCTGGGGCCATCCAAGAGGAAATGTCTGATGGCAGGAAAAAGTCAAAGCAGAAACACCCTGGAGAGCATGACACAGATTATTCTGCCAATAAATACTAGTGCTGGAATGGAGAGACAGTGAAGATCCAATAGCTCAGGGAAGACTCAAAAAGGGTGCAGAGTTTCATAGTATGCAAAAGTCTTCCACATCCTAAAGAACTTCCGTGACTCTATACAAATATCTGAAACTATACTACTCCCATACCATTGACTGAGTTCCCTTTTACTTAAAATATGTTTCATGTTTCTGGATTTTGCACTCAAAAGACATTATTCTGTGCTTCATTTCACATGAGAGTTTTCTTTAGGATCATTACATTAATAAACTGACATAAATATCATCTCCCTTTTTTTGCTATAAGATATGGTAACCAAGCATTTACACATGAAAATACCTCTCTGCCATGCTATTTAAGCCAAGTAAGTTGTTCAAGTAGAGGAGTCTAATTTACGTAGCAGTAAAGAGTACAAAAAAACCCAAACAAACAACAAACAAGAAAAAAATTCGAGATCAAAGCCTTGTAACTCTGCAACACTGGGTCAGCTAATCGTCAGAAGGGAGCCACTTTGCTTTTCCACACATATAAAACCTGCTCAAGGTACCTGGAAGTATAAGAAGGGTATACTTCATTGACAATATCTTGGCAGAATAAGGATAGAAAAAGTAAGTTCTTGGTACTCTGGTTAAGGGACCATTTGTAATGGTGAGTTAACCAAAATTTCACGTCAGTTCAACTATGGAAATAATTGCATCTATCATCTAGGTGATGATCTTCATCAGAAATGCCTTGGGAAGTCTTCCCCTATGGGACTTCTACCGCTGAGCACATTCTGCTGCAGGGAGGTACTGTTCGCTCAGATGCTGAACTCCCCCAGGAATGCCAATTATACGAACTGCTTGTATAGAAAATCACATGTCCCACTCGGTATAATTAATTACATTGCCGTTCATCAAAGCAGGAAATATCAAACAGCCTAGAAATAGTTTTGTGGAAGACCCTAGGGGAAACAAATAAACAGAAAGGCAACTTGATTGCTTTCTGGAGTTGATGCATTTTACTGCAAGTGAATAAGAAGTATTGTTGTGTAGATATGACAAATTTGCTATTTGGATTGACCTTTCCAGCCACAGCTATGAAGGCAATCCATATATGGATTCTGGGTTTATTGGACACCACCCACACAAAGATTTTACTGTCTGAACTACTCTAATGTCAAGATAGGTCCTTTATGTCTTACTTAAAAATAAGATTTCATAATTAGGATGTATTTTTTAAAAAAATCTATTTGCAAACTTTTTGTATAAGGACTCTCACATGTCTTTTCTTCATTTATAAACATTCATCTGCTTTCTGCATTCAGACTGCTTTCTGTATTGGATTTATGGCTTAGAACTTTCTCAAGTATTTCTCAATCACTGGACAGCTTACTATTCTATAAATTAGTCAAATATCTGTGCACACAAGATAAAAAAAAAAAAAAAAAAAAGGCAAGGCTGTGCCATTTCTTTAACAGCTCCTATCGATATGGTGGCTTTCAGAGCTGTCTCACCCAATTTCCAAAAGTTTGGGTTTATTCTTTGCATGATTTCCTTCTTCCAAGTACATTATAACATCAGCTTTTACTTTCTAAATCATTTCCAGGACTGACTTAAAGCGTGCTACATCCCATATCCTCCTTCATCCCTCACAATTCATTATTCTTTTTTGTTGACAGCTCCTGTTTATAGGGCATTTTGGCATTTTAAGGGACTTTTTGTTTGCATCTGTAAAGGTTTAGCAAAAGGGCTAACTTGCCTGCTCCCTCAACACAGAAGTGAGGGGTAAAGTAACACACAAAAGTCAAGAGTTGAGTGTGATGGTTTGGGTGTTCACCAGCCCCCCACACTTTTGAAATCACCCACACTAGACTCAGCCAGCTCTGGAAATCGAATGAAGCTTATTATTTGCAGCTAGCAGAATATACAAGTATATAATTACACTATATAAAGTTATATACAGAAATATATAAGGTAAAAGGTAATACAGAAACACAACTCCCCTCCCAGAAACCTGAGTCCCCAGGAGCGGCTCCTAACTGCCCCTTCACCTTCCCCCTACCCCTCTCAACTTTACCCCAGTCCCAAGGAAGAATGGAGGTTCGGACAGGGGGTTAGGAAGCAAAGTGGATTAGTCAGAGAAACAGGGGGTGAGGTTAGAAGAGAGATACAGCTCCAAGCTCACCAGCAGCAGAAGTGCTTATCTGTGTTTTCATTCTTGTTCTTATACATCTCAGCATGCCTATGAGTGAAGTAGACATCACCACTGTTTTCCTTTCAAAGCCTGTAATCTAGTTCTTCTCACCAAAACATTGTAGCTAGGCTCAAACTAGCAGTTGAGACAATAAGAAGTGAGATAAGAATAGAGTTTAGTAAGCAAATCAGAATACAAATGCACAATTACCTTAGCATATTTGCAGAAAAAGTACGGCGCAAAACAGCATCAAGCAGAAGCAAGTGAGCTACATGCCAAAAGCCAGAGAGCTACTCCCCTCATCTCTCCCTGTCCCATCACCATCCTTGTGAAAAAGACAGCACCCAAAAACCTGGAATCCAGAAGCAGCAACTGCAACAGGAAGCCTCCCATGCTGCAATCCAAAGTTTAAGTCCCATGATGCTTTTCTCCATCCAGTAATTCCATTTTTGCAGCTGGCACAACTTCAGAATGGTATAACAGCAGCAGATTCAAATCAACCCACAACACCATGTAAATAGGGATGGCACTGCTACGAGCAGTGCATGTCCCTATACATCTTCATGCTTCAAACTGGGATGAGAAGAAGTGGGACCAAAGGCTATAGTCACTTATAGAGACTTGCTGAAAATTAGTGGCAGGGTTCCAGATAATTTCTCTGTGTCTAGACCCCTTATCCAACCCACCTGAGGGAGTGCTACTATTCTTTCAGTATACATTGAAGACCTGGAGCACTTCAGTCAGTATTTCTTGGTGGATGAAGGGGAAGGCAAGAGTAGTCATACATATTCTGAGTCATCTAAGTCATTGCAATAACAATATAAAGCTTGTTGCATATGCACCTTCATTACTGTATCAAGCAGTGACCAAAGTCAGTGCAGTATCAATAAAAGCAGTATCTGTTGCTCAAATTGTTAGGTAAAAATCTTGGGCCCAGCAGACTTCAGAAGTGTGCACCAAATGCAGAAAACCAAGTAATTGAAGGTGCAATTAAACATTATCTATTATCAGTTAAGAAGCTGAAAGTCTCTATCACAAGCATGAAGCTTCAGATGAAAGCTACTAATCATAATTTATTTTTAGTGTCAATAAATCATACCCACTCTGAGTATCATGGGAGGGGTAAAAAAAAAAACAGCAAGCTGACAGGGGCACGTTAAGACTACTGTATTGTTTCACTCAGGGTTGAGACAATAATGGACTTCAGATGTGGAAGAAAATTCTCAGTGTGCAGACTGGAGACAACATTTTAACCTGAGTAAACAAATAAAAATCAAATGTAATGAACAGTGGAAGAAGTTGCATTACTTACAGCAATCATCTTCAGTGTAGTAAATTCATTTAATAATCGTATTCATAAAATAGAAAGCAAATTTAAATTACATATAGATAGTATAGTAAATAAAGAGAAGAAGGGTAAACATGACATTGTCTTTGCTGGTTACTAAAGTTGAAGAGCTAGACACATCTTGTTCTCAAGGGTTAAGTCAAATTTGCTGATTTGTATATTCTCTACATCAAGCTGCCATCAAGCCAGCTTCAAGATGAAAGCACTGGCTAGAGCAAAGTATCACGAGGCTTGAAGTTAAGATTGTAACATAAAAGGCTGTTTCAGTTGCTGCCGGTTTTGGGTTGCTGGCCTTTTCCACGGAGCCGGCTTTTGCATGCTTGGGTCAGGGGATCAGTTTTACCACTGACATCTGCTGCTTCTGCATTTCAGCGTGTTTGCAGAAAAGCACAGCAAGGTCATTGCGCATTGTAGCATTCCCAGTAAAACTCTTTCTCTCAACTCTAGCTCAACCCAGAGGGTTTTTTTTTTTTTTTTTTTGTGCGTGTTACTTTCCCTCCCATCTGAGTTTGGGGAGAGGAGGATGTGAGATGGCACCGTGTTAGCCCAGAACACCTATACAGAAAAGAATTGACAGCCAATAGCAGAAATATTTGGATGGGTGGAAATGGTAGAAATCAGAAAAGTTTTGGCATTTGGTTTACCACAAAAGATAGTAACAAAGACTCAGGAGGAAAGTAAACTCTGTAATTGTCTAAATTTTCATTATATTCTGCAAATATGTATTAAAAAAAAAACAACAATATCCAGTGTGAGAAAAAAAAATATTGTGGAGACTTCTGATTTGAATAGCAATAGTTGCGGCAGATCCTTGTAACCATATTAAATACAACTAGAGGTAACTGCTAAGCCATTACTTGCAGGAATCTCATTTCTTGTATCCATCCTTAATTTTGTTACAGGTTAGGTTTCTGTTCCTCCTTCCCGTTTATTCAGATCCTTTGCCCTTGACATACCTGTGTATGTTTATTCTAACTTTCAGAAAGATATCAGTTTCACAGCCTACCTTAGAATTCAAGAGACAAATCTTAAGTATGGTGGCACAGAAGAGGAGAAATAACATATACAGAAATTCCTGTGCAATTATTCCCTTTGTTAAAAATGAGATACATGAATTATATAAATAAAAGGATATATAGATGTTAATTTCCCATGCTGGTGCCTGAAGAGTCTTGTTCCTCTAAATGTTGTACCAGAAGTAGGCTGTTTTCACAACTGCATTTTCTATGCCACGAGTTAGACCATATCTCAGTGGTCTTCATATTCCACTTACACTTTAAAAGCAGAAAATATTTAAATACAAGATAAGGCATAGTGGAGGCCTATGTACAACTAAATCACCATTCTTTGCTTTAAAGCACCTTTTAAATATTTTCACTAACAGTAAGTAAGGAGAGGAGGAAAAGTCACTAAATAATGTTTCTACCATACACCACAAGGTAGCAGTAAAGGATTAAAGCAAAGAAGATTAAGAAGTAACCAATAAAGGCTGCAAGGAAGAGGAAAGGAAGGGAAAATAAACAGAGGAGCAGGATAATTTTGATAGAACTCCACAGCCTAATTACAAACATAAACAAAAGCAAGAACATTGGACTTCTTGTAAATGGCACGTTAAGCAGACAGGAAAAAAGTCTGAGTTCTATCTAGGTGTGATTTCAGTCATTCAGCTGTAGTCTTCCTTTTCTTGGCAAAATCTTTAGTTTCAGCAATTCACTGTGTTTGGTAGCCTAGATAAGATACCATCATCAGTGTTCAGTAGGCCAAGATCATCTACATCAAAAACTATGTATTGGTTGTTAAGTCTGACTGAATTAAGGATGTTTATTGCTGCATTGTGGTCGACTTCCCACTTCCTCCTCTACACAGGAGATCAGGGAAAGCAATTATACTCTGTTTTATCAGCATTTGGTAAGATTATGACTGTCACCGACATTAGCTATTCAGCTGATGAACTTTGCAGACCTGCTTGAAATGAAGACTTCTTTGCCCTCATTTAATAACGCTTGCAAACAGCGAAAGCAATGAAGGCAACTCGTTCACCTTTAAATTGTTGTATACTTAGCCAGCAGAGGGCAGCCACTCCCCATCAGACCAAAAACCCCTTAAGGCTCAGAATATTAAATGAGTTTCTAAAGTTTATCGGTTCTGGTTTTTTATGTAACTTTTGTTAAGCATGCTGTTCTGTCTACATCAGATAATATTCGTTATTTGGTTGGACAGAGCAGAATGTTGTCTTATTCTTTTCAGATAAAGCTTCTTAGTATCTTTGCTGTTGCTCTCAGTAACTTCAGTCAAAATACTTCTTCCACATAAATGCATGTCATAACATTGGCTCATTGACATGAAGGTAGGCAGGAGCAATAAATGACAGGATTTCCTTGACTGAAACATGAAAATGTGCCAGCATCTGTACTAATAAGAATTCTTTACAAGGCACTAGTGTTAATAGTGCACAAAGCCTGCTAGCTACTCCAGAAGCCTGTGCTTACAGATTGATTCTGTTTTTTTAGGTTTTATAGTCTATGATTGCTAAGTAAATCACGATTTCTAATTCTTAATGCTGTGTGCATCATCTAGCTAGAGGTGATTACTCATGACTATTTTCTTAAAGACAGGAATAGGAATTGTGTGAAAATCAGAAAGTTATAGTTATATATCAGTCATACAGCGTAATGTTGGGAAACTGCATATGTACTTACTCAGAAAACCTCAGTTAGGCAGATAGGTCCTAAATCACAGTAATACATGAAGCTTCTCAGAAACTGCTGCAGATGTATCAAGTATATATACAAATTTGCAGTATGAATTTATAATAATGAACCATTATTTTCTTCACCATCTCCCATTTTCCAAGTGGTTTTGCAGATAAGCAATATCAAAGCTATTATTATGGCAGCATAGCCCTCAAAGAGAAGTATCTGAGCTTCCAAATGAAAATTATTCTGGCTAAAGAATCATAATAGACTAGAGTGAAAGAAACAAAAACATATTTTCCTTCTCATCCTGTTGTTGTATATTCAGTTCAGATCTTTCAGTTAACTGTTCTCTAAAGTTTAACCTCTACTTGGGACCAGGTAAAAAAAAGGTTAAGGTATCCATGAGAGAGATTTAAAAAAAGTAAAAAAGAAAGAGAGAGAGAGAGAAAGAGACCTCCAAGATCATTCAGTCCAACTTAGCACCCAGCCCTATCCAATCAACTAGACCATGGCATTAAGTGCCCCATCCAGTCTTTTCTTGAACACCTCCAGGGACGGTGACTCCACCACCTCCCTGGGCAGCTCGTTCCAATGGCTGAAGAGCTTTTTAAGTAATGCATTGTTGAAAAAGTTTTCACTGGCATTAGATTAATTATTTACCTTTTTTTTTTTTTTTTTAGGCATATATTTTAAATGGAACAACCTGGCTGAAATAACCAGTAGGACACATAAACTGAGCAAGTTAGTTGTTCTTTACGCTGAGGTCTTTAAGGAACGGAAACCACCTCACTCAGAGTTATGGCGAGTACTCAGCATCTTTCTCTCAACAGCTCCATTCTCCAATACTTATTATCAAACTTCCTGGTATTACAGAGTAGTAAAGTCACAGTTATACTGAGGCATGAATCAATGAGCTACATTCATGCATATAGATGTTTGTATCTAGCACGTATGACCATATGCAATTTTATATACCACAGGAAGTTCACGTAGGAAGATATTTCACCACAAATGATTCTCCACACTGAAAGTTAGGAAACAGTCTTAGCCTTTGTCAAACCAAGAATCTTATATCAATACATCCCAAATTCTGTCAAAGTGGTGATAAACAGAATTCCAGGTGAGAGATGCATTCCTCAGTTTATTTAAAACAAAACAAACAAAAACCCCCAAATTTAAAAAACAAACAACCAAAATCACATAAAACTCTCCACCACAACTAAATGATTCTTTCTGAATCCTTTAGGCCCAGTTATATTTCTGAAAATAATCTACTTCTTCTAAACCTTTTCAATGTTTCCAAGGAAGCTTTTCTTACACAATTCAGCATGCATAAACCAGAACAAGAAATGATTTTCCCTTTGAACATAGCCTGAGATAAATTTAAGGATAGAATCTGCAAATAATTTCATTATGGAGTTTCCCATTACATCAGATAAATGCTAGAGCCAAACCCCTGCTTAATCAAAAAGATCTCTCTTTCCTTTACTGATGTCTTTTATAAAGAACTATAAAAGTGGTGTCAATTTCAAACTTGCATTGAAATAGTCCATGTAAATTTTGCTTAATCTGGCACAAGCATAGAGTGATTTTGAACATAACTGGTAAATGCATGTGATTTCATGTGTGAAATTCAGTAACTGAAACATTTTCTGGAATAGCAAACTGATATTTTAGCAAATGTCGAACTTCTTGTTGCATTTTACAAAACTTGCAAAGGGCAGGAGTATGCATCCTTAAAGAAATCATGCAGGGCAGGTTGTGGAAACTAGTTAGGAAATCCTAGCTAATTATCATACATTTTGTCTGTCCCTCCAAACACCCAGTTAGCATGAAACACTGTATTTTCAGAAGCTACATTCCTATAACACTTAATGGAAATGAGAATTGCTCTTACTCATTCTCTTCAGCTTCCTTTCACAAAATACTCAAATCCAAATAAGGTGGGAGATTTTAAATTCTCTGACATCACCGCAGGTGTTATATTAGGTCACTTCTCTCTTAAAATAAAGCATCCCAGTTCTGCTTGCATTGGGATTGTACAGAAATAGATCTACAAGTTCCAGAAAGTCAGAAAATTTGAAAATGTAGCATCTTTGGAACATGTATTCATTGTTCTTGCAACTCTCTTCAGTTTCATACTAATAGTTTTTTAAATAGGTGTTTGTTGGGGGTTTTCATTTGTATGTTTTGGTAGGAGGTTTTTCTTTTGGTTTGGGTTTTTTGTTGGTTGCTTGTGGTTTTGTTGGGGTTTGGGTTGTTTGCTGTTGTTTCTTTCTTTTCATATTGGTATATGCCAAACTAGAAATATCTGAACAAACACATTCCTGAAATTAAAAGCATTTTCCTGGTGTTTGTAGTTTATCCTATACATTGCAAAACTAAAAATTGAAACCATAAATAGAAACTTATGCGTTTGAACATACAAGTTAAAAATCACTCATAACTCTTGCCCCACTACATCAATTTTTAGGTTTTTTTTTCACTGAGCAGCTACCAAATGGTTATGATTTTCAGCCATTATGCCTTGATCCAGCCTAGACTTACTTAAATAGAATTGATAGCAATCTACTGAAGGATTTTGCATCCTGATTTCGCCATTCAATTAGATGTTATTCGTAACACCAGTCCTCATTACTGAGCCTGATCCCTATGAATAGTCATCTAGCAAATGAGCTTCTTTATCAGGACTTGTACTTTGTCTTACTGCCACTCTGTTATGGATAGAGCATATAATGTGAACTTACCAATGAGCTTGTTATTAAAATTATAAAAACAGAGCAGGTAAGAAAGTGTTATCGGAGGGCATTTTTTAAAGCTAAAAATCAGTCTAGTTTAACCTCCTGATTTCACTGGTGATGTCTAAACAAACAGGTCAAAATTTTAAGGGCACTTAGAATTCACCATGTCCTTTAAAAATTATTCTAAGTTCTCAAGATAAAACAAACAAAACAAAAATGCAAACAAAAAAATCAAACCGTACAATCTAAGCGTTAGTTTACAAGCTTAAGCGCAGGCATTCGACAAATAAAATTCTATTTAGCCTTCTTAAAATCGTGGTTAAATAAATTGCTCTTTATGTCCTCTTAACTGGAAAAAATTACATTTCACTCTCAGATGCATCCTCTTGTTATGCTAAAAATGGATGAAGGTACCCCAGTGCAGCATTATTTGCATAGCCAGACAATCCCATCTTTTATAAACAGAAGCACAGAACAGCAACACTTTTTCAAATGCATTAACAAAGCAATTCCTCTCATGGACAGGATGCAGACTTTTAAACATGTGCCTGCATATTTTCCAAAACCAGAATCAGGTCAGCTGCAGTATCTCCATTCAAGCAAACAAGAGAGCATCTGTAACAGGCAAATCCTACCGTGCTCATTTTATACATGCTATCCATTCACACGGAGGAAAACCTGTAACCATTAGATCATTTTAAATTTGGTATTAATACTAATGTCTGCTTTGCAGTCCTCACCATCTGTCATATCAGGCTACATATTTTTTTCCCAGTGTCACATTTTTATTCTGCCAAATAAAAATTATATTTCTCTCACAAGAACTGAAGACACTACTTCAAAACTTGTAAAATCTTAAGAGCCTAACAAGTTCACAGACTCTTGGCTTTGCTTTACAAATAATGAAGTTGTCTTTTATGTCAGCTGTATGTTCTTCTAGAAGCAGTTTAGTTTCTTTCTATTTAGTGCCATCAGCAAGTGCTGAATTTTTTTTGCCATAGTTTCTCTAATAAAGTTCTGTGTGTTAATTTATTTCTGTGACACAGAAAAAAGAAAAAACGAGAACCAACAAAACAACACACACAAACAAACAAACGCTGCAAAAAATCTTTCCCGAGAACTTGAGAAAAAGTGAAAAGTCGTGTGTGGAGATAGACTGTCAGGAAATGCTGGAAGGAGCTTATTATTGTCTTCTCCCTTTTTAAGCTCTAAAAAGAAAACAAAATGCATCATAGCAGGAACACTAAAGAACAGCTTGGGTAAAACAGAAAGTGACTTTCACGTCTTTTTCAGTAAGTTGCCACAGAAAACCAGAATTGAAACCAACGTGCTAATAATATAGGTTGTGGGAGAATTTGTTGACTTCTGGCATCCCTTCTCAGTAAGCACATCAGCCAGGAACTCCACACCAACCACGAACCTACTATCTCCACATAATACAGCTCACAGTAGCTGTAAAATCTTGAAAAATATGTGTTTTTATTATTTCTTTTCCATTAGCATTATCTTGTCTGTACTTTCTACTCCTTTATCTTGTCTTCAGTAATATAATCCAAAACAGAGTGTCAATTTCTCAAAACTCCAGGTGACCCCTCATATCCTCAGGAACTACCAGGCTGTGATTTGTAAATGGCACATATTTTCTACTTACTGTGGACCTGTCCAACTATAAGAGTTGGGGAACCTGGAAACAATTTGTTTTGTAGGAGACTACTGGACTGCCTGTTAGAGCATGTCAATCACTTTTAAGTCTGCACTTCCCATTGTATTTTCATTATATTCTTAATGAAATTATGTAAAAACTATCTGCAATAAAGAAAGAACAAAGTACTCTTCGAGAAGGCATCAGCAGTAACATATATTATCATCATATTCCATATTTAGAGTCTCAGGGTTTGCTTATGTGCTAGTTTGAAGCTACCTAGAATGTTTTGGTGAGAAGAACTAGATAACAGGCTGTGAAAGAGAAACAAGGGTGATGTCTACTTCACTGATAAGCTTGCTGAGATGTATAAGAACAAGAATCCAAGCATAGATAAGGAAGTTTGCTCTTTGCCTGAGCTCTGGGCTGCATTTCTCTCAACATCACCCTCTGTCTCTCTAATTAATCCACTTTGCTTCCTAACCCCCCTGCCCGACCCTCCATTCTTCCTTCGGGCAAAAGGCAACGTCTGGGGTAAGGTAGAGGGGTGGGAGAAGGTGAAGGGGTGGTTGGGAGCCCTTTGTGGGGACTCAGGTTTCTGGGAGGTCTGTTGTGTTTCTGTATTACCTTTTACCTTGTACATTTTTGTATATAACTGTGTATACTGTAAATATCTGCTTGTATATTGAGCTAAGCTATAAACATAAGCTTCATTCAAATTTCCAGAGCCAGCTGAGTCTAGTCTGGGTGATTTCCAAAAATACCCAAACCAGCACACTAGAATGTCTTTTTCATCTTCTTCCCCATTCTCTCTCATAGAGACCAGATTTACTCTTAAGTCTCATTATTTATCCATAACAATATAAGCTTCCAATGATTCAGACCTTTGTCATAATGGACGTGGTCAGCTCTTTCAAGTTTACTTGGAAATCGACAATAACTTATTTATACACTTCATCATAAACAGTTTCAGAAGTACCAAATTAACTCAGACCATAAAGCTCTAAATCAGATCCAGTCAGGATTGTACTTCTTGGGCTTAATCATCTACTCATTCAGAGTACATACGGAAGCAGGTATTTCCTGGTCTTTAACAATTAACATTTTGAGTCATTCTTTATAATTGAACATTTCCATCATACTTTTTTTCAGATAATAAATATTTGTAGTCCAATGTTTTGCTCCTTTAAAGTTATCAGTACAACTGCTAGAAACAAATCAGTTTAAAACTTCCAAAAATTTTAATAGTCATGTCACTGGTAAGGAAAGTGTCAGTTGTATCATCTATAAAAAGTATTGATTTATGGTCATTTAACATTTATTGCTCTGCACCAAAGTGCACTGAAGACCTAATCATGCACTGAATATTAAAATGACTTTTAAAATGAGGTGGAATACTATTCCTTAGAAGAGATTGTTCGTAGGATTTGTCAGAATTACTTTTAGTTAGAAAAGTGGATTCCTTAAACTTTTATAAGGAGCAAACAACTTCAAAACATGAGTAGTTGGGCTCAGGGGGAAAAAAAAAAATCACAGTGCTTTTCTTCCTCTAGAATATTCAACAGATTAGATAGGGATTTGTGTTAAAAAGTATTTTGCCTGGTTTCATTTCTGAGAAACCTTCTCTTCATGTCATTTGATTAAGCTCTGGTCATGAACAAAAGAAACTGCTATTCTTCTTCCCATAATATCTGTTGCAATGAGATGCAAGGGGTTTGACAACTTCTTTGAGATAAGGGGTTTTTTGTTTCCTCGTCTTTTTGTGTGGTTTGGTTTATTTTTATCGTCCCATCAAAGGCAAATAAGTTGTGCAGATCTGGCTTTCCAATTGTATTTCTTTAGACATTTTGTCACTTGAAAATTTAGCACTTCATTCTAGTGCCATTTTTTTACCTTGGTAGAATAAGATAGTAGAATATATATATATATATGTATATATGTGTATATATACACACACACACACACCCCAAAATTACATTAAAAACCTATCAAATACATTTGCTTACCTTCTGGAAGCCATTTAGAAAGAGTTACTATGCAAACTTAGCCACTTGATACTAATTACACAGAAAATTACTGGATATGATATTTTTCATACTGATTGAGTTGTAGATAAACATTTTAAGTGGAGAAATTTCAAGACAACACAATGTGCTCTTTCCTACTCCCTTATTCTGAAATCTCAAAAGGTAGAAAGAGTGGAAGTAGGTTATACCAGGAATACTATTAAATATTTTTGTCAGAAAATTAATATCTTCTTCCCTCTGGTGGTGACATGCAAATCTTCCTTTATGTTTTTTTAAGTTATTTTTTATTCCTTAGTAAAATTAAGCTATCAAAAACCTCAAAATTTACAGAATTTTTCACAAGCAAAATTTAAAAAGATCATTGACATTGTTCATCTTGGGGGAAAAAGCAGTTTGCATTTCTGATAGTGAGAACAGAGGGAATAAGAGATATTAGTTTTCCACATCTGAGGAAGTCTTCTAGCCACTGAAGACTGACGTTTTCTGGATTCACAATCATCATTAACCAGACTGCGCCTGGTGAGCTGCCAGACACTTCACCCTCACAGAACAAGCAGCATGACACGCTTGCCACCTAAACACACTCTCTGAAGTGAGATGATGAGGATTAGAAGAGGATCATCTTGACAGCAAAGTCCCTCTGAATTTTCAGATTCTTGATTTAGCTCGCTCTCTCCTCCCTATTATCCTCACAAATTCTCTGCACTGACTGGGAAAAATTCTCCCTTAGCTGGCCTCTGTCCATTATGGATCAGTTTGTTGTCAGACACCCAGAGCAAACTAGTATAATAGCAATGTTGTTCTAGTCAAAGTAGAGTTGGGAGTGGGTTTTGAGAAATATATGTATACACACACACACAGCAAAAACAAACAATAAAAAACAGAACACCACAGGCACTCTGCTAGGAAAATATGTTTCTTAAACCACCTCATCCAGAAAAGTTCTGCAGTTACCCCCTAGTAAATAGTGTTTCTACTTTTATTACAGAAAGATCACCAAATGCGGTAAGCAATTGGAATTCACTTCCAGCAATTTTCATCAAAATATCTGTTCTAAGCACCTGAAAATAAAGCCTTGTTTTTATAAAACTATGCTGTTGGCAACAGAGATCTGTTCCTAGTTTCTGATGAAGCATGTTGCTTGTGCTGAACACCTTGGTTATGAACTAGACACCTATGCCAGGCTGGCAGATAAACACACATGCTCAATATATGACAAAACCATCTAAGATTGTGTAGATGGCCACATATATTTTAAGCAATATTCAGATAAAAGAAACTTTTACTGTTAATGTCACTTAGGCTATCCATGCATTGGTGATGATCACAGAATCACAGAATTTCTTAGCTTGGAAAAGACCTTCAAGATCATCGAGTCCAATCATTAGTTTCACACTGACAAGTCCTTGACTAAACCAAATCCCTCAGCACAACATCTAATCACTATGAATCACTATAATTGGAAAGGACCACCAGGATCATCCAGTCCAACCTTCATCCCAGCATCATTAATCACTAGACCATAGCCTCAAGTACCACATCCACTCTCCTTTCAGACACCTCCAGGGACAGTGACTTCACCACCTCCCTGGGCAGTCCAATTCCAGTGCCTTACCACCCGCTCAGTAAAGAACCTACTCCAAACACCCAACCTAAACCTCCCCTGACACAACTTGAGGCCATTTCCTCTTGTCCTATCATTAGTAATTTGGGAGAAAAGACCAGCTCCAGCCTCGCTACAACCTCCTTTTAGGATGATGCATCGTGTCGTCCATTTACCAATCTTCGAACAGCCCATAAACATTATACAACTCAAGAAAGGTGTACCTGGAAAATACTGATCTAAACTTTGTACTTCTGCAAGTAAACTAATTATTTAAAAGCTACAACATAATGAGACTATGGGAATTAATTTCACATTAAAGCTAAAGAACTTTTCCTTTTTTGGAGAAAATGATGAGATAGCCTCATTCCAAGTGTACTTTGAAACAAAAAACTGTCATCATGGTCTCCTTCTGACTCTAGTTTCTAGAGAACACAGAAACAGGAAAAAAGACCTGCTGTGAAGTTCCTTAATATAGGACCAGCCTTTGGAAGCTTGGAACAGTGTGGAAGTATAGACAGGTTTTATTCTCAACGGGGTAAGAAGTGACTAAAAAACATTAACACAGCCCCTCATTCAAGCCTCTGACTCCAAGGATCAGAGCAGTCTGAGGCTGGGAGAGTTATATATGTATCTTCTCATCTGTTTTTTAACAACAATATTTTGGTATCTCACACTGGAGTGCAGACTGAATCTTACATGATCACCGGCAAGTAGCTAACTGGGTGCATGTATAACGTTTCTATAAATTCTTAATGGGGAAGGAAACGCCAACTTTCTTTCACACTTTGCCTTGAAAAACCAACAACAACAAAAACCCACACGCCCCCCAAAACTGAAACAACTTTCCTTACAGAAATCTTGTCAAAACCCACAAGACACATGTGGGTTCTGTGAAAATGTAGGTTTCCCAGGAAATAAGATCTTGCACAGCAATAGCACTAAAAATGATTCAGATTTTGTTTCCTGGGTCTTTTTTTTTCCTTTACCAGTAACAGAGTATCTAGGAAAAGCTTCCATTTATGTGTTGAATATTGCACTATTTGAATAAACAACAATGAGAAAAACGCAGAGAAAGAAACCCAAACAAGCAAAAAAGCAACCAAACAAAAAAAAGGACGATGAAAACACCCACATCTCTCTTCACATGTATAAGAATTCTTAACTCTTTGTACATTCCTCACTCTTTGCTACCTACATAAAAAGAGATACTGAATTCAAATTTCCATTTTAATTCAGAATGCAGAATTGGCTTCGTTCAATTATTTTATGTTGTATATGGATACGGTTAGGTAATACTCCATCATTTTTAAGGCTACTGCAACATTTTAAAGAGGAAACAGCTAGGTTTTGTCTGCAGATGTTTGAAATTAAGTAGAAATGAGAAGTGGCCTTAACTGCTGATGTTAGCTGCAAGATTTATAAGAATCATGTAAATTTGAGAAGGAATGTACAATTGTGAAGCCACAAGTTAGGATATAAGCTGTTGTTCAAAACTAGTTCCATTGCAGAACTTTTTTCTGCCATTGTGAAGATTATTTAACACATCATCTAAATACATGGATGAGAATAACACTCCATAAACACCAGAGATGAGTGTGATAGGTGTTGGGGTAGGGGAAGAAGAACAACTTTTTTTTTATTTCATCTATCTTTACACTGAATCTTTTGTTCTTCACATCTCTTGTTTTCCAGCTGGCACATGCAGTATGTCTAGTGCTTAACACACCTGTTACTACCTATCTGTCAAAGGAGACGTTGCAAAACATCACCCTTCTTTCTACCTTCTGGGCACCACTGGAGTTATCCTGCCAGTACATACAGGTACTCCTCATCATCTAAAAATAAAAGATACGCAAGATCTACACAGATGAATGAAGGACTGCCATTGTTGTCTATTTTTCCCTGCTGTCCCCCCCAAATATTAAGGACATTTGCATGTATGTCTGAACACAAAAGAGGAGGGGAAAAAAAAAAAACAACACCATGGAAACAGACACAGCAGAAAATAGATGTGGGCTTGGATCTGACTGCTTCCTTATTAACAGATGAACGCAGAAATACATTTTGCATTGATTACCATGCTTAGAGCAACATCATTTCATTCACAATTGTGTTGAATGCAAAAAAGCAGTTTTCAACAGAATTGTATGCAGCTCTACATATGAAAATAACTGACTCTTATCAGAAAGGTTTTTTGATTTGTTGTTGTTTGGTTTAAGGGAATGGAAATAAAAAGAACACCATAACCAGAATGGCTCTTTCCAAACTGAAGACACAATGGTTTTCAGCAGAAGAAAATCAAAATACCTCCTGGCACTTGTTCTGCCCAGGTCTCCTTCCAACCCTCAGCACAATGTAGCTCATAGAGAGGAAAGGCTAGTGCAGTCAGGTCTTACTCCAAGATAGATGGCATCATAGCAAAACTAGACATATATTAAAAGCAGGAGATCCAGAAAGGAAACACACTCAAGTGCTAGTGTTTAAACCTTGTGAGCCAATTAGTTTTGATACAGTTTTGCAATTCATTGCAATCATTATTAAGGAATGAATTGGAAACTGTACTGGAATTATTGGAAGGAATTACTGGAAACTGTAAAAAAAAAATCCAGTGAATAAACTATAAAAAGTCTCAGTATTAGCTGCTTTTTCCTCTTCTAATAGGAGAGAGGGAGTCCATCATCAGTAAATTTGCAGATGATACCAAGCTAGGAGCAGATGTCAATCTGTTGGAGGGTAGGAAAGCCCTCCAGAGGGACCTTGACAGGCTGGATGGGTGGGCAGAGGCCAATGAGAAGAGATGTAACAAGGCCACATGCAGAGTTCTGCACTTTGGCCACAATAACCCCAATCAGTGCTACAGGCTGGGGACAGAGTGGCTGGAGAGCAGCCAGGAGGAAATGGACCTGGGGGTACTGGTGAATGGTAGGCTGAAGATGAGGCAGCAGTGTGCCCAGGTGGCCAAGAGGGCCAATGGCATCCTGGCCTGTATCAGCAACCATGTGGCCAGTTGGACAAGGGAGGTTGTTCTTCCCCTGTACTCAGCACTGGTCAGGCCACACCTTGAGTACTATGTCCAGTTCTGGGCCACTCAATTCAAGGGAGATGTTGAGGTGCTGGAACGTGTCCAAAGAAGGGCAACAAAGCTGGTGAGGGGCCTGGAACACAGCCCTATGAGGAGAGGCTGAGGGAGCTGGGGTTGTTTAGCCTGGAGAAGAGGAGGCTCAGGGGAGACCTCATTGCTGTCTACAACTACCTGAAAGGAGGCCGTAGCTGGGTGGGGGTTGGTCTCTTCTCCCAGACAACCAGCAATACAACAAGGGGACACAGTCTCAAGTTGTGCCGGGAGAAGTATAGGCTGGATGTTAGGAGGAAGTTCTTCCCAGAGAGAGTGATTGGCATTGGAATGGGCTGCCCAGGGAGGTGGTGGAGTCACCATCCCTGGAGGTGTTCAAGAAAAGCCTGGATGAGGCACTTAGTGCTATGGTCTAGTTGACTGGATAGGGCTGGGTGCTAGGTTGGACTGGATGATCTTGGAGGTCTCTTCCAACCTGCTTGACTCTATGATTGTAAATACATGTTTACAATCAAGGATGAGATTTAGGGCCAATATTTGCTCCTGAAGCAGTCATATAGTGACCTTATATGCTTATATACAACAGCAACAAGAAATCTGGATAACTATCTTTTCTCCTCAGTACAAGTTAGAAAATATAGTATGATAGTGTTGCACAACATCTGCTCATGTTAACAAGACTGAGAAACCTGTCAGAACGTGTGGCGCATTATGCTCAGGAAGCTGAGCTGAGGCTTACAGGACAGCCATGGGCAGCAAACATGTCACCCACAATCAGAATGCCTTTGTCAATCAAAATGTAAATGATTCAAGCAAAGATTATCGAATTTGCATGTGATTTGAAGTGATCCTTCAAAACAGTTTGAAAGTCTACAAGCACTTTTTTTCCAAAGAATGTTTTCTGTTAGAAGAAGTCTGGTGAAATCTTAGAAAGACATAGTCAGAAACTACTGTAACAGCTGGGATGCTGAGGAGTAAATACTATTGTGTGGCTGTACAAGTTGGAAAGGAGAAAACACATAATGGGTTTTGAAATATTATGTAAAAAAAAAGTAACATACATTTGCAAATGTTGTACTAGATCATCTTGGGGAGTAAAGTGAGGAAAATGAGTCTGCCTCCTTTACTCAACTTTGAATCCACAGAAAGAAAGAGATACTTGCCAGAGTGCAGCACTGTCCAACTGCATGATACTACTCTTCTCAGCACTACAGAATACTGAACCATCACATCAGGCCCAAAGAATGGTGGTGAACAGATTTAAATCTGCCCAGCATCTGGTCACAGGTTGTATTCTCCAGGACTCAGTACTGACACTTTTTCTCTTTAATACCTTTATTAATAATCTGGATGAGTATATTGAGTGCAACCTCAGTAAGTCTGCAGACAATACCAAGCTGGGTGAGTGTGTTAATCTGCTACCAGGTATGGAAGATTTGCTATGAGATCTAGATAGGTTAGACTGATGGGCCAATGTCAGTTTTATGAGGTTCAATGAGGCCAAATGCCAGGTCCTGCACTTGGGTCACAAGAACCCCATACTAAGCTACAAACCTGGGGATGTGTGGTTTGAAAGCTGCAACTTGGAAAGGTACCTGGGGGTATTGGTTGATAGTCAGCTGGATATGATACAGCAGTGTGCCCAGGTGCCCAAGAAATGCCATAGTCAGCAGGAACAGGGAGCTAATTTTGTCCCTGTACTCAGCACTGAAGAGACTATGTCTCATTTCTGAGCCCTTCACTGTAAGAAGGACTTTGAGATGCTGGAGCATGTCCAGAAAAGGGCAATGAGGCTCATGGAGGGACTAGAGCACATGTCCTACTAGAAACATGTCAAGCAGTTGGGGTTGTTCAGTCTGGAGAAGAGGAGGCTGAAAGGAGACCTTACAGCTCTCTACAACTACCTGAAGGGAGGCTGGAGCAAGGAGGGGCCCAGCCAACTTCTCCCTGGTTGCAAGCAACAGGACTAGAGCAAATGGTTACAAACTGCACAAGGGAAGGTTTGGGCTAGATACTAGGAAACATTTCTTCCCTGAAAGGGTTATCAAACATTGGAATTGTTTTCCCAGGGCAGTGGTGAAGTCACCATTCCAGGAGGTGTTTTAGCAGCATTTAGACCTAGAACTTACGAACATGGTTTATATTGACCTTGCAGAGCTGGGTCAAAGATTTGACTGGATGATCTTTAAGGTCACTTCCATCCAAATGTATTGTGTGATTGTGTAACATAAATCTTTGAAAAAGCACCTCAAAATATTCAGGAAGAGAATAGCTAGAGAACTGTAACAATCATTCTACTATTTTATCAGACTAGAAAGAGGGTTTAGATTGTTGGGAAAAAAATAATTCAGTTCTTCATCTGTATATAGGAACATTATGTGAGGCTGCCATTTTTCAAACCTCATATGAGTTACTCTCAAACTTTCCCATTCTGCAGTTACACTGTAATGATTAACACAGGTTATGTAGCTATGGTCACATAGTTATGTTTCTTCTCCATCTAAAAACAAGCAACATAGCCAACCAGACAAATAAAGAAACAAACCAATCCAAACAGAAAAAAAGGAGTCATAAAGGGCATAAAAATTAATGTCATCCAAATTAAATTTTCTAAGTAAATCCTTCCGCTTCAAATAGATCACAAAGAGGATTTGTGCCTAGATTTCTTAAGGCATAGGAACGTAACCACTGATCTAGCATGGTATTATTACAGAACTGAAAAGTGACACATGCAGAGGACTAGCAGATATGAGCCAGACTTTCTCAAATAGAAGTTCAAAACAAAGAGTTTAAACTTGATATTTTCCTCCTGATTTAGCTTCCCAGCTTAGTTTAGCTAATTTATTTCTGAAATTTGCTGTAAACTCAAATAATTTTTTCAGCTAGCTCAATGTTATATATTTTTCAAGTATTATCTTACAATTTGCTACAAAAATACCTAATACAGAAAACATGCTCTGTCTGAATTCAGCACCGCACAACACTGCAAAGCACATATCCATCTCCACTTAGTGTAAACCATTCTCTTGGTCCCTGCGCTTACAGAAAAGTTTTATTTTAGCATTTGCAGTTGAATAATGGTAATTTTCCAGAGGTTTCAGAAATTAAAGAGCAGGGAAAGAAATTCATGTTACTATGTTTTATTGAAAGTATAATATTTAAACATGCAATGTTTAAGGAATGTGTGTGCCCCAAAATTTCTTTCTTTTGGTTTTTTTTTGGGTTGGTTTTTTTTTTGTTCTTTTTTAATTTATTTTGCTTTTTCTCTGAATGAGAGTGATTGTTCTTTCTGTTGTGACAGAAGCTGCTCAAATATTAGAGACAAACATTAGAAGAATATCAAGAAATTCATGGCCTATTTGATGAAAATCAACAAAAGCCTATACAAACAAACAGCCAAATAAATACTTGAGAAGGAACAAAATTAGGAGATTAATTTCACCTGCAAGTTTCAGAATACATTTTTATATGATTTCATCCCAGCATATTAAAAAGGGGGGAAGATACACTTATATTTTGGTGCATACATTAAAAAAAAAAATAAATAAATCAACCAACCACAATTACTAGCCTGCCTTTCAAATTACTTTACCCTGACTGTTCCAATCATGTTCTGAACTCTGAAACATGTTATCTTATACATGAAAATGACCAGAGATTTCATTTTCGTACAGCTGTCCTCAAAGCAAGAAAAGCATTCAGATTTTCAAGATATGAGAAACTAAAAGCAGTTTAAGTCTAGATTGCCACTGAAACCTCTAATCAACCTGAGCAGGCACCGATCACACAACTATCTCTTTCACTTGTTTCAATTTCCCTCCTATATATCAGATACAGTTCTTTTTACCACAAACATCCCATTTTTACAAAGTAATTTCCTTCTTTGTCATTGTTAACTAGGAACAAAGTACATGTAGAGAATGACCTTTAACATGTTCTGCAATCTCACTAGTCATACAGTGCTCTGAGAAATGAAATAACTGTTTCCTTATTTATAACCTTCAATTTTGATGCATTATATTCTCTAAACATTTTTTTTTCAGCTGCCTGAACATAATATAAATTTGACTAAAGCCTCACTGGCAGCTGTGCTGCAAATAGTATTTTCTCTAGTCTGGTATTTGTTCTCTAGTATTTCTACTAGTCTGGTATTTGTTGCAACAGTAGGTGTGTTTAATTTACTGAACAATCCATGTGATTAAAAGGGATTATACTTTCACATTTAAAGTTTTCCTACTTTCTGTTTGAAGCAGAAGCATGCTTTTTCAGACACAAGTTTAAGGTAAAGGTACAGACTGCATAATTGATTAGAAAAACAGATGGGTCCAAGTTTAATTAGATGTGCCATTCATTATGTGGAAGGCATACTTCCTGACGCCTTCCACTCCCAAGTATATTCAGTAACAAGTCTTCTCAGAAATACAAGAACATTGCAATCAGACTGAGCACTGGTAGAAGCATTTTTATCAAGTGCAACAGACTGAGGTCTAACGTATTTTTTTGTTGTTGTTGATGTTTGCTTTTTTTTCAGAGTTCCTTTCCAAGACACATTTTATTTTCAGGGCAAAAGGCTAAGCCAGAGGAAGGACCTTCCCTACCCTCCACTCTAGCCTTTGTAGCTCTCTTCTGCAGGAATCTGCAGAGGTGGATGCATGTTTAGGGCGAGATATTTCTGACCTCATGGCTGTGAGGTACAGGAGAGAAATGTCCTACGCCAGGCAAAAACCATCACCAAAAGTGCGAGAGCCTGCTGCTAAAGGGCTGATTCCTAGACATTTAGGTCTTGATGGATTTTGTTTTCTGGAATCAGCTAGCCATCTTACTCTCGCTCTCATTACAGGAGGGAACACTTAGTTCAAGTTCTTTCCATGGAAGACAGAGATTAATATCCTCCAATCAGTCAGGAAGTTAAAGACTATTTAGATTGAATGTTAGTAATGTGACAAGAAAACACATTGATTTAAAATGTTTGATAAAGCTCAATAAGAAAAGTAGTTTGATGTCAGAAATAAAAAGGAAATTATCCAATTTTGAAAATAGTTTATATTGCTGGGCATCTGATGAAAGTCGAATTTCCTAAGAGATGTTAAAAAGTATAATTAGATATAATTAAGATTTCTTTATCTAAGATACTCTGAATTGTAATAGCAAAAAAATTATTTTCAGAATAGTATAACAGAAAAGGTAGGATCAACAGACAATAATACAGGCCTAATACAGACACACCTTTAGTTAAACCCTTTTATTAAGCTTAGATTCTAGGCTGATCTAATGATTATTTTTTTCATTTTAAACCAAATAGCAATTAGCAGTAAATACATTTATAATTAAATGTCTCAGTATTATCTAGTATCTTCAACACTGAAACAGCGACTCATAGCTAATCTGTCCTTAGTCCCATCCAGTAAATAGCCTTTGAGAAAATACTTGACTTTCCACAGGTAAAGATTTTCCTTCCACCCCATTTAACCACTAGCTCTACCTTTGGGAACAGGCTTTAACTGTTTAGTGTTTTAATACTTGTATTTGATATATCTACAAACTTCCAAGCATCCTTCAAGGTTGAATTCACTGACTACAGAAAATAAATAACTCAATCAATCTGCAAATGTTGCCTTATGTGCAGACAAAGGCCATTTTCAGGAGAATGCAGAACTTTGTGCACACAGGTAGCCCTGTCACCTTTATACAACATTAAACAGTTTAGCACACTGTCAATTGGCATGACAAGAGGAGTATAACAAGCTACAAGAATTGCACAGAACCCTATACAAGATAAGCAAAATCCCAATAGTGTGGCAGACTGGCTTGGACAAGCATGGTCTGTAATATTCTGCTGTACAATAAAAAGTGTGCCAGCAAAATTATATACAATTAACCTCAAACTTATTTATTTTACTTGTAAAGTTCCTATGATTCTGCTCATCCTATCAACAAAAGAAAAAAGTTTATAATGGGCATCTTATTAAATATTATTTCTGTTCCACTTCTCTGCACTGCTAGTTACACAATTAAATTGAAAGCACTTCAGTAAAATCCACCACAATAAGCATATGTCACATTAATGTATCAGTCTAATATACTGGTATAACCAGACAAAGACATTGTGTTCTTCATTTACAGTCTATTCCTTGTTTATCTATAAATTAAGCTATTCTCACTTGTAATTCAATGGAACATGCACATATTGCCCTGTACAATATAATTCAACACAATTTGATTTTATTTCTTTCTTCCCCACAAAGCTGTAGCTAGCCTCACAAACTCATCAGGAAATCTAATTTCAGCCATTCAAGGGGAAAATTACTTCTTTGGATTTATTTATTTCTCAATATACAGATGTGACAATTGAGGAAGGGAGTCAGCTAAATGTGATAAAAGATGTTTCTCTGGAGCACATCCCTGTGTACCCCTGATGCAGTAACGCTGAGGTTAGAAACGTAGTAAACTGATATTCTCGCCTTGTATAACATTTGTATAGAAGCATAGCAAACTTAGAAGAACCCAAAGTAGTCTCTAACAAGATAGCCAACACCTCACTGTTATCCAATAAGAATGTTAAAACTAATATTTTACCCAATCACTGCATTCCATAACTTGTAGAGTCACCACAATTTGTAGAATGGCATATAAAAAGGCTGCTGCTACAGTAACAAACGTCTTTGGCTTCAACTACTATATCCACCTATTCTTATGTTATTTTGTCTGCTACTAACTAATATATACAGCAACATACAGAAGTGGCTTTTTTCCCTATTTCAAACTGGAATTAGGAGAAAAGATACTAAGGATAAAGTTTTTGAAACAAATTTAAAACATTTTCTGTCAGCACCACTTACTTTAGCAAATAGCAAGCAAACAGGAAAAATCCTTGCCGAGTGTAATTGCTTCAAGGAAAGACTTATTTGAAATGCAAGCTTTATCACATCTCAGCTGTCAAGAGTTAGTGCTGGCCACTAAACAAGTGACAGGTGCTCTCTATTAACCCCTCTGTCTTCCCAAAGGGAAGAGAAAGGGAATGAGACAGACACAATTATGAACTGCAAAACTAAAACTACTTAAACAAAATAAAATCAAATACATATAAATATATACAAAATCAATATTGAATGCAGCCTGCCTGATGGCAATTAGCCATCTCCACTGATAACTGTGACAGAAGTCTTGGGCTGTATTTAATGACAGGAACCAATTTCAGGAGCCACATTGGAGAACTGGTTGAGGTCAAAACCATAATGGACAGAGACCTCTCTAGATCCTGAACACTGAAGAAAAGAGTTACCTCTCTAGATCCTGGACACTGAAGAAAAGAGTTGGACCCTCATTATCCTTCTGCTTTATATCAAATATGATGTATATGGAATAGAATACTTTGTTGGTCAGTTTAGCATCACCTGAACCGTCCACTCCTCCTCACAGGTATTACCTTTTACTCTCATCCCAGAAAATCTAGCTGTGGCCTTGGTCTGCACACCATCCCTTGGTACTAACTAGAAATTTTGCACATTGCCTCTGCTAGAAGCAGAAACTGTCTGCAAAACCATGTCCTTAACTTTAGAACTGTGGTTACCTAGAATCATAGAATTACAGAATCATCAGGGCTGGAAGGAACCTCAAGGATCATCTAGTTCCAACCCCCGTGCCATGGGCAGGGACACCTCACACTAGACCAGATTGCTCAGAGCCTCATCAAGCCCAAGCTTAAACACTTTCAGGGATGGTGCTTCTACCACCTCCCTGGGCAACATGTTCCAGTGTCTCCCCACCCTCATGGTGAAGAACTTCTTCCTAACAATCAATCTGAATCTATGCACTTCTAGTTTTCCTTCATTCCCTCTAGTCCTATCACTACCTGACACCCTAAAAATCCCTTACCAGCTTTCTTGTAGGTCCCCTTAAGATACTGGAAGGCCACAATAAGGTCTCCTCAGAACCTTCTCTGAGATAAATACCGTGAACTCTCCTGAAAATTCTGAATTTATCGTACAAAGATACTTTACTGTGCTGTTTCCTACTCTGTGCTTAGAAGAGGCAACAGGGAATCATATTAACAAGAAACGATCCGACATTGCAACTCCTTGCAAGCACTGCAAAGTAGGCATATTCTTCCTGAAATTTGCAACAGATAAATGATTGTTCTAATTGCATGCTCATATATTTTTAAAATTTACTGTCTGCTTTTCCATGCACATCATTCCCAGTTACATCTGCANTCCAACCCCCGTGCCATGGGCAGGGACACCTCACACTAGATCAGATTGCTCAGAGCCTCATCAAGCCCAAGCTTAAACACTTTCAGGGATGGTGCTTCTACCACCTCCCTGGGCAACATGTTCAAGTGTCTCCCCACCCTCATGGTGAAGAACTTCTTCCTAACAATCAATCTGAATCTATGCACTTCTAGTTTTCCTTCATTCCCTCTAGTCCTATCACTACCTGACACCCTAAAAATCCCTTACCAGCTTTCTTGTAGGTCCCCTTAAGATACTGGAAGGCCACAATAAGGTCTCCTCAGAACCTTCTCTGAGATAAATACCGTGAACTCTCCTGAAAATTCTGAATTTATCGTACAAAGATCCTTTCTGTTTCCTACTCTGTGCTTAGAAAAGGCAACAGGGAATCATATTAACAAGAAGCGATCCGACATTGCAACTCCTTGCAAGCACTGCAAAGTAGGCATATTCTTCCTGAAATTTGCAACAGATAAATGATTGTTCTAATTGCATGCTCATATATTTTTAAAATTTACTGTCTGCTTTTCCATGCACATCATTCCCAGTTACATCTGCATCACTCTGGGAATGCAAAGTGAAGAAGGATAATAACAGGCGGATGCTGATCTTGGTTCCCACCAGATGCTGGCTAACTTATCTCAGAAAGGACAGGTAATGGACACCTCACTAATGAGGAAAACAAGGCGTGGTTTATGCTGATGGAGTGGGTTGTCCTTGCCTAATTATGCTAATGTGCTGGTGTGTGCTTTATACCCTGAGGGTATATATTGAGAGCAGAAATGATCAATAAATGTCACTGGCATAATTCACATTGAATCGTCTGGAGTCCTTGTGGCATTGCCTTGATCACAGTGATCTGTGAGGCCTTGACCATGTTTCCCATGGTTTCTGCAACACATTACAGAATCTGTCTGAAAACTATTAGATTACATTATCAGTCATTTTGTCTGATAACAAAGGTGACATGAGGTACAAGCCTAAGCCACTCTTAGTGTTTCTTAACAGAAATCAAAGTTATATGCATCAAGCCATAACAAAACATAGTATCATAGTATCATCAGGGTTGGAAGAGACCTCACAGATCATCAAGTCCAACCCTTCACCACAGAGCTCAAGGCTAGACCATGGCACCAAGTGCCACGTCCAATCTTGCCTTGAACAGCTCCAGGGACAGCGACTCCACCACCTCCCTGGGCAGCCCATTCCAGTGTCCAATGACTCTCTCAGTGAAGAACTTTCTCCTCACCTTGAGCCTAAACTTCCCCTGGCGCAGCCTGAGGCTGTGTCCTCTCGTTCTGGCGCTGGCCATCTGAGAGAAGAGAGTAACCTCCCCCTGGCTACAACCACCCCTCAGGTAGTTGTAGACAGCAATAAGGTCACCCCTGAGCCTCCTCTTCTCCAGGCTAAACAATCCCAGCTCCCTCAGCCTCTCCTCATAGGGCTTGTGCTCGAGGCCTCTCACCAGCCTCGTCGCCCTTCTCTGGACATGCTCAAGGATTTCAATGTCCCTTCTAAACTGGGGGGCCCAGAACTGAACACAGTACTCGAGGTGTGGTCTAACCAGTGCAGAGTACAGGGGCAGAATGACCTCCCTGCTCCTGCTGGCCACACCATTCCTGATGCAGGCCAGGATGCCATTGGCTCTCTCTCTTGGCCACCTGGGCACACTGCTGGCTCATGTTCAGGCGGGTATCAATCAGTACCCCCAGATCCCTCTCTGTCTGGCTGCTCTCCAGCCACTCCAACCCCAGCCTGTATCTCTGCATGGGTTTGTTGTGGCCAAAGTGCAGCACCTGGCACTTGGACTAATATTCTAATAGTTCTAATATTTCATCTACTAACAACTGATTAAGTTCAGAAATCCATGTTCTAAATTTACCATTTATCCATGAAGATATGTCTGGATATCACATACACACACCAGAACCTCCTTCTCTCATATACAAATGAAAACACAAGTCAAAATATGAAATTACAGCAGTTCTCACCCATGCTCTACTGCATTTGTCATAGAAGTGAGAGTGTTGGTGAGCATTTCTTTGTGGTTATTGCTGATATGCATTTGGACAGTCGGCAGACCTAGTACATATCTGTGAGTCTGAGAAGGCAAACATTCTATATATGTATTCATGCCATAGGAAAGAATATGTCAATATAGGAGTCTGGTAACAGCTGAAATCAAAGGACTTTTAGTTTCAACATCCAAAGCAATAATTAACAATAACATTGTGTTGTGATGCGTTGTTTAGTAAGTGTGGTAGTTTGGGAGTTCTCTCCCTGATTCACCAGACTAACTCAGCCATCTGGAAGTAAAGATGAAGTTATATTTTACAGCAAAGCACAAATTTCAAGCATATATATAGAGATTTACAATTATATGCAAGTTAAAAGTAATACAGAAATTCAGACTCCCTCCCAAACAGCAGAACTGCTCAGCAGGGCTCCAAACTAACTTCCCTCCTTCTTCCAACTGCCCCCCTTATCTCAGAAGGCTTATGTGCAGGGGTGAGATGCAAAAGCAAAGCTGACAAAGGTTACACAGATTCAAGCAGAGATAGTTAATGTAACATGCAGCAGCCACAGAGAGAGACTGACAATCATTGTTACTGTTTCTTGTTTTTATGTCCCTCAGCAGAACCAATGAGTGATATAGACATCACTATTTTCTTTTTCACAGCCACTAACCTAATTTCTCTCATTAAAATATTCCAATTAGCCTCAAACTAGCAAAGTGTATTCCTTCACAGAGGCTGTGAGTTGTACTTCCATGTGAATCAATTCTAATTACATAACACATGGATTATTAAAATTTTGTCCCTCTGTTCTTTGAATATTCCTTTTGCCACTTCTAGCAGCATCTTTCTGACTTCTAACACCAAAATAAAATGTATTCCAGAAAGAAGTTGCCTGCAAGTGTTATTTATGTTAAAATGTTGAATTTCTTTACAATATTCACAGTTGAATAGCATCCCAGTCTACTGATAAGTAATTGTGGGATTCAGTGAAAACTTCATATAATCCCCTTGTTTCTTTTTTCAAGAAAAGGATTTGAGATGTTTTGAGGTTTAAAAGCCAGTATTTCAACGGCTGAATTACCTAACCTTTTCATATAATTTCATAAAAGAAACATGAACCTCCTGGTGAGTTATACAACTACATGAAAATGCCAACTGAAAAGCCACTGAAAACAAAATCTGTCTTACTTTCTTTTTACTGAAGAAAGTACACTTGTACACTGTAGAGGCTGCAATGTGAAGTTAAATAAATTAGAAAAGAGAAAGAAAAATAATGGGTAGTGAATACAATATTTTTCACACATGGCTGAAGGCAGCCCATCTAGACATAAAATCCAAATGAGAAAGCTTTTGTTGATTTACTGAATTTGCATATCTGTCAGGTTTAAAGCTGTCTAAATCTAACTAAAATAGTGTTGAATTGTGCCATCTGGAAAAGCATGTCAACCTTTTAAAAGTTAAACTCTCGCTGGGTTTCTGTTCAGTTTCTCATTGAGTGATTGAGCAGTGAAATTTTAACATCATTGCTTGAGGGGGAAAAAAAAAGAAAATAAAAATTTGTTGGTAGAAGCTCTTATATTTCATTTCAATATTTAGCAATGCAGTTTCTCCAGAATAAGACGGATATTTTTAGAAATTGTTTTACATTAAATTGGAACATCATTGGATGCAAATCAGTTCACACTCTGTTCTAATAACTTATTTAATAATTTATGTTACATATATAATTTCAAATGGTAAAAGTAAAAATATCCAGCTTCTATTCACTTTTAATTGCATTAATTAAGGATTTGAAGGAAGGCAGGAAGGCAGGCAGGAAGGAAGGAAGGCAGGAAGGAAGGCAGGCAGGCAGGAAAGAAGGCAGGAAGGCAGGCAGGGAGGAAGGGAGGAAAGAAAGAAAGAAAGAAAGAAAGAAAGAAAGAAAGAAAGAGGGAAAGAGAGCGAGGGAGAGAAAGAGAAAGAAAGAGAGAGAGAGGAAGAGAGAAAAAGAAAGCAAGCAAAAGAAAAAGAGAGAGAGAGAGAAAGAAAGAGCTGAAAATATGCTGAAATATGCACTACAAATAATGATTTTTTTTTTCTCATGAAGTGCAGGTAACCTAAGATAATAGCTGTGACCATAAAAAATCCAGTATAAGCATACTATAAGTTTATGAAGTCCCTGCTAAACAAGCAAGAGCTGGAAAGGTCAGAAATTTTATCTTTACAAATAAACTCATTAATCTCTGAACATTCACCCTGCTATGAAAAACAAAACCTCACCAACTTATGATTCTGAAATATAGTGGCAAATCTACTGCAGAGCAATAACAATAAGCTTTCTTTTCATGGCAAAGAAGAAGGTTGGCAGTGCAGTTCAGCTACAGCATGAGAAGCCCAGAATATTTTTTAATACCTTGTTATTTTACTGCAGAAGAAAAGATTGAAAAATGTGGTACTTTCACAGCTGAAACAGAATACTCACAAACCCAGATGAACTTGTTACCACACATAACTCAAATTTAAAGCTCAGATTTAAAGAAGAAAATAAAAACTAAAATACATGACAAAGAATAGCTGCAAACAACAAATGTGTTGGTGAATCTCTGTCTTTGTTTTCACTTAAGCAGATGCTGAGAATATGTGAAAATACTTCATGACTATCACTTCCATTTCTCAATAAATCAGGTATTTGAGAACAGCTGCATTACCTTATGAAAACCTCCATCATCACCATCTGAGGTACTGTACAATGTTCACTGAACATTAAATTCTATTTTCATTTTCACCTGTGCGTATCTCTCTGGAGATATTGAAGACTCGCCTGGACATGTTCCTATGTGATCTGGTATAGGTAATCCTGCTCTGGCAGGGGGCTTGGACTGGATGATTTTTCCAGGTCCCTCCCAGCCCCTGATGTTCTGTGATTCTGTGATCATTTTTTTTTCTTGTTCTTTTTAGGTCAGGGATATTTTGGCTTTTATGTCTACTTTAGGATAAAGTGAGAGGCCAGATCACTTCTAAACAAGACAAGTAAGGAACTAGAGAGGTCCAGGAGAATGGGGCAGAGCACAGGTTACGCTAGAAACATTTCTTTGGTCTTTTTGCCCATAAAAATCGGCTTTGATGATTCTCTTTCAGAGCCAGAACAGGATGCCTACATCCCCTCAATAATACCTTCAGACAGCAACAAGCAAAGGCAACAAATTGATGTAGGAGCCAAATCAGCCAAGAAAAACAAAACAAAACATAACAAACAAAACAAAACCCCCAAACAACCAAAATAAACAAAGCCATAAAAGCTCTTGAGAAACCAGGCATTACATTACACCCTGGGTGATCTGTTTTAGGCAAATTGAGAATAGGAGTGTAATTAAAAAACAAGTTCAAGGAAGGTAGATTCTAGGTAAAAATCTGACAAGTCCAGTGCAAGACTGGGCACTTCCTCGGGGATTCAGCCTCAAGCCAGCAGGTGGAAGAAGCACAAATGCTGCAACTATTAAGTGGCAACCTGGGCAACTCCAGCAACGTTTTTTAATAAGTACAGAACATCATTACTACTGAAAATTGTGGCTAAAACGGTGTTTAACAGCACAAATAGCTTTAACAACAACAACAAAAAATTAAAGCAGACTCAGAGTAAATACAATATAAGATGGTTTGTACACAAACCTCCCTTAATCATCATGCTTTACCAGAACACGGTCCTTTCCCCAGGTTCTGTGAACTCAGAAGACAAACTTTGTACCATCTTCTCTAGTTCCCTAGGAAAAGGGTTCTTCTGTCAACTTTGAGGCTGCTTTGAGCATTCCTTAGATGCTGTCAGTGAAATCTTAGCTGCTTCAAGAAAAACTAGTAATAAACTGTGTGATTTGCTATGAGGAGAGGATGAGGGAGTTTAGGCTGTTCACTCTGAAGAGGAGAAGGTTCTGAGGTGACCTTATTGTGACCCTTCAGTATCTTAAGGGGGCCTACAAGAAAGCTGGGGAGGGACTTTTTAGGCTGTCAGGTAGTGATAGGACTGGGGGGAATGGAACCAAGCTAGAAATAGGTAGATTCAGACTAGATGTTAGGAAGAAATTCTTCACTATGAGGGTGATGAGAGCCTGGAATGGGTTGCCCAGTGAGGTGGTGGAAGCTTCATCCCTGGAGGTGTTTAATGTCAGGCCGGATGAGGCTCTGGCCAACCTGATCAAGTGTCAGGTGTCCCTGCCCATGGCAGGGGGGTTGGAACTGGCTGATCCTTGCGGTCCCTTCCAGCCCTGGCTGATTCTATGAAAGTAATTACCAAATCACATCAGAATACCTATGGATACTACATTCTGATGTCTTGATAGTCTGCGATGACTCTTCTGTTTTAAATCTGTTGTGGACAAGGAAACAGCTGTTCTTCAGAGATATTTGTGTAATATATACCATTTACAGCTGTGTTACGAGAAATGGCACTACTTAATGTAAAATCCACAGGATATTTATATATTTTATTACTGGGTTTTAACCCTTCTATGAGTTGTGGAAATCACAATCCTTACAGAACCTTATATCTCAATTCAGCAAAACACAGAGGTATAACTTAACTACTGAAATAGTTAAACTGACCTATAATGTAGGATGGGACAGGATTTCACTGTGAAATGTGGACACTCATATTGCAGCAAGCACTTTGAAGGATCAATTTTCTTATTTCTGAAAATTTTCTGGGTTTATTGCTTTCTTGAGCAGAAAGGGGCATTGTTTATTATTTAACCCTTTTATCATCATTGTCATTTTCAAGGTCAATATTCTTTTTTTGTTCCAATACAAAATTGCTCTTAGATGTGTTAGAAATTTATTCTTCTACACCTAAATTAAATCAGAAATAAAGACAAAGTAACTTTTCATGACATGAATTAAAGTTGCAATAAAAATATTAAAAATACCAAAATTGATACAGTTGGAAGTCAACTTCTGTTTTGAAAGCTTGGAAAAAAGCCTCATCTATTACAATTCAAAATTTCTGGCTATAAAGCTAGTGTGTATCTTTTACTTCAAATTCTGGCTAAGATAATACTGAAGAAAATATGTGGCTTTTTAATACAAGAATCCTACCTGCCTTTTCCAGGTGCTCATGAAAAATTTAAAGGATTAGCTTAATCAAAGCTCTACCACCTTCTAGTGGAGAGATAATACAATTCAGCCTCATTTCATGTTATTTCCAATGGAAAGAAAATAAGTGTTTGGAGAACTGAAATATGTTAAAATTTAAAGTTTCTCAAGTTAGCAACAAGCTTAAGAAAAAAAAAAAAACAACAATCTACAGGTGTTTCAAAGTGCTAAAGAGCAATATGACACTATTACACTTGCAAATTAGCTGTCAGTCTTTGTCACAACCTGTAAAAATTAATTTGCTTTCAGAGTTGCTATTGAGTTAAAGTCTGAACCTAAAATATTAAAAACCATTTAAAAAGCGTAAGTTATCATTTCCAGGATGCATATATACATCATGAGTAGTCATTAAGCTCACATTTTGGAAAGAGATTATTTTGAATTGATGGAATAGTTTTCTACTCTAGATTCAACAATAAAGAAAGTTCAGCCTGACATTTAGCAAAAAGCTGAATCTAAATTTGACTCTGGACCAGACGACCTCTAGAGATTTCATCCAACTAAAATCATTCTGCAATTTAAATAATGTTTTTTGTTCTACTTGCTTAAGTCAGCCTGAGGGTGATTGATGGAAAATTTCTGCCGAGAACAATTTTGCCATTAATTCAGGCTACTTATTTAAAATGCCACATGTTGAAAAAAACATTTAAACGTCAACTTTTAAACTGTTTATTTCTTCTTTCAGTTGTTGTTGGTTTTCTAATAGCATAAAATTAAAAGCGTTGAGCCTTTAGGAAAAGTTAAGCTAGCATGTGTCGTGGAGGGCCCATAGACCCAAATAGGCTCATACATATTCTGACTTGCCTGGACATGTTTACCTATCAAACAGACACAAAAGGGACACAATAGACCTGGCGCCATAAAGTCTGGCCTGCCCAGGGCCCAGGTTGTGTAACGCGGTTGTGTAAGCCCACACGCCTAGCTTAAGGCCTACTGGGTGCAAGGCCTGTGTTCTTCACCTGCCTAATATGGTATGGTTTGGCTAACTGCCATCCTGATTGGCTATTCTTGTGTCCAAAGGGCAATTAATCTCAGCCCACATTGATAAAAGGAGATACTCAGGTGAACGACCTGCTTTTGCTTCACTGCTTTGCTTCCCTGCTCTTTGCCTTGCCCAGCTGTGCTGCTTTTGCACACTGCCTTATTATTGCATGGTAAACTCCACTGCCACGAGTTACCAGGAGCAGACCCTGGATGTCTGTATGCAACCAGCCTGTGTGGCCAGCGTGACATTGTGCTGAGACTGCATGACATCCTGCCTTCTGCACCTGAAGGTCCTGCCTACAATTCCTGGACATATATATACAGATCATCCAGAAGAAGCCAGGAGAACAAAGTCAGAGATCATCTGTGTCCTTTCCCCAGAAGCCAGGAAGATTCAAGCCTCAACGTCCAACAAGCCAGAATCTCCTGAAAGCATTTGGGCACTGTCTGGACTGTGGCTAGCCCCCGCGAGGGTTAATAATAATAATAATAATCTGTGAGTAAATGCTTTAATGCCTCTTTGTAATTCTCTACTGCCTTCTGCCATAGAGCAGAAAGAGCTTTAGCCCATTTAGTGGGCAAGCGGCATATTGACCCCAGGCAGCATATTGCTCGTGGGGATTCTCTCTCTCTGTTTACTGTTTGAATGTTTGCTAGATAATAATAGTTCTGTTTGGTGTTATTCCTAGAATGTCTTCCATAACTGTGTTAATGAACAAATATTAATATTGAAATTCAGTGGTTGGGGGTGGCAAGAGTTCAGAATATTGAAATTAATACATTATATATTTTCATAAACTATCATCTTGCATCAGTTAATTTCCCCTCCTCAACATTACGGAAATTAAGCAATATTTGGCTTTAGCGGTAGGAATAGTTTAGCAGACCATTTCCAGACACTACAAAATGCAACAAGAAAATAAGTTAATGTGAGAAACAATAAAGACATACAGAGCACACTGAGAAGACTTTCACATGCCATAATGCATATTCCAGTGTAATCTGAATTACATAAAACCACCACACGCTTCTAGATGCTTAGAGAAAAACAGCACAAAACCACACAAACTAATAAATAAATAACTACATTTAAAGTGTATATTCTCCTATATTAGACAATTATGATGCCTAAAGTTTAGAACTTCTAGCCTGAAACTCTTTGACTCATTTCCCACAGGAAAAAATATGTTATATTTACAATCACATCTGGCTTCTCATATCAATTAAAAATAAAACCTGCAAAAAAAGTGCATATTTTTGTATAAATTAGTGAAAAAACAAAGCTTGAAAATAGGTTTTCTGACTAGGAAACCTGTAATGTGTGGAGTGTTTTACTAGTTTTGGTTATCAGAAATTAAGAAAAAAGATTAAGATCTCTACATGTTCTTGAGATGTTAGAAAAATTGCATAGCATATTCCATCAAGTGTGAAAAATGCTTCCTTGGGGCAACATGCATTAGATCACAGGATAACTGATGTTGGAAAGACCTCAGAAGACCTCTAAATCAAATCTTATGGTCAAAAATACACTTAAAAAACCTTTTAAGTAGCACATTACAGTATAGGTTCATGAAATTATAATCACAGAATCACAGAATGTTAGAGGTTGGAAGGGACCTCCAAAGATCAAGTCTAACCCCCCTTGCCAAAAGCAGGATCACCTAGAGTAGCCTGCACAAGAATGCAGACAGTATTGAAGACAGCTATAGAAATGAGCTAAAAACCCATTCACCTTAGCATGTAAACCTTGCTCCGCAACTGCAGATCTATACCAAGAGCAGCAACACCTTCACTAAATACCATTCCCAATGCTCTGTTTGGGAAGCTGCCTTACAGAAAAGTGGGGTAAGGCAGGGAAGGAACCCTGGACATTTTTTTATTCAAATGTGTGTAAAATTACTACAAATACCCAAACTTCAAAGAAATTCAGCCCAGGTAAAATTCGAAGCAAAATATATCTACATAGGCATATAGAAGGGAAGGGCATAAGGTTTTAAACTTAAGCTACCTTATGCAGTTCCACATACGAAGCTTAATTCTGAGAGTGTTGCTGGAATTGAACTGCGTTTCATTCCCATCACTAAGCTGCAGTTCTGCATCACATACTCCTCCACAAAAAGTCACCATAGTACCTTATATAAATATAGGTATCTTAACTTTTTCATTGTAAAAATTTGTCTGCCTATTATAGGAGAAAATAAGAAATTTCAAATGCTTAGTTTACTCAAATCAGAAACTACTCTTTCTTGCAGGATTTCCCACTTCATATATTGCACATTTTTTCTCAAGTAAATTATCTGAGCCCAGGTTTTTTTTTTCAGAAGGAAATAGTCAACAACAACAAAAAAAAACAACAGTAAAGATACGAAAATGACAGCATTACAAGCACTTAGTCCAAAAATGTTAAATTGATTTACAAGTCCCTTTATCAACTTGCTTAAGAAGCAACAAAGCAAAATATCCTTTGAATAGAAGTGTAGCTCAAAGACTTCCAAATAATTTATTTCTAGGAAATTATTTTTCCTCAAATTTTGTAGCATCTTCTATCAAAACAGAATTTAGGTATTATACATAGAAGCCCTCAATTCAATTTTCCCATTAAAAGGCCCTTTCAACTTTTTCTCTTTCTTTGTGGTTTGCTGCATTGTATTTTCTCATCCTAGACATACAAAATTGGCATTTCAAGTCTAATTTAGTGGAGGAAAAAACAGCCAGTAGAATGACATTGTCCTCCAGAGACACATGTGTGCTAAGGGAACATTTTTATGATGGTATTTTGATTTTTATTCTGAACCCAATCTGCTTCAATGTTTCTACAATCTCAATTTTCTAGAGACATAACAATGAGATGGTAAGATTAAGACAAGGAAGTACCTTACCTGGACTGGCTCTTCGGATTAATTTACTAAAAAGAATGGAAAAGATGCGAAATTGAACACTCTTCTTATTTTCATGGACTAGCTAAGGCTATTTACTATTTATTACTTTATTATTTAAGTTATCACATTCTTACAAATTATGCAAAATTAATGATCAATATTGATTTTGATATCCAGGCAAAGATTGTTAATAACTATGAAAATCGTTTATTAACATTAAATCTCACCAGAAAACTTATTTACAATGTTTGAAATGCATGGGTTGGATACTTATACACACAGAGATCGGGCAACCTAGAACATTAAGAAATAACTAGCAAATACAAGCATTAAACTTAGAGCTGGAGAGAAGTTCTTAGTTTCAATTATACCACTTGCCCATTAGGGGACTCAGGAGGCTCCTTTCTGCTACTAAGGCAGAAGGCACAATAGAATCTTGTTACAGGATTTTGTACAAAGAGACTTTGAATATTTACTCACAAAATAGTATTAAACACTTGAAGGGAGTTCTGTCGGTGCCTTGAAAGTCATTGCAGGCAAAGCAGAGCATAATGTGGCAAGGCAGAGCAGGCAAAGCACAGTGCAGGCATATGGCAAAAGCCTACCTATTGTTTGCCTGAAGGTAATGGCCCCTTTGTCCACAGAGATTTGCCAATCAGAATGATACTTTGCCAAACCTCATCATATTAGGTGAAATTAGGAGCTTGCTTTCCCTTCTTTGGGAAGAACAAGTCTGAGCAAGTCTTGGACCCTCAAAGTGGGTGTCCTCCAAGCCTTTTGTCTTCTCCTTGTGCTCTGCTTCCCCCCCTCCCCACCCCAGCAGGGGACCATGGGATCATGCCTGGGCGAGCCAGGACATGTATTAGGCCTATTTTAGCCTTCGATGACACATATAAGACATCAAATCATTCTTGACTACAATTACATAAGTGTTTTGAACATCCATGTACTGATTAATTAAAAAAAAAAAAAAAAAGGAACATATTAAGAAAAATATATCCTAGTTTGTGAAAGAAAAGATGTTGTTACGCTCATTGAAAAAAAGAAAACAATGGTTTGTGTATCCACAACAGAGATTACTATAGTTCAAATTTTAGACTGTGTGTTTAGACTGGGACAGTGACAGAGAGCTCATCAAATCACTGAAACTGTTGGAGACACTCCCAGAAGTCTCAGCAGACTTCACATGCACAGATCAGTTGCAGGTCTCTACTGTTTACAAGGGGAGTCAATGGTATTGAACATAAACCATGAACATACATGACCACATTAGCCACTACAGTAGGATTCAGGATCCCCCAGATCAAATAAAAATAGGAAATTAGATTGATAGATTTGGTGGGACATCATGAACTTTCCTGCCATTATGTTATTGCCTTAGTTTAACTGAGCTAGCTGCCATTCCACCCTGAAAGAAGTTTTGCAGATAAATGAAACGCGAAGGGTCACATAATGAGATGATTTCCATAGAGGACTTGTGGTCTAAAGATCATAGAACTATAAATCCAGTGTGTTTTATTTCTTATCAACATAAAGCATAGGGAGGGGAAGTATGAAAACAGTGGTTCATGATAGCCAGGTGAACTGAGATCTCCTACCAGGAGCAGGGAAGTGTGAGGAAAGACAGACTAGGAAAAAGAAGGCTTGCAGACACTGCACAATTAGATTGTAGATGACACCAGTGTGTAGACACCACATTAGAGAAACAAATGTCTGCCCTGCTTTACTTCACCATAAATTTTCTGTTCACATTATTCTAATTTGTCACTTGTTTACAATAAACCCAACAGTAGTCTGGATTAGCCAAGTCACTTCAGTATCTCCAAGTGGCCAGTAAAAATTCCACCAATAAAGCAAATAACTTCAAGCTGCATTTTTCCTAGTGGCCTATGACCTCTTCACAAAGTGCAAAATTAAATAGCATCCTCTGTAACTGTCTCTGAGACTTTTGCTAATAAAATACTTTAGGTTGCATGACAAATTTCCAAGCCTATATATCCTTTACCCAAGATTTAAAATAAAGCAAAGCAATCTGCATTTTCTAAGCACAGTAATTCTGACTTTTGTGTAAGAAGCGGAAAGGTTAAGTCTGGGTTGTTGTTTTTTTTTTGCTCACTTTGGTGCCTCGCTAAGGCATGGTCTAACAATTCTGTATGCTTTTTATAGTTCTATCCAGCCACAGAACAGAAAATTCTGACTAAATCTTTGGATAGAGTTATGTACAACTCTTCAGTTTCTCTCTGTTTATCAGCTAGGTTAAAAAAAACCTATCACCTAACAGGAATTGAGAGAAAACACTCTGAAACAATCCTTTTTCAGTCTTGAAAGGTAAATGGGATGTTCGGCTTTACAATGCAAATGATTTGTTATATCTTTAGTAATCTGACAGCTTTTATATACACACGCATTATACATTCTGTCCTTTTGAGATTGGTTTACATTTGTCTGTGGTCCAACCTACAGATTAAGGAAATCCACAGTCTTCAAAAGAATATAGACAGAATTTCTCATTCTACATTAAAAAAAAAACAACAACAAAAACAAACAAACAAACCAGCACCACCACCAAAACCAAAACAAAACAAACCCAACACAAAAAACAAACCAAAACACAACAAAAACCAAAGACCCTCTTCTTTCTAGGCAGATCATAGAATCAACCAGGCTGGAAGAGACCTCTAAGATCATCCAGTCTCATGTATCCAACCCATCCACCCAGTCCAACTTATCCAAACAAGATCATCCATTCCAGCCCTATCCAATCAACTAGACCATGGCACTAAGTGCCTTATCCAGTCTTTTCTTGAACACCTCCAGGGACAGTGGCTCCACCACCTCCCTGGGCAGCCCATTCCAATGGTAAATCACTCTCTCTGTGAAGAACTTCCTCCTAATATCAAACCTATACCTCCCCCAGCACAACTTGAAGCTGTGTCCCCTTGTTCTGTTGCTGGTTGCCTGGGAGAAGAAACTGATCCCCCACCTGGCTACAACCTCCAGGTCTAATGCCTCCCAATAGGTTGTAGTGGAAGGTTCTGATAAACTGTATGCCCAGTAGACAGTCCAAGTAAGCTTCCCATTTACCCTGAGATAGCTGCAAAGTCTGTAAAATACTTTTTCATGCCCTGGGAAGCCTCTTACAACAGCAGCAAGAGGAGTGAGCTTACCTGTTTAACACTATCTTCCTCCATCTGCTTACAATCCTGGTGAACTGTGGTCCACCAAGGCAAGCTGTCTCTCCTAAATGTGTCATTACTCAATGTATTTGTCCCTCAGAAGATGTTCTATCTGAAAATATCTAGATGGCCTATCTGAAAAAAACATCTATCTAGATGGCCTATCTGAAAAAAATGTTCTGCCTTTATTCAGGAAGCTTTGAGTTTGCAAAGGTATTTTGCATTCAGTTGTGCAGTTCTCCTAGTCGGTGAGTGTTTGTGGCAGGGTTTCCTTCAGTCCCATCACTTTGCATCAGCTTATTTTCTGGGAAAAACAACAAACCCCATGAGCAAGCATCTCATGCACTGGGACAGATGCACTTACCTGCAGGAAAGGTGCTGTTAATGCTGACCTGATTGAACAAGCGCAATCTTTCAACTGAGGAAGCACAGCTTTTAATGGAATTTCTTTTTAACGGAATCTACACTGCTTCTCTGTCTTTATTCTCCAAGTAATGAGTAGCTGCAAGCTATGCTTTTAACCTTATATTCAAATCTTTTCAGATGAGCTTTAGCTGCCCTCCTCTCCACAATGATTAAATGAGACAGATTCTGAATTGCTGTTGCACTGCCCCCACAGTCCAGATGATTCCAGGTCTCTCCAGTATGTAACTACCACTACAAGCACCTGGGGAGAGGCTGTCATAAATAATGACAGTTGTAGAAGTAGGATGTCTCAGTATGTCTGTTTGAAGAGAAACTGTCTCCTAGGTGTGAAAGCTATTTGTCCCAGGGAATGGCCAGCTGGTGACCAGATGGAAGAAGACGGAACAGAATCTAGCAGACTGACCCAGGCAGCTAGATAATTATTTACAATTGACACCAGAAAGACCACCACAATGGTTCCAAATGTGGGTTTTGGTGCTGCTGTAATTATTTTGGTAAGGTCCTTGTGTCACAATCAATGAAGTGTTCAGCCTCATCATCCGTCTTTTGCTCACAGCCACCCACTGCATGGTTGTCTTGTAGTCCCTGGTGCTGCACGACCTCCAGGAACACATTGCTTCTGTAACAGAACTGCCTTACTGGTTGTTTTCCATAGATAGCTGAACTAGAGCTGTTTCATTGTGGTGCCAGGGAACACTTCATCTTCTGCAGATTACCGAAAGTCTGGAAAGGCAGCTCTGAGCATGCTGCCAGCAGCATGACAGAAAATATAGTTAGAAACTTGGTATCATGAGAAACAAACTGGTAAACAGATTGCTCTTGTTCCAAAAGAGATAGCAATCTATACAATCTCTACAGAAGACTGAGGGGAAGCTGATGTAACTTTAGCATTGACATACCTTAAAAGCTGTGTGGGCTTTCGATTGAGAGGAGGAATGAAGCTGCCATGTCAGCAGTGTACCAGGATAAATCATAGGATGCACTGGGTTGGAAGGGACCTCTAGAGGTCATCTAGTCCAACCCTCCTGCAGTAAGCAGGGACATTCCCAACTAGATCAGTTTGCATAGAGCACCATGAAGCCTGACCTTCAATGTCTCCAATCTAGACTATTCCGGTTTAGAGCTTGATTAGTGTGCTTTATGTATGAGTGTCATGGTGAAAAATAAAATATTTCTCCTTAATTCCAGGCAAACTGCACATATTTGTCACCTGCACTGGAAGAGAGATACATTTGCTGAAGAAGGAGACAAATACACTTCTAAATCATGACAAGAAAATAAGGTAGAAGCTGATGTCAGCATTGCCCAAGAATGACCTACTCTCTGGAAAGATGATCCTTAAAGATTCAGAAAAAAAGTTCCCTCATGAATAAAGCATGAAAGAATAAAAGAATTTTACTTTCTCAAATTATTAAAGGCTATTCAGAACTGAAACATGTTAAAAGATACAGAGCCACATATTACATAGAGTAGAACACATTTTTTATCACAATAAAATGCTGTCCACAGCTTGGATGATGAACTGAACGATTTGACAAGTAGTCAATTAGTCTTGAAGACAACAATCAGCACACATAAGCTAACAACAAGCTGAGAGCTTTTACAAAACATGACCGTTATTCCAAGTTCATGACAAATCCCTAGCTGATAAAAAGAGCAGCCAATAAAAGGATAGTCCTGAAACTTTTTAAAGCAGTTAAAGTGATATCTAAGAGGCTGAAAGGAAAAGGAAGAAAAATGAAAGGATAGCTTATAACAAATAGACAAGAAAAGCAGAGCTGGGAACAAAAAAACCACAAACAAACAAACAGCAACAACAAAAACCCAAACAAACAAACAAAACCCATGACTGACCTTAAAAGACTGATCTATCATGGAAAGGAATCTAGAGAAAGAGCCAGGCAATCATTACAAATAGGAAGAATATAAAGAAACAGCTGAAATGAGGCTGTTGAATCACACTCACAGTCTGGCTAATAATAGAATTTGCTATCACCTTAAGTGTCTCTACCGAAAAATTTAATTTCATTCATTATAATGACATTTTAATTAATTTTTCAGATTAGAAATCTAATAAACTTCAATTAATGGGTTTTTTTTATAGTACACTTCACAGAATGACAGGATGTCAAGGGTTGGAAGGGACCCAAGGAGATCATCGAGTCCAACCCCCCTGCCAGAGCATGACAATAGTATCTAACACAGATCACAGAGGAACACATCCAGACAGGCCTTGAAAGTCTCCAGAGAAGGAGACTCCACAACCTCTCCAGGGAGCCTGTTCCAGTGCTCTGTGACCTTTACAATAAAGAAGTTCCCCCTTGTGTTTAGGTGGAACCTCTCTTGCTGCAACTTACTGCTTGTCCTATCAGAGGGAGCAAGTGAGCAGAGCCTGTCCATCCTGTCTCTTCCCCAGCTCCTGGCCAGTCCTCAGATATTTATAAGCATTTATCAAATCTCCTCTAAGTCTTCTCTTTTCCAGACTAAAAAGTCCCAAGTCCTTCAGCCTCTCCTCATAAGCCATGCCCTCCTGTCCCCTAAGCATCCTTGCAGCCCGCCCTCTGCTGGACCCTCTCTAGCAGATCCCTGTCCCTCTTAAAATGGGGAGCCCAAAACTGAACACAGTATTCAAGATGAGGTCTCACCAGGACAGAGTAGAGGGGAAGGAGAACCTCCCTTGATCTGCTGGACACTCTCTTCCTAATACACCCCAGGATCCCACTGGCCCTCTTGGCCACAAAGACACATTGCTGTGCCATGGTTAACTTGTTATCCAACAAGGCCCCCAGGAACACACCTGTAATACCAAAACCCTAAAATTAATAAATTTGCTGTTATTAAAAATAAACTCATGTTCCCCAAAATATCTTTTTCTTTTTTAGCTTCTGTCTTTAGCTATCTATAGGGTAAAAATTATCTAATACTGCCTAATACAGATTTCTGTTTTTGAGCTTTGGAATTTTAGACTGTGCTTTTAGCGCATGAAATTTGAAGGTATTAAGGATATGTACCATATTTTGAAACAGTGAATGGCAATGTATTATTTTCTTTTTAATATTAAAATTTTCAAATTATTTTTTATTGTGTACTGTTGATGAGAAGAAAGGGTTTTAAATGTTTTAAGTATTTCTGCTGACATCCAGCTATACCTAACAGTATGACTCAAAATCTGGATAACTCTTCAGGTATTTGGGTTTGTGTTCTTCATCTTAATCATTCACTAGATGACACTCTTGTATCATAGCAAATTATCTTGGTATGCCAGCTAAGAGACAGGCTTACTAAAATGAGAATTCAAATTTTAATGAAAATAATTAAAGGTAATGATTTTTTTACCCCCATGAAGTACTGCGTAGGGAACAATTTACACTTAGAAGTTAACAGTAAACTACATTTTAAAAGTATGTAATACTGCAACTATGGGTAGAAAGATGTCTTAAGCATAATGTGACAGTCCAGCAACTGTACATCTATCTGCAGCTGACCTCTTCACACAAAATAAAAGGAGCTTTACTTAATTTTTTTCCCACCAAATTATTGCAAATATTACTCCTTATAGGTTCAAATTACAGTAATGGATTCTGCAAGAGTTATTATTTTCATATACAGCCTGAAGTAAAAAACAAAGAAGGAATTACAAGATTTGTAATTATAAATTACCAGTAATTGATTTTATCCACAGGCATTTCTTTTACTTACTTAAACTGAGAGACTGAAGTAATGATCTTGTTGCTTTGTTTGTTTGTTTTTTTTTCAGTTTTGTTTTGTTTCTTTCCTTCAGGGCTTACCTGAGAGTTTAGGATTTAAAGGATTTCCCTAGTTATTTAAAAGGACTTTTTACTAAGGGGAGTAATCAGTAAACACTTTTATAAATTCCAAGTTTATTTCTCCAATCACTTTTCCACTCCCCCTCCAGGCACTACATGTGAATGTTTCAGAATAACAGATGCATCATTCTTTATTTCCTCATAGGAAGAAAGTTTTCAAAAACGGGAACACCAAGTGTCTTTTGTCCAGTATTAGAAGTTAAGCACATGATACTTCTGTGGCCCTCTAAATTTCCAGGATATGTACAATCTTTAAAAACATTCATCTGGAGATCTTACAACCACTGGTTTGTTAGCAATAACTGCCAAAATAAAAAAAATATTGCTTAAATTAATAAAGTAAGCTACAGTCTTTTTTACTTAGCTAAATCAAAATCTCATGCAACTTGACTGAAGTTACTGGGCTGCTCAGGGTTCACTCTTATATAAGAGAGAAAGATAATCTTGGACATATTTCTTACCTAGAATGGTAGAATACATTAAAAAAAAGATCAAGCAAGCAGATTTTGTTTCTACCAACTAGCACATTATTTAAAACATCACAATATTATTGCATCTCATTAACTATTAGTCTTCTGAAGCTGGCTGGAAGTCTTACTAATTATAAGCAAAAGAAATTTTAAGCATTTATTTTCAATCCTGTTTGTGAAATCAGCAAGTTGATTTTCCTTCTGAGACACAAAGTGGATCTTACTCCAGCCACCCCCTCACCATGAAAAAGTAGTGTTAAACTGAAATCTATTAACAGAGTATAACAATGTTGGTAAGAGTTCAGATCAAGGACCATTTAGGCCAGAACACTTTGCAAGAAGGGCTATGAAAGCATGCCAAGTTGCACTTCATTAAAATTAGTCCTCATTTTCCCTCCTGGTAGACAGTTACATACTGCCACTAACAAGGAGACAAACTCGTGGTCATCTTCAGTAGAGAAGTACTGAGTATCTTATGTGGGAAATCTGAAAAAATTAAAGACAGTAAAAGGAGAAACACGGATGAAAGTAGAAATGGAAATGAAATGATGAAAGCATGATTAATGAATGCATGTAAAGTACATGGGCTTCTTTTCCCTGACCTTGCACAGCTTCTTTCAACCATCTTTCTCCAAGCTAGTTAATTGTATGTCAATGATGTATGATTTTAAAGATAGATCTCAGGTTGAGAGTGCAAGCAGATGTCTCAAACGATTCAGAAACCAGTGAAAATGTTGCTGATAAGTAAGCACTAGAAACAGCCCACTCTAAATCTGCTATTAAAATGAAAGTCTGTATCACCAAACCAGAAAAAAATGCCAATATACATCTGAATCTGTTCAGAACAGGAAGACAAAAAGAGGAGTAGCTGAAACTATAAAAAATATCCAGAGAAGATGAGCTAGTACAAGTATCTAATCTTTAGACTCCATTGTCAGCAGTGTCAACTGTTCGAAATAAAATCTCAACTGTCAGTTCTCACATTGAATTTTACCTTCCTTTATTAATTTTCTGCTCTATAAAGCATTGATTGCTTAAGAAATAGAAAGACGTTAACTAAGACTTAGTAATTCCCTAATCACACTGCTCCCACTCTAGTCCACACTCAAACAGTAGGTGTCTGAGCAGTCAAGCATATACATAACAACAAACATTTTCATGATGAAAGCATACATCAGTAATTTACTGTATCTACAAATGTGAAATGTCCTCTATTGTAATGGCAGTTGTAGTCAATAATTTGATGTTTAGATGCTACATGACGATAAATGATTGGACTCAGTTTTAAAGGTCTTTTCCAACTAAATAACTTTATGATAAATACCATAAAAAAACATCCCAATAATTATTTATTGGATTATATCTTACTCAGAATTAAGACATAGCCTATATAGAAATTTAAATTAATGTTTTAGTTATGCCTTTTTTCTTTCTGGAGTAATTTTGCTTTTCCTGTTACTGAACTTTGCCTGATCCTTTTCCACATGCAAAATTTGGGGTGTTGAAATGCTTTGTTTCATTGAAAACACGTATCGGCCAAGAATAAATAATTGTAACAATTATTTGTATTTACAATACAAATTATTGTAACAAAGACTCTGTAAGCCTCAAAAAATATTAGTTATTATTAGAAATAGGTACATTTCAGGTTTCCTCTTAAGGATTAATACTGCTGACTCTGAGCTTATTAATATTCTCATTACTAGTCTTATTCTCCACTAGGAGACTGACAACCAATGCAGTGTGGTTTCAATAGAAACTGTGCACTGCAAGGTGCTGAGAGGTGGTTTGGAAAAAAATATTTCTTTGTGCATGGTAGAGGTTATGAAGTTTTTTGCTCTATCTTGCCTTTGGTATTGAGGAAGCAAAGTATAAATGGAAAAAGATGACCTCACCACTACACTTCTCATGAGGCAAACATAAGGGATAAGAGACTTAGTTTTAGAAACGTGGACTTAGGACACCAGGCTATAACAAACAGATTGGGAAGAATGAACATATAAAAAGTAGATAATTTTCTGTTCTCTCATACTGCCTAGTTCAACACAAATGTAATATGCATAGTGACAACTTTCATTTTTCAAACTGAAGGCAAGTTTCATATTTCCACAGATACTTCAGAATGTAGGATGCTATATAGCATCACCATTCAGAATTCCACTGATCCAAAGAGTCAGATTTTATCAAAACATTAGGAGGCAAAACTTTATCCTTACCAATGCCATGAGATAAATCTTGTTTGATTTACTGATAATACATTTCTTTTAAAAATGGTATTTTGGTGTTTAAATATCCAATCAAGTCTTCTTTGATTTACTGATGACATAGTCCTCAAGTGTCAGTATCTGCAGCAGGCTAGAAGAGGTGCATGAGTTGAAATGCTATGCTGCAGTGTCAAGTGTCTACGCTTCTGCTAAACAATCATAAACAAATAAAATTGGTAAACAATTGTATTTTTTGGTAAACAGTTATATAGTGCTTTTGTTAGTCATCACTTTACACATTACATGATTAATTACTATTTCTTCTCTTGAGAACTGTCAACAGGAAAGTAATCCAGGCATCAGATGTTACATTTTTATCTTAGAATGATAGAATCATAGAACGGTTTAGGTTGGAAGGGACCTCAAGGATCATCCAGCTCCAACCCCCTGCCATAGGCAGGGACACCTCCCACTAGAGCAGGTTGCTCAAGGCCTCATCCAGCCTGGCTTTAAACGCCTCCAGGGAGGAAGCATCCACAACCTCCCTGGGCAACCCGTGCCAGTGTCTTACCACCCTCACTGTAAATTTTGTTAGGTGTCTTAATGTTCCAACATTTTGTTTCCTAACAGATTCTTTCCCTGATTTTCCTGTTGCACTGCAGGAGATACACACCACAAATTGTAAATATTTGTCAATGTAGCAATATAAACAAGTTAGGAAGAGGAGATGAAGAACAGAAATGTGGGGTTTTTTACCATCCTGAGACCTGTTACTTTCTCTAAAGAGAGTGAAAGAGGTGAGAAGAACAGAAGCCAAAAAAACCCGACAACAACAAAAAACTCAAGCTAAAAATAAAAAACTTCACATAAGTGACTTCCTGAGAGACTCTTTAGACTGGGAAATCTCAAAAAAACCCAGAAGTAAAAATATTGTTTCTAGATGAAAAATGTCCAGGGGAAAAACAAGTTTATTATTAAATAAAAGTTTACAATTTTTATGCCAACTGAGCTTATATATATTAAAATAAAAAAGTTGAATAATAATGATACGGAATCAAATCCATAATGCCCAAATTCTACAAGTGCATTGTACAAGTAACTCTGTATGCACTCAGAGACACATTTAATTCAGTCTTTCTCTTCATAGTCAAGGGATCTGAGAAAGGACAAAGCATGTATAGGACTCTTCTAGAGTGGGTTGTTGATCTCTAATTCTACCAACCTTGAAGACAGTTACACCTTATAAGCCGGAATGAAAATTTTACCTTGTGAATTCTCAGGCAGCTCTGAAATAACAAAAAGTTGATAAAAAAAAAAATTACGAAGCTGTAGTTCCACCAGGAGCAGGCTCTGCTCTTTCCCCCTCAACATTTTGCTCCAACATGTAACTTTCTCTCACTACCTTGACCCTTCTTAGGAGAAGTAGCAGGACATTATGGTGTAAGGTATAGTTTAGTAACCTTACAGAAAGTAAATCATAGCATGAGGCAATTGAAGTCCTCTTCCTTTTGCATTGCTCTTCAGATCATCCCAGAGAAGTTTCATGGAATCTAGAATCACAGCCTAGAAGTTCAGATTGCAACATGAGAGGCTTCTGTATTTTGCTGTGCTTTTCTGCAAATAGATTAAGGTCAATGTGCCTCTTATTGCATCAAACTTTGTCTCAACTCTGTCTGTGTGTACAGCAGGTAGCTTGTGAGATCAGACTGTGTTAACATTTAGATTTCATAATATTTAACTATTATAAGGAGAAGGCCATAGAAATGGGAGAAAACAAACTCTAACAAAACTTTTTATACTACTGATTTTTCCAAGGCCATTGAAAAGTGTTTCTCAAGTGTCTATGTAGAAAAACTAATAAAAACTCAAAGCTCACCATTTAATCAGTCTTCCAAATGGTCACTGTTCTTTGCATCCCTTTTGCAAGACAGTAAGTTCTATAGATTTGTCTTTTGTCTTTTTCCTCTCTACAGTATTTTATTTATCAGTAAAACTATTATGAAGAGAGAACTTTAGTAATTGCAGGAGAGTATCTTGAATGGCATAATTATCTTTCATTTCATAAAGACATTTTAATGATACATAAGCCATCCCAGCATTGCCAACTGATCAATATGAGTAATTTCTCTTCATTCATGAAAAAAATAGTAGCTCTCTGTGCTATTTCCATTCTCAGTAATTCTTGGTTTTCTTCATATTCCAGGTTATTTGACTTAACGCTACTCCTTACAGTTATATGAATCAGTATTGCGATCAGTAGTGAGTCCAGTTTTGTTCAGTATCTTCATCAATGACGTGGATGAGAAGATAGAGTGTACCATCAATAAGTTCACTGATGATACAAAACTAGGAGGGGTGGCTGATACACTGGAAGGCTGCCATCCAATGACATCTGGACAGGTTGGAGAGCTGGGTGAAGAAGAACTTCGTGAAGTTCAATAAGGACAAGTACAGAGCCCTGCATTGAGTGGAGAATAACATCAGGCAACAGTAAAGACTAGGGATCGTCCTGCTGGAAAGCTGCTCCATGGAGAGGGAACCTGGAGACCTAGTGGACAAGAAGTTATCCACAGAACAGCAATGTGCCCTTGTGGCCAAGAGGGCAAATGGTATCCTGGGTGCATCAAGAAAAGTGTGTCTAGGGAGGTTCTCCTCCCTCCCTACTCTGCCCCAGGGAGACCAAACCAGAAGTATTGTGTTCAGTTTTGGGCTCCCCAATTACAGAGAGACAGGGATCTACTAAACAGAGTCCAATGGAGAGCTACAATGACAACTGAAGGACTTGACCAGCTCTCCTAGCAAAAATGACAGAGAGAACTGGGGCTGTTTAGTCTTGAGAAGAGATCTGATTAACTTCTATAAATACCTGAGAAGTGGGTGTCAAGATAAAGGCACCAGTGTCTTTAGAGTGATGCCCAGTGATAGGACAAGGAACAACAGGTACAATCTGGAACAGAGGAGTTTCCACCTCGGTGTGAGGAGACACTTCTTTACAGTGAGGGTGACGGAGCACTGGAACAGGCTGCCCAGAGAGGCTGGGGAGTCTCCTTCTCTGGAGATTTTCAAAAGCCATCTGGATGTGTCCCTGTGCAGCCTGCCCTAGGTAATCCTGCTTTGACAAGGGAGCTGGGTTCAATGATCACTGGAAGTCTCCTAACAAGCCTTAACATTCTGTGATCTCCACAGGTCCATTCCAACCCTTAATATTCTGATTCTGTAATTGCCTTTCATTTAATGGGCAGGTTGCTTTTCTGTAAAGGATTTATGTTATGCTATGGATGTTCAAGATATAATGAATGATTCCTTGATTCACTTACATTCTATAATGTTATTGCATAGCCTATGTCTGTAGGAAGTGCTCATAAATTTAAAAAAGGATCAAATGTAAATTAATACATTATAGAGTAACGGTCTCTGTACTTACTTCTTCTATCACAAATACAAACTTATTTTTCCTACCTGCAAGTAGTTAATAGTTTGACAATGAAAATGTTAATAGATACAACCTCATCTTTGATACGTATTTCTGATGACAAACAATAAAGTTGAAAGAAATTTGTGACTGAGAAGCTTTGGGAAGATCCTGGTGGCCTTATTCTCCTATCACTTGTTCATTACTATACATCATGAAAAGCCCATTCCCCTATGATATATACAGCACAGAGAACACAGGAACTGGTAGCGCTCTAAGCAATCTGCAGATTTTTTCGTGATTTGGTGGATGCTACATACAAACCATTCACTCTTTTGGGTATTCTTTATGCAAGGCAGGTGCAAAATAGAATATTGACTGACTTTGAACTGAAGCTTGTCTTGACAGTAGAGGGAGCACTATCTCACAAAATTAGATCCAAATTAATACAAATGTTATTTAAAAAAATACATTTGCTATGGCCAAATGTCTGGCGTAGATTTTATTGTTGAAAAGACTACAGAGTAGGAAATGCATCTGTTAAACCCCATTTTTTTTACTCACAAGGAATAAAAAGGCGGCGCTGTAATGTGAAATGCTCAAATTACCCAAGTACTACTTCAAGGCTTTTTAGCCTTTTTTCCCATAAGTGCTAAAAGGCTCTTTCTACATTGTGGATCTGATTTCAGAAATGTACAATGCAGATAAATTAGCATAAACCTGAGTGGTTCAGTGTTCATGGATGTCCTAAAACCTGCTCTAGATATATTCTTTAATATCAGGTTTAACATTAGTCAAATCCTTATTCATTTCAGGAATATTACTTAAGATCTGAGCAATCTCTCAGAAGAGACCTGGCTTCCTAATAAGGTCTCATATTGAATATATATATATATATATATGATGAAAGGTTTAGAATGATTATTCTTTGGAAAGGCTCTTATCACAGAGCAACTAAATATTATCAGATCTGAGCCATCATTTGGGTTTCAAAGTAACCATTGACTGTGTTAACTTTAACTGGTTTCTCTAACTCATTTCAGCACACAGCTGCACAAAAGATTGTGCCAACAACAACAACAAAAAAAAAGTGACAACACAGAAGTGGGACTAAGCTATTAAGTGCTTGTTTGAGCTGCAATACAGGCATCTTGTCTTACAGGCTTCCTAGAAGCTTGGCCAAATTAACACTTACCCTTTCGAAGTAAGAGCAGGCTAAAAGCCTCTGCTTTCAGAGAATCGTAGAAACAATAAGGAAGAGACCTCCAAGCTCATCCAGGCCAACCTAGCACCCAGTCCTGTCCAGTCAACTAGACCATGGCACTAAGTGCGTCATCCAGGCTTTTCTTCAACACCCCCAGGGATGGTGACTCCACCACATCCCTGGGCAGCCCATTCCAATGGCAAATCACTCTCTCTGTGAAGAACTTCCTCCCAGCATCCAGCCTATACCTCCCCCAGCACAACTTGAGACTGTGTCTCCTTGTACTATTGCTGGTTGCCTGGGAGAAGAGACCAAGCCCCACCCAGCTATGGCCTCCCTTCAGGTAGATGTAGACAGCAATGAGGTCCCCCCTGAGCCTCCTCTTCTCCAGGCTAAACAACCCCAGCTCCCTCAGCCTCTCCTCACAGGGCTGTGTTTCAGGACCCTCATCAGCTTTGTCACCCTTCTCTGGACACACTGCAGGACCTCAACATCTCTCTTGAACTGAGTAATCCAGAACTGGACACAGTACTCAAGGTGTGGCCTGACCAGTGCTGAGTACAGGGGAAGAATAACCTCCCTTGTCCTACTGGCCACACTGTTCCTGATATAGGCCATTGGCTCTCTTGGCCACCTGGGCACACTGCTGGCTCATCTTCAGCCTACTATCCACCAGTACCCCCAGGTCCCTTTCTGCCTGGCTGCTCTCCAGCCACTCTGTCCCCAGCCTGCAGCGCTGCTTGGGGTTGTTGTGGCCAAAGTGTAGAACCCTGCAATTGGCCTTGTTAAATCTCATCTCATTGGCCTCTGCCCACCCATCCAGCCTGTCAAGATCCCTCTGCAGGGCTCTCTTACCCTCCAACAGATTGACACCTGCTCCTAACTTGGTGTCATCTGCAAACTTGCTGATGCTGGACTCCATCTCCCTGTCTAGATCATCAATAAAGATATTGTACAGGACTGAGCCCAGCACTGATCCTTGGGAATACCACTAGAGATTGGCTGCCAACTGGATGTGGCACCATTCACCAACACTCTTTGGGCCCTGCACTCCAGCCAGTTCTTGACCCATATCAGAGTGAATCTGTCCAAGCCATGAGCTGCCAGCTGGCTCCAGTGAGCCAGGACTGTAAATGATGGAGAGCAGCTTGGCCAGCTCATCTGCCAGCTCTCTTGGCACCCTAGGATGGATCCCATCTGGTCCCATGGACTTGCGAGGATCCAAGTGGCTCAGCAGCTCCCTTATTGCTTCCTCCTGGATTACAGGGGGACAATACTGGTTCCTGACTCCATCTGCCAGTTCAGGAGGCCAGTTACTCTGGAGACAACCTGTCCCACTATTGCAGATTGAGGCAAAGAAGGTGTTAAGAACATCTGCCTTTTCCTCATTTTTTGTTACTGTATCCCCCACCGCATTCTTGGACAGTACTTCCATTATATCCACTAATAAGACAGGACCGCAGCAGTACCAGGCAGTAAATGCATTTCACAGCTTGCTGTCTGCTCTACATGTTTTTAGTCTACACAGCAAGCCAGAGAGATGGCAGACAGAAGGGAGCACAGCAGCACTCCAGGAGGCACCACCACCCTTAGGGAAAAATGGCAAGGGATTTCCAAGAACACATTGCTAAGCATGCAACTGCACTGGCAATACCATGACAAATTTAAGTAAACTGTTTGAAATGTAAATAAGCTTTAGGTTTTTAATCAGGATCTGATGTAGTCTGAAACTACAGACAGTCATATGGTTATTAGAATGTGAAAGGGAAAATATCTTGCTATGTTTTATTACAGTTACTATGAATATATACTTAACATGCCTGAGGCTTTCAAGAATACTCTCTAACTGGGAAAGAATGAAGTAAGATTTTAGACATTTAAATAAATGTTTTCATCTAGATAACAACAGCTCTCCAAAGTTATTGGTAACTTCCAATAAACAAGATCTATAATTAACTAAGAAAATCAAAACACAAGAGTGAATACAGCATAACTAGTTTGAAGCCATGGATCAAAGTTTAATAGTGTTAGGAAAAGACCCATCTTGCTGACTACAAATATACAGAAAAAATGTTAGAAACATGAAAAATGAAACATACTACCAGAACAACATTAGTTACTTGTCCTTTGTGAAAGTATTGTCTAAAATAGTCTTACAGATATTATTTGATAGCTACTGTATAAAGCCCATAGCATTTCAGTAAACTACGGTATAGATTAATAATGCAAATTCAATGCACAACATGGCTAGGATATTCCTCACACCTGAAAACTGAATCCTAAGGGATCCAGTCTCCACTATCATTTGGCTGTTAAACAATTATAACTGCTACTCTGAGATATGCCAAAGACAGTCAGTAATTTTACAGTCTTATTTTAGTATTAGGTTATCTTCTTTAAAAAAGAAAAAGAATGTTCAGAATGGCATTTCTTTTGGAACAGAAAGCTTATATTAAAAAATCCCACTGAGTATCAGTATAGCAAAGTGCAAACACCAGTGACACAGTATTGCCACTGAACTGTAATGACACAAAGCAGGAAGAATTCTCTTCTTTTTTTGTTCATTTTTGTTTTGGGGTTGTTGTTGTTGTTTGGGGTTTTTTTTGTGTGTGTATGTGATGTGTAGGTTTACCATTTAGCAATGAACTTTACTGTAAAAAAAAAAAAAAAAAGAAAAAGGCAAACCATATGGTGATTTGCATGATTACGCAGAATTTCTGTCATTAAAGCTTCAGTGCCCAAATTATCAAGTCTCTTTTTTCTCCTTTTCATTTTTGACAGAGAATGCATATGTGACTTGCATCATTAATAGCCTAAAGAATCCAGTTTGAACAGCTGATGGAGGCTAATTTCTTTGAGACAAGCAGAGTACGAAAATAGGCTTTGTCCAGTAAACTGTTTCATAAAAGTTCAGAAGGCACTGAGAACAATACTTCCAAAAGATTTCAGGATGAAAGGACTGGTGGAGCGAAGAAATCACTTAAAAAAAAAAAAAAAAGCCAGTGTCAGACTTATCCTGCCTAACATTAGAGATCAAATGTGAGGTACAAAGACATACTTGCTATTGAAAAATAGGATTACAAGAGCCTTGAAACAACAAAAATAAGAAAACTATGAAAATAGCATCTGTTTCCCTTGCTGTAGCCAAAAAAAAAAAAAAAAACAGAGAGAGAGAGAAAGAGAGAGGAAATCATGGCTATTTTCAATGTTAAATTGACTTCCATAATCCTCTTGACTTGGAGATGCAGTCATCTCCAATATGGTGAATTTCTGAGTACCCTTTTACCACAGAATCACAGAAAGTCAGGGGCTAGAAGGGACCTCAAAAGATCATCTAGCCCAACCCCCCTGCCAGAGCAGGATCACCTATAACAGATCACACAGAAACATATTGGGAGAGATTTGTATATCTCCAGAGAGGGAGACTCCACAACCCACCTAGGAAGCTTATTCCAGTGTTCTGTCACTATCACAGTGAAAAAACTCCTCCTCCTGTTTACATGAAACTTCCTATGCCTCAGCTTCCACCCCCTTGTCCTGTCATTGGGCATCACCAAGAAGAGCCTGGTTCCATCCTTCTGGCACTCACCCTTCACGTATGTACAAATATTGACGACATCACCCCTCAATCTCCTCTTCTCCAAGCTAAAGAGCCCCAGCTCCCTCAATCTCTCCTCATAAGAGAGATGTTCCATTCCCCTAATTATCTTTGTAGCTCTGCAATGGACTTTCTCAAGTAGCTCTATGTCCTTCTTGAACTGGGAAAATAGGAAAGTAATTTGTACTGTGTGGCACAAATGTTTATTAGTGTAATTGATAATTTAAAAGTAGACCTTTCTAAAACAAAGTGAGGCCTTATGTGGATTTATTCATTCCCCAACTTACTGTCGTTATTTAATCTGATCTGGCAACTAAGCACCATACAGCTGCTCACTCATTCCCTCCACCCAGTGGGATGGGGGAGACAATAATAAAAACAAAAAAAGTAAAACTCGTGGGTAGATATAAAGACAGTTTAATAGGACAGAAAAAGCAGACAATGATAATAATGATAGCAATAATAATTATTATTGCTGTCATTATGAAAGAATTAGAATCATAGAATCAACCAGGTTGGAAGAGACCTCCAAGATCATCCAGGCCAACCTATCAACCAGCCCTATCCAGTCAACTAGACCATGGCACTAAGTGCCTCATCCAGTCTTTTCTTGAACACCTCCAGGGACGGTGACTCCACCACCTCCCTGGGCAGCCCATTCAATTAAAATATACAAAACAAGTGATACACAATGCCATTGCTCAGCCTCTAATGGCTGATGCCCACAACATTCCAAGCAGCAGTCAGTTTTCCTCCTAGTTTAGATACTATGAATGATGTCATGTAGTATGGACTATCTCTTTGGTCAGTTTAGGTCAACTACCCTGGCTGAGTCCACTCCTACCTTATTTGCCTCTTCAGTCTGCTCACTGTCAGGGCATGACAGACTGAAAAGTCCTTGACTTAATACAAACATTACTTAGCAACAACTGCAACATCAGTGTGCTATCAACATTATTTTCTAAATCCAGAACACAAGACTGGAAAAAATAAGAGTAATACTTGGCATGGTCAAAATATTTTGAATGGAACATTTTACTACTATGTTATGGCTTAATCCCAGACAGCAACTAAGTAAGAACCATACAGTTGCTCACTTACCCCATCTATTGAGATGGAAGAGAGAATTCGGGGGTGGGTGTGGGTTGAGATAGACAGTTTAATAGGACAGAAAATTAAGGGGAAAAAAATTGTAAAATATTTAGAAAACAGGAAAATAAGAAATACACAATACAATTGCTCATCACCCACTGGCTGATGCCCAGCACACCCTGAGCAGTGAGACAGATGGTTTTCCTTCCAGTTTACATAGTGGGCATGATGTCGTATGATATGGATTATTTCTTTGCCCCCTGCAGCCTGTTTATTAATATGGCATGAGAAGTTGACAAATCCTTGGCCTAGTATAAACACTACTTAGCAACAACTAAAACATCAGTGTGTTACCAACACTATTTTCATACTAAATCCAAAACACAACACTATACCAGTTATCATGAAGAAAATTAATTCTATCCCAGCCAAAAAGAGGACACAGTGGCAACTGAAATTTTGTCAAAAGGGAGGAGGAGAATGGAATGGAATGGAACGGGACAGAACAGAAATGGAGAAACACATGAAGAGTCATCCCTCTGTAGTCAGCCCTGCAAAGTTGTCCAGTGGAGAGCTGGACACAGAGTTGTTTCAATTCATGATGAAGTTTTGAACTATTCCCACAAGCCCTATCACCAGGGAGAAGATCTCAGAACCTCCATCTCTGCTTCCTCCCATCAGGAAGCTCTAGAGAGAAATGAGGTCACTCTTCACCTCTTTTACTTGAGAGATTAGTTTTATATGACACCGAAGACTGACGAAACTACCCTTGAAGTCTTAATTTGCCCTCACACATTGGTAGCTGCCAGGAAAAGAGCCCACTTCAGCTCATGGATGTGTACCTAGTGACTACATTTAGCATCACATTCATCATTATTTTCTCATGGTAAGAAGAGAGAATAAATCCAAATTAATACCTTAAGTTGTTTATTTGGTTCTGTGCTAGTTTGAAACTAGCTAGAACGTTTTGGTGAGAACTAGATTACAGGCTGTGAAAGAGAAACAAGAGTGACATCTACTTCACTCATAGGCTTGCTGAGATATATAAGAGTAAGAATCCAAACATAAATAAGACATTCGGTCACTGTCTGGGCTTTGAGATGCATTTCTCTCTCTCTAACCTAACCTGATTAATCCACCTTCTTCCTAACCCCCCTGGCCAACCCTCCATTCTTCCTTGGGCACAAAGCAACATCTGGGCTAAGGTAGAGAGGGGTGGGAGAAGGTTGAAGGGCAGTTGGGAGCCCCTCCTGGGGACTCAGGTTTATAGGAGGGCTGTTGTGTTTCCATATTACCTTTTAACTTGTATATTTCCGTCTATAAATGTATATACTTTAAATATCTGTGTGTATATTGTGCTAAGCTGTAAATATAAAAGCTTCATTCAATTTTCAGAGCCGCTGAGTCTAGTTTGGGTGATTTCTAAAGTGGGGAGGTGGGCGCGGGGTGGGGCGGGTAACACTCAAACCATCACAAGTTCAGTTCATCTTTCAATCTAACATCTCAGTTCCATCAAGGCTATGAAAAAGTCTCCTATGGACATATTTTTTAAGTATTTCTCCTATATTTACTTGCTTGAAGTCAATTCTTAACCTAAATAGGTTTTCTGTTTGGTTGGGGTTATTTATTTTTACCTCATATGCTTTAAACAATCACTGGGAAAGTAGAAAGTAACTCTCTATTTTGAGTTTGGACATAAAAACTTACTTGACTTTACAAGTAATGACTTCCCCAGTTAATGTAATATTTGCATAATTATATACCTGATTTTATTATAATTGAGTAGGAAATGTGTTGCATCTACTGAAAAAAAGAATCTTATTTTGAAGTTGCAACCATATACTTCACAAGTTACATATTCTTATATTTATACTGAACTTGATTATGGATACTGAACAACTATAACAATAATTCTTGAGCAGTAGAACCATATTACCATTATCAACACTCAGTGTTACACTACTAATAAAGAATTTTCATCTGTGCATTTCTCATGTAAAATTGAAAAGTATTTATCACAAACTACATTTGTGATTTTTTTTTTTTTTACTCTGAAGGACATTATTTCTAGAACATACAATATGAAGTTTTTTGAACACGTAAGACACTTATTTCTGCATGTGTATTGAAATTTTAGCCCTCACCTTTTCCCCAGATAGTTTCTGAAAGCTTTATATACCACGCAGGTCTGAACTATTTTGTATTTCTTGCATCAATACCTTCTCTGACACCACAAGAAAAGCTTTTTTATTGAAAGTCAGCCACAGGAAAATGTAATTGGGAATTGAGTCCTTCCCATCACTATTCAGAAAGATATTATTCTACTAAGTGTTTTTCTAATGAAAATCTTGAAGTCTAGACTTAAATACAGAGAAGAAATATAGAGCACATCTTTCATTATAGAAAAATATGATAGAATAATAATAGCATAATGTTTTAAGGACCTCCTAGATTTCCACAAAATAAAGCCTTAAAAATTGAATTGCCCCTTCTTCTCACCTTTTGTTCCAAAATCACACTGACTTTATGTCTACTTGTTCTCTAAATGCTTGATGATTACATCATCATTTCCCTGTTTCCAAGAGGACTGCTCTTTCCATTACTCAGTTCTTCCTGTGTAGTGCCTTTCTCCTTCTTTTTCCTAACATAACTTCATAGCCAGAGGTAACACGGTTTGTTAGGTTTTAAAACTATACATCATAGAAATACAGGTATATAAAGAAGCCATCTGGAACTACAGGACATACTCCCTCATGAAAAAGAATTATGAAACCTCACTTCTGGCTGCTCCAGGTATGAAATATGTATTTGGACTTTTTTTAGTATTAACAGAAATTAATATGAATGTCAGGGAAAAAAAAAAAAAAAAAAAAAAAAACAACCAAAACCCCAAACAAATAAACATATAAAAAATGCCCCCCAAAAACCAAAATATCCAACATGTACATGCACCACCTAAAATACACACACACAGAAAAAGAACAAACCAAACAGCCGACTGCTGGGTTGCTCAAAGGCCGTGTGGAAGCAAGAGAGACATGAGCCTATACCAATATAATACACAGAAGGTCAATCCATTTTTTGAAGCTAAGAGTGATGTTTATATAATAGATTGGATACATACATATGTAATTCTGGTAAGTTTCACTAGCCACAACATTTGCTTGTTCCCAGGGCTGACCAGCCTGCCACCTTTCAAGGCCCCCTCACACAGCTCAGTTTACAGACAGCAGCTAGACTTTCCCAGCTTCTACCCAAGGCCTCTTCCCTGCAGCTGCATCTCTTATCAGTTCTCAGACTGTTCAGTTACTCAGCCCTGTTCAAACCCCCAGCAGCCAACCAAAAAAAAAAACCAAACCCCAAAACAACAAACAACAACAACAAAAAAATCCCAAACCCACAAATCAAATAACTGAAAAAAAACAACAACCAGCCAAATATAAAGAATATGTTCTGTTATACATATTTCTCTGCAGGAGGAAGATATAAGAATACAGAATCTAAGATATATTTTAGTCACTTTGATGACTGAATGTCACAGAAGGCGCCCAGATAATGAAGTGACGATCACAGCAAATTTAAAATAGAACACATTAAACAATCTCTTCATCTTTTCACTACTACATGGGAAGAAGCTGTGTTTTGTGGATAACAAGTGACAAAGTTTCAGTGAAGGCTATTTGGTCAATGCAATAGGAATCTTGAAAACATGTGTAATAATGGTTGCTTACAAACGATTCTGTAATACAAAATAGAATAAGAGAATGCTAAATTGGAAGGAACCCATGAAGATCATTGCAGTTCATCTCCAGAGTCTACACAGGGCTAGCTAAATCATATATCTAAGAGCTCTGTCAAAACACTCGAAGAGTAACTTGGTGCCATAACTGCTTTCCTGGAGAGCTTGTTCAAATGCCTGACCACCCAGTCAGCAAAGAACTTTTTCCTAATATCCAATCTGAATTTCACCTGATGCTCGTATCCTATCATGGGACAGCAAAGAGAACAGCATTGCAATCCCTCCTGCCCACCATGCTGAAGTTGTAGACAGCAATGTTTAAATACTTTGACCTATTTTTATTCTTTTTTCACAACTTTTACTTACTTTTACTCCAAGCTGTGGAAGGTCAGAACCATTTCAACTTGCAGAGCACTATGTTGATTTTTCATGTTGCCTTCCAGAGAAACCCACATTGTCCAGTTGCTTCCTGAAGCCAAAATCCTGAAAGAACAAGAAATTGAAAGAAGGATCCCATTGACCTGCATTAATCAACCACTGAATGAACATACAGTTGTCAGTGATGTTGTTAAAAATATTCTAAATACCTCTGTATTTTACCTGTTTTGCAAAAACTTGCTAACAGTTAACTTGCTGTGGGCACTAAGATTTTCTGGTTTTATTAGATATGACCCTCTTTGTTTTCATGTGACAGCCAAGAATAATATTTCATTACTTTGGCTCCACAATGTTTCCAAGCATATAAACACAACTTCAAATCAAGAACTACATGTAATGCGTTTGTCACCATTAATCTCGGGACTACAACTTCTTTCTTCAATTTAGAATGCAAAATCAAGTAAAAGNTGTTAAAGAGGGAAAACCATCCAAAAAATACCAAAAAAAAAAAAAAAAAAAACCCAAAAACAAAAAAAAACCCAACAGAACAACAAAGGGATAAAAAATTGGAAGGGCTTTATTTAATGCAGTTCCAATTTCTGGCATAATCTATGGAGGTCCATCAACCTTTCTAATGGGAATAGGAACTTTATCCAAGGTCCTTGCCCTCAGAATCAGAGCATTATTGCCACATCCTGAAATTTCTGCTAAGTCTGGATTGTTCCTTTTTTCTTGATTATTCTTTTTTTCAGGTTTCAACAAAAATATGAAGACACACAAACCAATTAGTTACATTAGATCCCATGCTAATTAAAATAGCAAGACTATTCTAGTTTTTTTTAAAAAAGGTGATCACCAAATTTCATTAACAATCAAGTTAAGCTGATATCCCAACCAAAAGCATGGCCCACTGCATTTACTAAATTCTGCTTTTCTGATATTTGCACTCCCTTGGATGCAGATTTGGAAGCATATATTATGAATGTTTTTAAGACTGGGTTACTGCATGTTTGCCTGAGTGCCAGTACAATGAAATTGATTTCAAGGCAAGTTGAGTTTTAACCAACTTGTCACTACATTGTTTTCTGGAATTGATCCAGGTGTTTTGTGCAAAAAACAATTAAAAACTAATTATTCATTTATTCTGATTAACACCTAACAAGAATATTTGTTTAAGGAAGAACGAGAACAAGATCCAAAGAGAACAAAGATCATATGATGTTTCTCACACATGCATATTCATGTTATTGATATCCTCCATAGACAATACTCTTTAAACAGCCTATATTTATCTTTATATACTCTCATGTGAATTGCTTACAATTTTTCCTAAGAGTTAAAATGCCTCTTATTTTCTCCCTTTTATTATCATGGAGAACAAAAAAGTAGTATTTTTCTTAATTAAAAAAAGTATTGTGTGAAATATCCTTCTAACTACAGATGGAAAAACAACTGTTTGGTAAGGAGGCATTCCAGACACTGTTAAAATGCTTGCTTTGTAATGCTTTTAGTAGACAGATAAATGATTGATTTTTTTTTTTTTTAATAAATTGACTTCCTCAAAGCAAAATGTGCTATATTAATTCATGCATAAGCTATATACAAAAAATTTTCCTCCCCTTTTAAATATTAATTCGTTTATGACTTCCCAAATACAACAGTTTTCTCATTAGTCTCAAATGACATCAAATAACTACCAAAGCTCATGCCATTTGACTAAAGAATTTATTTTTTACATATTCTCATTGCAGTGTATTTGAACTGATTGAAAATAAATCAAACAATATAATTTTCCCACTTCAATAGTTCCATATTCTGAAGTTATGTAGGCATATAGGAAAGCTTTTTTTTTTCTACTAAATTTTCAGTTTCTTCTTCTGAAAAACTATAATATTCTTCGTGATACACAAGACTAGATTGAAATATAGCTAAAGCGATGTGACATTGAGTCATAATCAAGCTGAAGATAGTTCCAATGTTATTTCCTTAGAAGATATGCCAACGTTGTTTATCTGAGTCATTCTCATTGCATGATGCTTCACATTTGGTACTTAAAGAACAGTACATGAACTACAGTTAGCATGTTACTGATCTGTACAGAATTATTACACATTACATAAAGTGCAAAGAAATTCCTTCTTTTCAGCTTTGGTGAATTTGCTTCAGCCAACACCTGGGGTACCACACAGCTACTCACTCACAGACTCCATCTCAGTAGGACAAGAGGAATAAAGATGAAGAGCAAAAGGAAGAAAACTTGTGGGTCGAGTTAAAGACAGTTTAATAGGTGAAAAAAGGAGGAAAAACAAACAAACAAACAAACAAAAAAACCCCACAATAACCACAACAACAACAAAGGCAAACCAAATCACTCACCAACCATTCTCAAAACAATTGTCATGGTTTGAGGGGTTCCAGGTTATTCCAGAGTCCCTAAGAAAAACTACAGAGACCAAGATCCATCCCAGAGGCTGAACTGGTCACCCCTGGATATCGTAATTGTGCTATTCAATCCCATAAATCCTGCAAACACTTTAAAAGTAAGCAGCAAGGTCAATTTGTTCTCTTTTCTCCCTGCCTCTCCAGCTTCTCCAGAGCTATCTTATCTGAGTAACTAGGTAACCATGTAGGAGGTACCCTATAGGCCAGCAGCCTTCAAGGCTGTGGCCTGCAGTGAATTTCAGTCTGTCTGGGGAGACAGTGGGGGATGGAAGAAAATGAGCACCAGAGTTCTGATGGTGGTTTTTGGTTTGGTTGGGGGGAAGGTTTGGGAGGAATTCTCATGTATCCTGTATCTGTATTAGGTGTTAAGGATTCATGTATGGTGTATCTTTTCCTGCACATTTTTAAATACAACCTTTCTGCATTTTCACCTCCAATTCAGCAAGAACTGGAATTTACTGCTCCTTTTTCCTTAGAAAAAAGAATAAAGTAGAATAATCTCAGTCTGCCAAGCTCTTGCACAAAAAAAACTATGACAATATCCACCTTGGAAGATAAAAATCTCACCTTTTTGCTCTCTACTGTAGTTTAGTTTTTGTTGCTGATGATGTTATGTGACATGGAGCATCCTGTTGCTAAGTTTGAGTCAGCTGTCCTAGCAGCATTCCCTTTCACATTCTTTCTCAGATCTGGCCTAGTCACTGGAGGGCTAGGAAGTAGAGTGAGGAATAACTCTTGAAACTGTTCAAGCACGTTTCCATCAGTGATATGGAGAGAGGAATTGAGTGCACCCTCAGCAAGTTTGCAGATGACACCAAGCTGTGTGGCACAGTTGACTTGCTGGAGGGCAGGGATGCCATCCAGAGGGACCTGGACAGGCTGGAGAGTTGGGCCCAGGCCAACCTCATGACGTTTAACAAGGCCAAGTGTAAGGTCCTGCACCTGGGTCGGTGCAATCCCAGGCACAGATACAGGCTGGGTGGTGAATGGCTGAGAGCAGCCCTGAGGAAAAGGACCTGGGGGTCTGGGTCGACGAGAAGCTCAACATGAGCCGGCAGTGTGCACATGCAGCCCAGACAGCCAACCGAGTGCTGGGCTGCATCAAGAGAAGTGTGGCCAGCAGGGCAAGGGAGGTGATTCTCCCCCTTTACTCTGCTCTCGTCAGACCCCACCTGGAGTACTGTGTGCAGTTCTGGAGCCCCCAACACAAGAAGGACATGGAACTGCTGGAGCGGGTCCAGAGGAGAGCCACGAAGATGATCAGAGGGCTGCAGCAGCTCTGCTATGAGGACAGGCTGAGAGAGTTGGGGCTCTTCAGCCTGGAGAAGAGAAGGCTTCGAGGAGACCTTATAGTGGCTTTCCAGTATCTGAAGGGAGCCTACAGGAAGGCTGGGGAGGGACTATTTACAAGGTCTAGTAATGTCAGGACGAGGGGGAATGGGTTTAAGCTGGAAGAGGGGAGATTTAGACTGGATGTTAGGAGGAAGTTCTTTACAGTGAGGGTGGTAAGACACTGGAACAGGTTGCCCAGGGAGGTTGTGGATGCTTCCTCCCTGGAGGCGTTTAAGGCCAGGCTGGATGAGGCCTTGAGCAGCCTGCTCTAGTGGGAGGTGTCCCTGCCTATGGCGGGGGGTTGGAGCTGGATGATCCTTGAGGTCCCTTCCAACCTAAACCATTCTATGATTCTATGATTCATTCTATAAATAAGTTGCAAATGCAATCATTAAAACTAGAAAAAGGCTCTTAGTTTCAATGATACCATTCACCCACCAGGAGACTGGAGAGGCTCCTTTCTCCTACTAAGGCAGAAAGGCACAACAGGATCTACTTACAGAATTTCTTAAAAAGAGGCTTTGAAATACTCACAAAATAGTATTAGACAGTACCCAAAGCTTGAAGGGAATTCTGTCAGTGTCTTGAAAGCCATTGCAGGCAAAGCAGAGCATAATGTGGCAGGGCAGAGCAGGCAAAGCAAGAGCAAAAGCCAAAGCAGAAGAGCTTGTGTCAGAAGGCCCCTTATTGTTTTGCCCGAATGTAATGGCCGCCGTGGCCACACAAATCCACCAATCGGAATGGCACTTCGCCAGCCACGACCATATTAGGGAATGTCAGGGGCTTGCTTTCCCTTACTGGGGAGGAACATGTCTGGGCAAGTCTTGGCCCCGCAGAGTGGGTGTCTCCAAGCCTTTCGTCTTCTCCTCGCACTCTGCTTCCTCCTCCCCAGCACAGGGAAAGGATCGTGGCTGGACAAGCCATGTATCTTCCACAACAGGGTGATGGGAACAGGTTGCCCAGGGAGGTCATGGAAGCCCCCTCCTTCAAAGTGTTCAACGCCAGGTTGGATAAAGCCTCGAGTAACCTGGTCTAGTGGAAGGTGTCCCTGCCAATGCCAGGAGGGCTGGAACTAGATGATCTTTAAGGTTCCTTCTGATCCAAACCATTATATGATTCTATAGTTTCTGTTTGGGACAGTATCATAACCTGTGAAAGTCTTGAGACTGTCAGACACATACACATTAGATCTGATTTTTAAAAATGTTTTGGTTTGGTTTTGTTTTCCATAGCGAATGCACTACATGTGTCATTAACCGCATCAACCATACCAGCAATTTGGAGCTATTCTCCCATATCAAACAAGAAGAACCAGAGTAACTTTATTTCATTGATGTCAATGACTAGCTCCGTTTCCTCGGTCTCTTATTTCATCTGCTGTATCATCTCACCTTTTGAATAAAGACTCAGTTATAATTAACTGCCTTCCTAGGGTTAAAATAGTGTTTTAGTCAATATTGCTTAAGTTGAAACAATAGTTCTTGAATTCTGTGTAGCACCTGCTGCTGTTCAGTTACCGAAATGCTTAACAAAGGTGCTCAGTCTCTTTCAAAGCCATTACCATGAAATGCTAATGTAAGTGGTAGCCTATATTATCACATTCCAGTTAATTGCCTCTCTGTATCCAATTTTCCTCCTAGCTGTTCAGCATGCAATTATTATTAGACTACTGCATTCTGATAGCATCCTGGATGCTCAAGTTGAAGCTACAAACACTTTTGTTAAGAGATTGTGCAAATTATTCATAAACCAATTTCTGTGCCCAAGATTTTAGAGTCACAAACACACAAGGCAGACAAACAAGTTCACAGAAGCAGAAAAATGTTCTCGGGTGGAAGAGAAGGATCATTACAAATGTTGTGCCTGTTAATAATCACAGTGCTCAGCAGTAACTCAGCACTGATTTCTAAGTTCTTAGCTTATCAATGAGAATATTTTAATGGTGATTAATGAGAATTACTTATCCAGCTTCAAAAAGATGGGTATTTTCTCCTAAAAATCCATATCTTGTCAAAATTAGATGTATGTAATTATTATATTTTAAATGCTGACTGTAATAGTCCTAAAGCATTATTTTGTAGACTTTATAGAAAAGCTCCAAATAGATAACTATAATCCAAATTGTTCATTTCTAGTGTTATTGACACAGTCATATCTTCTGCTCAATTCTGTGAACTAAATTATTTGATATTTTACCTAAAAATAATGTTTGGGTTTTTTTTAATCCACTCAGTTAAAGATGTTGGTCAATCCCAGCAAGCACCTAGACAAACAAGTGTTTGATGCTTTAAATTAGTTGAGTGTAATCTACATGACAGATCTTGGGAAAAAAAAAATAATTTTCTTAGCAGCTATATCCAAAACAAAGAAAAAAAATAATTATAGTGCAGTGTATCAATACACAGAGAGATCAAAACCTGCACTTTGCCAGATCCATTGAATTGTGTTCATTTGTAGCACCACAAATTACTCCAGAGGTGGCTTGACAAATAAAGTTTTCAATGAATAACAGGAGAAATACAGCAACTGTAAAATGTGAGATTATTATTTGAAGAAGTGTAGAACTTTTTTTTAATAATATTATTCTAAGCTTCACTTATTGTTTACTTGTCAATCCACTGCCTAAAGTTAAAAACAATTTATGTTACTAATCATGCTGAAAGTTCAGTTCCTTGAGTAAATGTTCCTGCCTGAAGTTTTCTTCTTATTCATTGAGCATTTCTTTGTTTCCAGTTTTGATATGCACTTAGTACTTCGGTAAGAAATTAGCATAGGCATAATTGCCTTCCTGAAGAAAAACACATTTGTCATGATTTAGTAACACAGAATCTTCAGTAGAAAGCACTATGAATTCATGCAGCAGAAAACTATGCGAAGCCAATTAAGTACCCATAGAAATGGGTCATTATCTTATTTTACGCTCTGTAGGGCTGAACTTTTGACCACAGGAGAGAAATGAGAAGCTGCTTGCCAAACTTGCCTGAAGGATCATTCGCTTATGATTTAGTTCCAAATGTGTGATAACACCTAGAATTTACATAAATTCGTATTACATTACTAATATCTCTGTATTTAAGAAAAGCTGATAGAAAGATTTCATTTCCTCATGTGTTTCAACAGATGACCAAGATAGTTTATACTTACACATCAAAATATTTTAATTGATTTGACTTTGTTCATTTTGCCTTCCTTTTCAAGTATATGACATAAAAAGATGAAAAGACTTTCTACATCTCCTGACATGATGTACTAGAAAAGCCTGGACGAGGCCCTTAGTGCCATGGTCTAGTTGACTGGATAAGGCTGGGTGCTAGGTTGGACTGGCTGATCTTGGAGATGTCTTCCAACCTGGTTGATACTATTCTATACAACATTTGATCCTCACTGAAAATATTGCCAAATGTAACTTCAAAATATGTTGTTCAAAGTTTCTGAACTGTGAGTTTTCCTTTCATCATGGAATAAAATAGTTTGGGTTTTTTAATAAGTATCTTGAGTTTTTTAATATAACTGGTGTCCTTATACACATTCAGCATTGGGAGTGGAGAGAATGTGCAGTTATTTTCCATGAAATCAGGTAGCGAGGAATTAACATACAGAGCTATCATAATTCAAATTACTTTTAACAGTATGATCATAAAAACATACATTGCTGTTTGGAATACAGCACTAATTAGACCCTCTTTTCTGAGAAACTGATCTTGACTATATAAATATAAAAATAATACTTTGTATGTAAGACTTTTGTTATCCCACTTTTAATTAAATTATAAGCTTACAGAAACAGAGTCTGTTCATGCAATGCCTTGCACAAGGAATCTGCAATGCTAATTGAGGTTCCAATAATAATTTCACTGAATATTTAAGGGTTTTTTTTTACTTTTCTTTTGGTTTATTTTGGTTTGTTTTTTAATCATAGGCTGATAATGTAGCTAATTGCTTATACATCTTTATCTCTCCAATCTCATTTCATTAAAGCCTACAGTCACAAGAAGTGAGTGCAGATTTCATGCCTTTTAAACTCTGGGATTTACTCTGTCATGTTTACCAATTCTCACTTTACTTGGATGAAAACTTGTACTATAACAGTAGGCAGGTTTGTTTTCTAAAAGTAATGTAAAAAGGATTAGAAATGTTAGAAAACTACAACTACAAAAACTATAGCAAGATTTTCACATTACTCACCAAAATCTCCAGATTTCTGTAATCTGCATGAAGTCTGTGGATTCTCAAATCAAAAGACAAAAAAACATTGACTTAATTTGCCATGTTCCATATCTCAGGTCATTAGATCTCAGTCATGCATCCCTGTGCTCAGCTGCAGTAACTGGTGTTTAATTAAGGGAAAATTTTGAGAAAACAATCCAATTTGGCTGTAGCAAAGCATTCACTGCAAGAATGAGGGTGAATGGCACACTCCTCCTTCTTCAACCAAGGCTTTCAGCTAGAACAAATGTGGAAACTCCTATGTTGTGACTCTTTCCAGCTATGCTGAGGACTTTAAAGATAGTAAATTTAAATTTAGCAAAAGATGGTAAATTAGCAATTTAGCAATCCAGCCCAGGTAGCCAAGAAAGCCAGTGGAATCCTGGCTTGTGTTAGAAACACAATGGCCAGCAGGAACAGGGAGGTGATCATTCCTCTGTACTCAGCACTGGTGAGGCCGCATCTTGAATACTGTGCTCAGTTCTGGGCCCCTCACTACAAATAGGACATTGAGGTGCTGGAGCATGTCCAGAAAAGAGTAACAAGGCTCATGAAGGACCTGGAGCACGTGGCATATGTGCAGCATCTGAGGAAGGTGGGATTGTGCAGTCTAGAGAAGGCTGAGAGGAGACCTCATCACACTCTACAACCATCCAAAGGGAGGTTGGAGCAAGGAGGGAGGCAACCTCTCCTCCTTGGCGGCAGTAGACAAGACTAGAGGAAATGGTTTCAAGCTGCACCAGTGGAAGTTTAGGAAGTACGTTAGGAAATATTTTTTTGTGGAGAGGGTTATCAAGCATTAGAATGGTCTGCCCAAGGCAGTGATGGAGTCATCATCCCTGGAGGTGTTTAAGCAGCATGTGGACCTGGCATTTAATGACATGGTTTAGTGTTTACCCTTTAGTGCTGGGACAAAGGTTGTACTGGATGGTCTTTAAGGTCTCTTTCACAGGATCACAGGATGTTAGGGGTTGGAAGGGACCCAAGGAGATCATCGAGTCCAATCCCCCTTGCCCAAGCCGGACAATACTAACACAGATCACAGAGGAACACATCCAGACAGGCCTTGAAAGTCTCCAGAGAAGGAGACCCCACCAGCTCTCTGGGGAGCCTGTTCCAGTGCTCTGTAACGCTTACAATAAAGAAGTTCCCCCTTTTGTTGAGGTGGAACTTCTTGTGCTGCGATTTACACCCATTGCTCCTCTTCCTATCCCAGGGAGCAAGTGAGAAGCCTTCAGATACTTATAAACATTTATCAAATCCCCTCTAAGTCTTCTCTTTTCCACACTAAAAAGTCCCAAGTCCCTCAGCCTTTCCTCATAAGCCATGCCCTCCTGTCCCCTAATCATCCTCGTAGCCCTCCGCTGGACCTTTCCAGCAGATCCCTGTCCCTCTTAAACTGAGGAGCCCAAAATTGAACACGGTATTCAAGATGAGGTCTCACCAGGACAGAGTAGAGGGGGAGGAGAACCTCCCTTGATCTGCTGGACACACTCTTCCTAATGCACTCCAGGATCTCATTGGCCTTCTTGGCCACAAGGGCACATTGCTGTGCCATGGTTAACTTGTTATCCACCAGGACTCCCAGGTCCCTCTCCACAGGACTGTTTTCCAGCAGATCACCTCCCAGCCTGCACTGGTGGAGTTTGTTCCTCCCCAGATGGAGGATTCTGCACTTGCCCTTGTTGAACTTCATCTGCTTCTTCTGTGCCCAGCTCTCCAGTCTGTCCAGGTCTCTCTGTATGGCCACACAGCCTTCAGCTGTATCAGCCAAGCCTCCCAGCTTGGTGTCGTCAACCAGATATATTCTGTGATTTTGTAATTTATTCTAACACTTAATTACTATTATTGTTACAAAAATATCCCAAATTCCTCATGCAAATATCTGTGGCTCAGTTACCAGAAATTAATTATGTCTTTCTCTTCTGGATTTAAGTACTTTTTATTAACCACTATATACTCATACGTTGTAATCAAGTGACATCTCAATTTCATTTCAAATAAAGTAAACACACTGAGCTCAGTTCCTCACAGCAAGACACTTTCTAATCTTAGGAACATGTCAATGGCTTCTTTTCATCTACTCCAGTTTTTGAACCTCATTTTAAAAACAGGGATTTCGTGAACAGCATCTCAATATGGTATAAAAAAGTCTAAAACTTCTCTATTTTCTTTACAGATTCAGATATTTAATTAGTCCTTTTTTTCCACCAGACTGAATTATAGGAAAGAATATGGTACAAGTTCTACTGTGTTCCGGAAAAATAAAATTATATTGAGAGTAGAGATGAGCGGGAAAAAAGTCTACAAAATCCACAAGGCAATTGCTAATTACAGACACCTTGAGAGCAGGCAATCAGCAGAATAAGCCAATGAACTCTCAAAAAACACAAGCCAGCATTGGTTTTTGATTGAAAGCTGTATCTTTTCACCAACAAAAATTGTGTTGCAGAAGAAATACTCCAAGTAATTCCCCGTGTAAAGCATAGTCCTCCTTATCATCACATAAATTCTTTTTGAGCACACCCAGATGAACACCCTAGGAGAATGCAAAAGTGAAACTGAATTGGAATAATTAGTGCAAATGGTGGCTATACATTCTGGAGCTCTTGAGGACAGCAAGTACATGAGCTAAGGTCCAAATTCCCAATGAGAATAGTAACATATTATTATCATGAATAAAAGGTTATACATTAAATGCTTTGTTTGTTATATTTTATATGACCTTTTAAGCTTTAGCTTTCAAGGATTATAAAAAAGCTGTAAGGCAATTGTTTTAACTTGATGAGTTTTTTGTTACTGTACTTGCATTAATGCAACACTATAACACAAGGTATCTGCATAATGTTCCTATAGGAGCTAAGGACATAAGAGAGAATGTTTGCAAGCAGAAAACTATTAATAGCTCTTGCAGATTAGAGTATTACCTAATGAAACAAACATATAAGATCACAGCTTAGAAATACTTTATAAATAAGTTTCAGTTCTGTATAAACTTGAATGCACTAGTTCAGGAGTCCTATATTTGCATATAACTGTTTAGCATAAAAACAACAGACAAACAATGTGAAATTACTGTTTGAATTATAGGTAGCTTGTGTAATTGAAAAAATTTATAGGTAACTTGTGTAATTGAAAAATATACTTAAGAGAAACCCTGTGCTAAAGGTCAAAAATACAAGTGTTTCTGTCAGAACACCAACGAAGCAAAGAACGAGTTGAGACTGTGGATATTGAATTGTTCTTTCCTACACTGAACCTTAGGAAGCTGGCAGCCAGTTGCAGCTGTGAGTAGCACCACAAAATTTAAGAACTCATCATCACATAAACTTGCTAATCTTGCATAGCAAATTGTGATTCAAGTCGATTTTTCCTTTGCAAAGCCCATCTGACCCAGACTTGAGAACAATGATCACAATTGTTCAGGCCATCCAGAATCAGAAATTATTTTAATATTAAAAATAAACTTGAAAAAAATCAAACACTCCTGTGCAGAGATAACCAAGGAAAACCATGGATGTATATATCCTATTGGTATGTGTTACACGATGGAGTTGCAACTCAGCAGAACACCAGTTTCTAAAATCTAGTGAAACCTTTCCACAATCTGCACTGCTAAGAGATTTACTGAAAGTAAGTTTTTGTTTTCTCTCCACGTGAAGGTTTGCATGCCCTATGCTTTCAGTGTTCTCTTCTCACATGAATTCACTACAGATCAACCGATATCTCTGGCAACTGTTTCTATGATTCATTCTTTAGCATTTCAGGTTGTTTGAAAATGAACTAGGATAAGATCAGTTGATTCTGTAAATGCTATACATTACAAAATTTAAGGTATAAATACATTTTTCTTAAATCATATTGTAGAACAGTTCACAGTCTGGACCAACATAGCAACAATTTTAAAAAAATAGGCTATATTAGCACTTGGGACATTGTTAGATTTTGGTGTTAATAAATTGGGCTCCGTTTGATAAGCAAATTTCTGCCAGGGAATAATAACAACAAAGGAGATAAGTGAGATATTACCATCAAAATAATCATTTGATTCAGCTAGCATAGCTGTGGAGGACCTACCCTAGAATCACAGAATCACAAAATGGTAGGGACTCTCAGATTTTTCCCTCACCACACATGGATAAGCAGCTGTAGCAGTTTAGGAGAATTCTCTAATGAAAAGGGACCAAAAGAGGAATTCCCACAATCAGCAAAGAGTGTTGTATCTGACAAATTCCTAAGTCCCTAGGAAGTTCCTTCCTTTTCTAAGTGGGGTATTATTGCTGCTTTGGGATTTTTCTTTTCCAAATACTGTTCTAAAACTATCTTTAACCATTCCTATTGTGAAGCTAACCCACAACCAAACTACTGAACCTTCATAAACTTTGTATTACATTACTAGAGAGGTGGAGCCAATTTATAAATAACTATATACACTTTTATAAATTTCTTGCTTTTTTCCCCTTTATTTGTGACAGGTACAAAGCAGATTAATCTCAAGGAGTTGTCTTAATCAATGTCAAGCTCAGAAAGGTAGAAAGGAATCAAAAAGCTCATCTTTCTGATTAAGTCAAGTTGAACTCTGTGACACGACAGTGTTTCTAGCCCACAACAGTTCTATATATCTGTGGGTTTGTTTACAGAAGCTGGTGTCTAAAAGCAATGAAGAGTTTGTAGCTTTGCTGTATAAAAAAGCTGAATGAAAGCACTTAGGTCTCCAAGATTCACGGTTATGTTGTACCTTACAGCTCCAAATCATGGAACTGAGAATGTTTGTGCTGCAACTAGACATCTTTTCTATCTTGTGTTGTTGGCCGTAGACATGTACATAAAGATGACTCTGATGCCTCCTGAACTGATGATCTCATTTGAGATAGTTAAGATGACACCAAGTAACTACAGTCCCGATCCTTGGATTTGTAAACTGGAGGTAAAAATGAATCTGCTTTGAAGTGTGAGAGAACATCAAAGGTACTCACACAAAAGTAGAAGAAACTAGTGTGAAAATGATGCAAACAGTAATAGCATAAGAAGGCATTATTCTTCCAAGTAGTTTAAAAATATAGAAGAAATATCTATGCTTATGGCATAGATATGTAATTTGGGGGTTTGTACAAATATCATTGTTATTATAGGATGTACATAAGATTGGCAAACATTCATAATTATGTCCTTAAAACATAAACAAATATCTGCCTAAGTTTCATCCACAGCCTTATCAGTTTACATAAATACAATAATGACAGCAGAAGTTTGTTTAAGAAAATCGAGATGGTTGCCTGCAGTTACAGTTCTTCCCAAACTTTCATTGTGGAAATCTAGTTCAAAAAGTTACATCCACATACGTATGCTGGAAACAGAGCCATGGTATATGATAAGAATAGATCTGTCTTTTTAGTATTCTTAGGGGATATCTCAAGTAAAGATAAGAGACTAAGAATCATTTCATAATCCAGACTGAGCCTGAGCATAAGACTGACTAGTTGCTATGCCCAAACACAAAGTTCAGGAAATGCCTTTGATTCACACAGGCACTCTTCTTCCACAACAACTTTCATTTTTGTAGGGTGATCTACTTCTCTCTGACAGCATAGCTCCACATCACAGTGTATTATTGTCATAGGTTTTGGGTTAAGAGCGCAACAGACTGAGATTATCTTTCTTACTTTACTCTTTCTATAAGGAAAAAGGGTAGTAAAATAACAACATTCTCACTGAATTGGAGAGGAACACAGAAAGGTTGTGTTTAAAGATGTGTGGGAAAAGATACTGCATACATGAATCCTTAACACCTAATAACAGATACAGGATACATGAGAATTCCCCAAAGCCTTCCCCCCAGCCAAGCCAAAATCACCAAAACCCCAGTGCTCGTTTTCTCCCATCCCCCATTGTCTCCCAATTAGGCCCAAGTGGGCCAAAATTCTCTGTGGTGGTAGCCTTGAAGGCCACAGCCCATGGGGTACACATACATAGTCACCCAGGTAAAGATTCCTCGGGAGAGCTGAAAGGAAAAGGGAGAAAAGACTTGACCTTTCTGCTTGAAGCGTCTGCAGGATTATGGGATTGGAATAACAAAACTACAGTATCTGGGGTGACCAGATCATCTCCTGTGAAGAGTCTTGGCCTATGTAGTTTTCTAGGGAATCTGGAAAAACCTGGAACCCCTCAAACCATGACAATTACTTCAAAATTTGTGCATGTGACCTTTCAAAATAACATTGTAAAGATAAACTAACCTGGGAGCAAGGGAAAGTGAATTCTTCTGTAATTTTCCTCTCATCCACAGGCTCTGCAATTAGGAAAACAATATGAGACAACTTAAAGAACTAAGTTGATGCAACTTCTCCCTGATCATCTCCATACTTGTACGCATCATTGGTCAGAAAGCATCCACTTTCTGGAGCCAATGCGAATGAAAAATCAAATCAAACAGAATGGCTCTGCATGAGCTGTTTGTGTGAGGTTAAAAGATGACAGAGGATTGTTATGCTCTTCCTGTTTAAAATACATGGGATATGCAGGGAAATGAAGTGTAGAAGCATATAAATAATTGAAGAAGCATGTCCACAGACACACAACTCCTGCTAACAATCTACATGGCTTTCATTTGGGTTTCTTACAGCTAACCATTTTGGATAATCTTGTTACACTTTCACAGGCCAGTTTCAATATCAGTTGATGCATATGTTTTCATGTGTTTTTAAAATATTTAGTGGAACTTGCAAGCTCACACATGAAAGCTGGAGAAAAGGAGAACAGAAAGTGTGCTTGCAAACCTTGCATAGCTCAAACAGCTATTCAGAGAAAATTGCCCAAAGTGCCAAAGTTCTTGCCATACTCTAAGAGAAGGTACTGCAGTAATTAATGCAAACAACAACAGCTTCTTCAGAAAAATTGCACATAAACACTACTACTGGTTCTGTGTCTGAGAAAGACGAGCCACGGTGTCATTTGTGTCATGAACAGCTGCAGACTTCAATAACAGCAGCATGTTTGTAGCAAGGACTTTTTGTGTGGCTCTTAACACTATTGACTGCTGTTCCTTAGGCATGCTGAGAATCAGTGATTAGTGACAGTAATTACAATAAATTAACATGATGAGTAATAATTTACTGTCAATAATATCAACAACCACAGTTTGTGTTTCTGCTAATTACACTTCCACTATGGTCAGTAGATAACTAGGGCAGAAAAATAGTTTGGAGCCTATGTTCAATGAGCCAAATCAATTTATATGCTTTTAGTCTGTACAAAATACAAGGGAAAGATTATGGTGGCAGTATCTTTGGATACACATTTTCCTGTGTTCTGAAAGAGTTTGGGAATGTTTGGAATGTCTCAGGCAAGGATGCTTGAAGGGAAGTAGCTCTTCAAGAACTCCCCGCAAATACAGTTTTGAAAAGGCTATGCATACAATTACAAAGACTCCTCAGTTGCAATTACCCTTTCTTATAAAGTATCAACTGTTGCTTGGAGACAATCATCCAAAAGAGAGCAGCAACACGGATATCAAATGGGGGAAAAAAAAAGTGTTCAACACACAAGTCCCAATTCTTAGGACCAATTTTGTGTTGTATGCATATGTATGTACAAATCTGTGCATTTAGACTTACCTTTCTATTTACAAACCTTCATTAAAATAACAATGTGAGTTTGTTCTAATGTGATACATACACCTATTAATGCTGAGTTAATGCATGCAGGAAAGTTGAGGTCTACATAAAATTCCTTAAAAAAATAGATTTGATTGCCCTCCTTGTCTCCAGTCAGAATACATTCTTTAAAATACTGTTTCAGTTCAAAAGCAAGTACTAGCACTTTAGTCTTGCCTCTTGAATAATGCCTGGGGCAGATCAGAGATACTAGACAATGTCAGTGACAATCTTTTAACCTTTCCATCCTTCCTATCAGTTGACTGCTGTAAAAGGACTATAATGACTGAGAGTACAGTTCATCAGCAAGAAACAAACCTTGCAGTTCTGCGAAGCAAACATGCTGAACGAAGCTGCCATTTGAGCCAACCATGTCTGGATGGTAATGATCTAGACAACCACTTATATATAGCCTGTCTTTCCTTTCTGATTAGATTAACAAGGTCTTCAGGAGTGATTATGCTAGTAGCCACTCTTCATAAACAACAGCTGAAAGCTTTTATGTCTATTCATGTATAAATTACAAGAAAACCTAAAAATATACATAAATTAACTTTGCCCACTTCTATTTTAACAAAATGCTTTGGTTCTTTTTTTTCAGTGATAGCTGTATTAAAATGTGAACCCAATCTAAATCTGATATGATAATGAAAAATGACACATACCATGTAACTAGCTTGTACTTAATAAACAGTTGGTCTAAGTAGTCAAGGTAGGAAGACAGGTGAAATTTAAAAGCTGAGGATTCACAGTTCCATGGAAGTCAAGGCAGCCCTTGCAAGCACCAAAAACTGGTAAGTGAAATTCGTAAAAACTGTTGTCTTCATAAAGCAGCTACAAAGAACTTTAATCATGGAATCACAAAATCAACCAGGTTGGAAGAGACCTCCAATATCACCCAGCTCTATCCAGTCAACTAGACCATGGCACTAAGTGCCTCAGCCAATCTTTTCTTGAGCACCTCCAGGGACAGAGCACATCTGTTTTAAAATAACACCAAAGAAGAAAGAAAAAGAGAATTAAAGGGTTCACTATGTAAAATACCATAACAGTGTCTCCCATGAAGCAGAATACCCAAAAAGCATAAAGTAGACTATTCAAAAATTAGTACAAATTTATTCAGGAGCTGTAAGAATGAGAGTCACCGATAGAGCATAACAGAGGAGGAAAGACATCCACAAGATGTTTCCCTCTCCTGATCAGAAGTGCAAGTAACTGGTTTGAGCAGAGATTGTTAAAGCTTGTTGGGAAAGACTAAAATACAAGGTCAGGAAAGTACAAGGAAAAGCACTTACTGTTTTAAGAACAGATGTCCTGCTCTCTAACTCCACATATTTTTCACTTCATCCCAAACATTGAGAGTGTCATTGCTTTGATAATGTGCCATGCATGGGAGGACATATGCACAGAATTATTCCTTTTTCTTTATATCCACATCTTTGAGATATGTTTGACTGAGGACATTAAATTGTTATGAAGATGATTCTGAGCCTTTGCAATCATTTACTACCTGTTGGCACCTAAGAGAAAAGAGAAAAAGAATGTGGGTCAATGCTGAGTTGTCTAACATTAAAAAAATGCTTTTATTTTATGGGTTAAGAATGAAAATTAGAATCTCAAAGTTACACAGAAAAAAGGAATAGAAGCTGGAAACACATGGCAACAGGTAAATTAGTTTAGTTTTCTCAGACCAAGATGGAACAATTGGTATCCTCTTCTAGAGGTCTACTTCTTGCCCTTGACTCTGTGAAAGTCTGCGGAAATTTTTGGCAGCTGGAGAAGACCAAGTTATTTGTCACAAGTGTATAATAAAGCCTCAAGGAGTTGAACCATCCAGAGCCATGTCTGTCAGGGCTGTTCAGCAGCAAAGGTCTTGGACCTCCCAGGGTCAACGTTATCCTCTCAAGACAGAAGTAGATGTCAAAGGCAGAATTCTCGAATTTCTAAACTACTGTCTCTGCAAGAGAAAAACACAGCCTGAACCAACAGAGGTGACTGGTGAAAAATCATCTCTAACAAGCTTTATGTTGCCATTGTCACTGCAACCCTACAGAGGTACAGCACTTATTACTCAACAGACACCTTCTCTCCACTTTCTGCCTTCTACTATAGCTTGGATGCCTGAGGAGGCATGTCCCCAAACTGTCTTAAAGCTTAGATTCATCCCCAAAACAGCCTATTGAGTACGTCAAATAACGTAAGAAGAAAAGGAAAACTAGAGAAAGATCTGCTTATACGCCTTCTCCTCGGAATCACAGGGCAGAGTAACAATGCAAATAAACACCTTGGCCAGCATAGGAAAATATATTATTTATAACATAATCAAATTGATCTCTAAAATAAAACTATTTCTCACAGTTTAAAACAGGAAGTTTTATTAGCTGTTAAGTCTTTTGTATCAAAATAGCTGCAGTGTGTTTGGGACAGAGAAGGTGGTGAGGATAAAAGCAAAACAAATAAGATGTCTATGCATGCACAACAGCTCTTAGAAAACTATGTCCCACATGACATCCTGGTCACCAAACTGGAAAAGCACAAACTGGATGGGTGGAGCACTCACTGGATAAGGAATTGGCTGGATGGTCGCATGCAGAGGGTGGTGATCAATGGCACAATGTCCACCTGGCGACCGGTGACAAGTGGTGTTCCTCAGGGGTCAGTGCTGGGACCAGTGCTCTTTAACATCTTTGTCAGTGATATGGACAGAGGAATTGAGTGCACCCTCAGCAAGTTTGCAGATGACACCAAGCTGTGTGGCACAGCTGACTTGCTGGAGGGCAGGGATGCCATCCAGAGGGACCTGGACAGGCTGGAGAGGTGGGCCCAGGCCAACCTCATGACGTTTAACAAGGCCAAGTGTAAGGTCCTGCACCTGGGTCGGTGCAATCCCAGGCACAGATACAGGCTGGGTGATGAATGGCTGGAGAGCAGCCCTGAGGAGAAGGACCTGGGGGTCTGGGTCGACGAGAAGCTCAACATGAGCCGGCAGTGTGCACATGCAGCCCAGACAGCCAACCGAGTGCTGGGCTGCATCAAGAGAAGTGTGGCCAGCAGGGCAAGGGAGGTGATTCTCCCCCTTTACTCTGCTCTCGTCAGACCCCACCTGGAGTACTGTGTGCAGTTCTGGAGCCCCCAATACAAGAAGGACATGGAACTGCTGGAGCGGGTCCAAAGGAGAGCCACGAAGATGATCAGAGGGCTGGAGCACCTCTGCTATGAGGACAGGCTGAGAGAGTTGGGGCTCTTCAGCCTGGAGAGGAGAAGGCTTCGAGGAGACCTTATAGTGGCCTTCCAGTATTTGAAGGGAGCCTACAGGAAAGCTGGGGAGGGACTATTTACACGGTCTAGTAATGTTAGGACGAGGGGGAATGGGTTTAAGCTGGAAGAGGGGAGATTTAGACTGGATGTTAGGAGGAAGTTCTTTACAGTGAGGGTGGTAAGGCACTGGAACAGGTTGCCCAGGGAGGTTGTGGATGCTTCCTCCCTGGAGGTGTTTAAGGTCAGGCTGGATGAGGCCTTAGGCGAGCTGCTCTAGTGGGAGGTGTCCCTGCCTGTGGCAGGGGGTTGGAGCTGGATGATCCTTGAGGTCCCTTCCAACCTAAACCATTCTATGATTCTATATTTTTCCTCTGTATTTAATTGCAGTGTGTTTTTATTAAATATTTCATTTAAAAAACCAACATACCATTTCCCTTTAAATAAATAGTATTATATTAGCAAAAAAATAATGCCTGTGAAAGACGACCAAGGCCAGAGACTTCAGACAAACCTGGAAAATGCAAATGTAAAACAAAAACATTTTGTAGAAAAAAAAAAAATATGTAGAAATATCTGTCCAAGGAGAAGTTAACAGAAGACCTCATACAGATGTACCATAACAACAGTAAATTAATTACAAAAAATATTATCTCCAAATACTGGGAAAAGGTATAAACATTCCTCAAAGCAGTTTACCACACAGTAAAATATGTATTTAACTAAACTGTCTACATAAGGAAATGTATAAGGAAAGCAAAAGAAATAGAGAATCACAGAATTATTTGCGTTGGAAGGGTCCTTTGAAGACCACCTAGGCAAACTCCCCTGCCATGGACAGGGACATATTTAATAGGTCAAGTTATACAATTCATGATTCAATCTCACCTTGAACACCTCCAGCAATCCACAACTTTTTTGGCCAGCCCCTTCCAGTGTCTCACTGCTCCCTCAGTAAAGAATTTATGGTATCAAAAAGAAAAGGGAATTTTGAGAAATGACAGGGCACAGAGAAAAATAAACAAAAAAGAGACTATAATCCAGACCCTTTGCAATGTCATTACCTTCTGAATTATCACATAGTGCACATTTCAGGTATAAACTGGAAATATTTAACTGTTGCTGCCAGTGAAAGCGTTCACTCTGCATCTGCAATGCTTGGCCCTCAGCCAAAGGTACCCCAGGAAAAGGAGAAATTGGTACTTTTAAAGGCACAATAGTTTTTAGTGTAGATACTTTTCAGATCTGCCTTGAAAGATCTGTCTGAACAACTCCAACAGGCTAAAGGGGCTGAGACCTGAGACATAATGTTCCCAGAACAAAAGCACATACTGACAGCAGCCATCCTAGCATTTCAAGGAAGATCCTCAACCCATGTACCGAACCTGTCCACTTCAGGGCTCTTGTGGAGTTCTCTAAGCAGACAGAAGAGAGAAGAAAAAAGGCCCAAAAAGAGAAAATAGCTAAATACAAAAAAACAGCCTCAAAAGACAGCAGATGGGTTGCCCTCAGAACTGAACATTTCAAAAAAGACTTTGTCAAGCTGAATATGTTGTTATAAACCATTTCAGCCTTGATTAATCATCGTTTACAGATTTGCCCTTTAACACTACTGAAGTTTGAATTGGCTTTGTACAGTGATCAAAACCTTGTATGCAAATATGCTTAACATTACTGTATACAGAAATCCATCTGTTGAAGGGTATTTTTATGGCTTAAAGAAAAAAAGAAAAGAAAAAAAGGCCCAAAATGCTCACATTTGTAAGCAATTAAAGGGACTATAAGGCAGCCTACTTTTAAAATCCTCACATTGACAATAATGAAAACAAACCTTCTTCACTTATGGTATCTCTGCTTTCCCCCAGTGCCCCACTGCAGCAGCCACTCGAGCTCAGTTAAGTACAAAATACATATAGTAAATTCCACTGCCTCTAATTAAGCTTAAGTTTAGCTGAACTGTTACCAGCAGGAACTGGGTCAACAACACAAGAGTATACTGTCATGTTGCAAATTTATATCTAATTTCTCTTCCCCAGTGCCCTCTTGAGACTTCAGCCACATCACAGAGCAGCAGATAGAATTTCCTCTTAGCTTTAGTAATAGTGGTTGTCTGGGAATTGAGATTGATTTCACTCATTTTAAAGATCCAGTGTGAGCCTGCTGTCACACAGTATGAGACTACATCAAGCACAAAAGAATTTGGTGCTCTGCAGCAGCTGTTGTGATCCAGAACTGGAAGCATCAGGAACGGTAGCATGAAAATGCTGCTTAAGTGGATGAGTTCTTTCTTCTGCTCTGTACAGCTAAGATATTCTCGATGCTCTTCTTCTGCCTGTTATAATGAGCATTTTGGCTTTTTTTTTTTTTTTCCTGTGTTGTTTGAACTTTTGCAGGTTTGGTTAGCGTGGTTGTGGTGTTTGCATCTAGAGGATCTAGTTAGTGTACAGCTTCAGTGTTGCAAAAAGAAAGACAGCACTTGCAATGTCGCAGCAAGACAACATCAATAGAGCTCTTCAAATTTCTTTTCTCCTATAATGAGAGGGAGGAAATGTCTTACTCTCATTAGCCTGCATTTCTACAAAGTATTAGTGAAAGCTCTGTACATAGAACAGTATATAACAGATTTTAGCTTCCTTTTATTAAAGCTAATCTTTACACCATCTGGCATAAAGCATTCAGTTAATGTTTTATATCCATGACTTCTGAGAAAACCTTGTCATTTTTGTGTGTTTGAAATAGCCACTAACCAAGAGCTACATCTTTTGTATCCTGACAGTGATGGTCAATTTTGCATTTTTTCAAAACAATGCTATGATCTACTTTAAATTTACTCAGATTTTCAGACTCATATTTTGGAAATTATCCACATGCAATTTCAATGGCTATTTTTTTAATTACATATGTACAGATTATACTCAGATATGAGATCAAATTGAATTATAAGGAGAGATGGAGACAGTAATTCTCCAAAAGGGAAAGAATCAACCAGAAGTAGAAAAATCAAATTTTAAAGCAAGTAACAATGATCATGCACAAGTGATTAATGCCATGCTTAAATTCCAAGGCTGCTTGAAGAAACAACTATGTTGATTTTTCATTGCTATTAAATAATTGGAAATTTTATACACACACACACACACATATATAAGGCCTTTAAGAATATTTTAGTATAAAGAAACATTGATGCTAAACTAACAAAGAGAAAATTGCCATACCTTAATTTTAAAGGTGTCAGTTAAGCCAGGAGTATTCTTGTGTATAAGATAAAATCATATTAAAAATATGAAGTTCACACAGGTATTGTGGGTTTTCAAGTGAAATTTTTATATATGGTTGTTTTAATAATAATTATGTGGATATTTAAAATTTCAAATTGTTTAAGCTGTGAGTGTGAAGGTCTGATACTACTCCTCTCCCACTGACACCTCCTGCCACCAGGATTTAAGAGAATTGAACAATACATCTTTTCCAGAAAGTTTGGAAATATTTGAGATCTGACATTATTGTGGTTGGAATTTTGATTAAAATACATCAACTGTATTTGTATATGTGACGAATGGCTGGAGAGTAGCCCTGACCAGAAGAACCTGGGGGTCTGGGTTGATGAAAAGCTCACCATGAGCCGACAGCGTGAGTGCAACCCAGACAGCGACCATGTCCTGGGCTGCATTAAGAGAAGCATGGCCACCAGGGTAAGGGAGGCAATCCTCCCCCTTTACTCTGCTCTTGTCAGACCCAACCTGGAGTACTGTGTACAGTTCTGGAGCCCGCAACAGAAGAAGGACATGGAACCGTTGGAGTGAGTCCAGAGGAGGGCCATGACGATCAATCAGAAGACTGGAGCACCTCTGCTATGAGGACAGGCTACAAGAGCTGAGGCTCTTCAGCCTGGAGAAGAGAAGGCTTCAAGAAGACCTTATAGTAGCCTTTCAGTATCTGAAGGGAGCCTAAAGGAAGGCTGGGGAGGGACTATTCACAAGGTCTTCTAATGACAGGACCCTCCCTGGAGGTGTTCAAGGCCAAGCTGGATGAGGCCTTGAGCGACCTGTTCTAGTGGGAGGTGTCCCTGCCTATGGGCGGGGGGGAGGGGAGTTGGAACTGGATCATATTTGAGGTCCCTTCCAACCTAAACCATGAATACCTAAGTTTGGTCTTTGAGAGATCTGTAAACTTCCATGATGTGAGTTCTAAAACAAGAGCTTTGGATAGAGGTTGCCAATTCATGAACTTCATTTCATACAAAGTAATCAATGCTTGAAAGAGAAGACAGCATTTGAAGTAATTGTTTTAATGATTGAATTGGAGGCCATAGTCATGTATAAAGCAAAAAGATTTTATTAGACAGACGTCAGGGTGGGCAGATGCTGCTGCCTGTCCTCTTTAAATGAGATTGTTCTGCAGTTTAGATCGTGATGATATATAACAGCTGGGGAAAAAACGTACAGAGAATGCAAAAATGCAGTTGAAGCCTAAAATTTTAGGTTTGCCATGGCAAGGTTTTTTGGCATTGAAGAGAAGATAAGTATTAAGGTCAGATTCTGTTCTGAAGATAATCTTCAGGATGAGAGGAAATGACTTGCTTGAGGGGACGTTTATACTGGATATTAAGAAATATTTCATTACTGAAACAGTTGCCAGGCATTTGAACAGGCTTCAGTTTGGTGGAGTCACCATCCCTGGAGGTATTCAGAAAAATGTAGATACCTGTATTTCAGGGTATGGTTTTAGTTGTCACGGTGGTATTGGGCTGATAGATGGACTTGATGACCTTGAAAGTCTTTTTCAACCTCAGTGATTCTATGATTCTCTTATTATGTTTCAAAAGGTTTCAAATTTGCTAACTTCACCTGCTCTGACTTACATGAGCATAAAGAGTAAAAAAAATCCTTACCGTGCCAAAACACATCTGCTGTTTCTCTCTCCATCTTGTTTTCAAGGCTTGTTAGGTAAGTGCACTGATCTTGCTTCCCACACGGCTGGTGGTAATTAAGCCAATGATGTAGCACACACCCCATCTACCTGAACACAAAATCCACTCCATTTTCTTTTGATTGACTTTGTTCCACTGTTCACCAGCTGCAGAAATGCACTTTTCCTTTCTGCATCCTTTTCTCTTAAGTATGCTTAATGATTCCTTTATATCCCTAAGTGTTTCTCAGTAATTATTTGTTCCCCAGCAGTGGCTTAGAATAAGAAACTATGCTGAATTCCTCTAGAAAAATAAATAAAATAAAATTTACTTGGATAAGAGTTAGTGAATACAATCTCACAATGGATTAACAGATATGGCACTGGAAATGTCTGTGCATTTAATTGTGTGTTACAGACATTTTTATTTGTATAGTATACCAGTACTGAATTAATATCCCATGCTGATGTTTTCAAACAGTAACAGTCAGGGGGCAATATGGCAAACAAGTTCTAAAAATTATTCTATCTAGTAATTGCATATGCTATGGCATCTGAGAAAGCAGAAGAACTTTGTGAATGTGGAAATTTAATCCTGAAACTCAGGTATTGCGTTTATGTCCTGGAGTCCTGTACACCCCAAAATTCCTCTCCCTCCGTGGTTTGAATGGGAGAGGAAAGGTGTGAAAAACCTGTTTTTCCCCCCTTGCCCTTCCAGCAGGAAGGGTGCCCCATGCAGATGCCTGCACTGGAATCGAGCTGGGGATTGGCTGCGGTCTTTGCACCTAGGAAGGGGTAACTCAACTCTTTGTCTAGGAAAGGTGTAAATATTGGGGTACTTCCTGCCATGAGGTTCTCGCCTTAGAGTTCTCCCCTGCTTGGATAGTTCCTGCAGAAAGAGTCCCCTGGCACTCCGAAGGACAAGCTCCTGAGGAACAGGACCGTCCCTGCTTTGGACACTTCCCACCGTAAGCACCCCCTTTATGCAGGCTTGATAGGCCCAACTATCCTTGGATATCTTTTGAAAGAGAGCAAGCTGACAAGCATCTGGAGCGCTGTTTCCCTCAGACAGCCTGGCTCACCTGTGAGTAAACTTTTGGCTCAGCCTGATCAATAGTGGGGAATGCTATGTTGAGTAGCTTAGCCTTTTCCATCTCCTGTCTTCTAAAATAGTCAAATCTATCTATGGCATCCTCATAAGATCTTCTCAATCAAACTGAATCTGCTAATTAAAACAAAATTAATTTCTGTATATAGTTTTGGGGGCAGGTTTCAGGAAAATAAAATAATCCTATTTTTATTTATATTCTTGACTCGGCCACGTTAATTCCCTGCCTCCACAATAATTTAGAATACAGTTTTCTATATCAGTTTGTGAAAGGAAAACATTGAATTTGTATGGAACAATTGGCTGGAGAAAAAGAAACCCCAACAGACCCTAACTGCAAACTAAGGTGTCTCTTCCTTACTATGTACTCTGTAAATACAAACTCTAATTATTAGCACTAATTAGGAATCAGCGTTGTCTGATACACAGCATCCCATGGGTTGTAACCTAATTAAAAATGAATAGTCCCTTAACACATTAACACTTAGCCTTTAAATGCTTTCAAGAGGCATTTTCTTCTCTTAGTGCTTTGAGAGGCAATCAAGAGTTTCTTTTTCTCTTTAATTACTATCTTTTCATCCTTTTCGAACACATACATAATTGGCAAAATGTTTACATCCTATTACAGTGATGAGAAAAATTATTTTTCATATGCTAAGGTCTTTTGATCCCAGATGTGATTGCTATAAGGTCTCCAAGGAAACACTAAGTTCAATTTTATATTTTAATTAAAAATGTATTTGAGTGCAGTTACTGGGGCTGCAATATTTAATTTGCTGTATCACTGGTCATTACTGATTCAAAACTGTAGAGTTACTGTTGTCCATAGTCTCAAATTATCTCAAAAAACATTGATTAGAAGTCACTTGTTTGGTAAACACAAATAGTTTCAGGTCCAGTTTCTCACTACACCAAACTGAGGGGTGCCCCAGAACCATGGGATAGAAATCAAGCAGACTCACATTATGAAGAAAAAAAGAAGACAACAAAATCTTGGGGACAAATGTGATTGAGAAATAAATTTTAAAAGCACTGAAAGGGAACAGTTTGATTTTAACAATGAATTGCTTAGTAATCTCATCTTCCTTTAGCCCTCTAGAGATACAGTGCCATTGAAGAAGTGAATTTGACACTCATTTCCCCTCAAGCTTTGTAGCAGTTATGATGTATATGGAATGGAATATGCTATCGGTCAGTTTAGGATCACCTGGACTGTTTGCACCTTCCGTGCAGGTGTTACCTTCTACTGTGCACCCTCAATTCAGTACAGAAGATCCAGCAGTGATGTCGGCCTGCATACCAGCTCTTGGTGCTAACTAGAAACACAGAGCATTACCTGTGCAAGCGCTGAAGCACAGAAGCAAGCACTGTCTGCGAAAACATGCCATTGACTTCAGAAAGTGCAGTTACTTGGAAGGGACTGAGCTAAAAGATATCACTGCACAGAATTAGTTCTGTTCTAACTCAAAATGCAACACAAACTTTCACCTCCAAAAATCACAACAATGGTCCTGGCTAGACCATCTAGTCCAACTTTACCCACAGTCAGCAGGGACACCCTCAACTAGATCAGGTGGCCAAGAGCCCTGTCAACCCTCACCTTGAATATCTCCAGGAAAAGGGGCTCAACCACCTCCCTGGGTAACCTGTTCCTGTGTTCCACTACTCTCATGGTAAAGAACCTGTTCCTAACACCCAACCTAAACCTGCACTTCTCCAAGTTGAGGCTATCGCCCCTCGTCCTGTTACTGCAGGCCTTTGTAAACAGTCTCTCTCCATCCTTGTAGGCCCCCTTCAGGTACTGGAAGGGTGCTATTAGGTCTCCCCAAAGCCACCTCTTCTTCAGGCTGAACAATCTCTCATCCTGACCTCATAGAAGAGACGTTCCAACCCCTTGATAATTTCTGTGGCCTTCCTCTGGACCCATTACATCAGCTCTGTGTCCTTCCTATATTGAGAGCTTCAGACCTGGATGCAGAACCTCAGGTGAGGTCACATCAGAGCAAAGTGGCAGAATCACCTCACTTGATTTGGTAGCCATACTTCCTTTGATGCAGTCTAGGATGCAGTTGGCCTTCTGGGCTGCAAGCACACACTGTCTGCTCATGTCCAGCATTTCATCCATCAGCACCCCCAAGTCCTTTTCTGCATGACTATTTTCTATCTCCTCATCCCCCAGTCTGTATTGATAGTGAGGATTTTTCCATTCCAGGTGCAGAACCCTACACTTGCTCTTGTTGAACCTCATGAGGTTCACCTGGGCTTCACCTGGGCTCACATTTCCAGCTTGTCAAGGTCCCTCTGGATGACATCCCATTCCTCTGACCTATCGACAACACCACTCAGCTTGGTGTCATCTGAAAACTTGCTGATGATGAACTTGATGCCACTGTCTGTATCATTGATAAAAATATTAAACAGCACAGGTCCCAGTAATGACCCCTGAGGAACACCACTTGTCACTACTTTCCATCTGGACTTCAAGCCATTGAGCACCACTGTCTGGATGCCACCAGCCAGCCAATTCCTTATCCACTTAACAGTCCACCCATCAAATCTGTATTTCTTCAGCTTGGTGAGGAGAAAGTTGTGGGGAACCGTGTCAAGGGCCTTGCAGAAGTTCAGATAGATCACATCCACAGGTCACCCCTTATTCATTGACACTGTCACTTTATCATAGAATACCACTAGGTTAGTCAGGCAGGATTTGCCCTTAGTAAAGCCACGTAGGCTGTCTTGAATCACCTACTTGTCCTCCATAGTATGGCATCTAGGAGGATCTGTTCCATGATCTACCCAGGCACAGAGGTGAGACTAAGAGGATGGCAGTTCCCAGAGTCCTCCTTTCTACTCTGTTTAAAATGGGCGTAACGTTTCCTTTCTTCATATCCCCAAGGAATTCACCTGACTGCCATGACTTTTCAAATATCACAGAGAGTGGCTTGGCAACTACGCTAGCTAGTTCCCTCAGGACTCTGGGATGCATTTCGTCAGGTCCCATGGACTTATGTACCTTCAGGTTCCTCAGACACTCACACACCTTGTCTTCACTTACGGTGGGAGGGACTTAGTCTTCCTGATCTCCAACTCTTGGGCCATCAACATGAGAGCCATGAGGAGAGAGGTTTCCAGTGAAGGCTGAGGCAAAGTAGTTGTTGAGAATCTCAGCCCTCTTCTCGTCCGCTGATACAAGTTGCTTATCAGTGGGGGTAAAAGGCTAAAACAGAGAGCAAGATTTCAGAAGAAAGCATTTTAAATACATCTCTCGTATATTCTTCATAAGCACCTATACTTGTGCTCTCATTCATTACTACTGTGAAGAACATAGACTTCAAACAATAATGCCTTGCTGCACTCCTAGCTAGCCCTACTCTGCAAAGCAGTCTATGCCTGCTGCTCCCTGACACGTGAAGTGGGTATTCAATTTTATGAACAGTTGGAAGAGTTATTTTAGAAACTGCTTATTAAAATGTAGGATCCCTTCCTCCCCAACACACACTTATCATTCTATTCTTTGCTCTTTGCTGTAGCTCAAGCTTGAACATTAGGTTCCTAGTAACACAAATGTACTTTAAAAAGCTAAAACATGGATTGATGCTTCTCTTTTCATGGTGGCACTGTATAGCACAATAGCTTCAGATTGCACTCAGCATTCAGTCACAGTGACCTTCGGTTACACAATGCATGAGTTTTGCACATCTTTAATAGAGGAAAAAAGTCCTTTAAAGTGGATGTTTTGCTGCAAGTTATAAAAATTCTAGCATGTGGCAGATCTGTATTTTTCTTTCTAAGAGGTTAGGTGATGGGAATATAAATCAAACCATCATTTAGACACTGCTCATGATGCAGAATAGCATTCTGTAATGAGGGAAAGGTTATTTTATAATTTATATAAAGATCTAGTAAATATATTTGACTGAGTGAGACAGGATTATGAAGACAAAAATATTGTGATCAGTCTCGTCTACAAAAGTACTACTTCAATGTCAAAGGAAATAAAAAATCTCTGAGAAAATTGTAACACTAATTTTCTACTGAAGTAATCTGATAATATTTTAATAATTTAACATCTACTGCTCTTAAGCAGCCATTAGACACCAAATGTACTTCAGAAAACAAAGAAACATGTTAAGTAGAAGAGCAGGAGAAAGTGTGGAATAGCTAAAATTACAAAGAAACAGCTGCAATGATGGACATGTAAGATCAAACAAGGGGGTTTGCCTGCCATTCACTGTATGACCTATATTATTGTCTAACATGATCAACTGACCCTGCCAAGCTGAGTTCAAATAAATTGTTCTGAATTAAGCACCATGAACCTGTTTTCTATATTATTCAGCCACAAATTTGTAACTGGAAGAGTGGTTTCTAAAATAACTTAAAACATTGTTAAATGTAGAAATAAAAGATCTTTCTGTGCTTCATACCCACTAGCAGATATTTCTCTTGATAAATTATTTTGCCTTTCAGTTTGGCAGCTAGCATTGGAACAGCTTGGAAAGGATTTGCAATACTTCATATATGATCCTTTATTTCTATGGATTGCTGTTTGCAGGGATGGCTAAAAGGTATAATCTTTCTTTTCAATTAGAAAAAGGCATTTTGTTAAAGTGTTGATTTTACACAGACCAAAACCACCCTTATCCAGCTGCAGCAAGGAATCTAGAGCAGGCTTGGGCTGGAATTCTTGGATCATCTGGCAAAGCAAGAGAGAACTTGAGTACTCCTCTTTTCTGACCCTAGTGAGTGGACCAGAATCAGACACTACGAAATCATTCCTCGCCTTGATAATTCCTTCTGAGATGGAAATATTTTGGGGGTAAATTCACGGTTCAGTAAATTCAGTCTACAGAATCACTCATTATTCATCATAGGATACATGGAGGCAATACATACGCATTTTCATAAGCACTATTCTTATCTTTTATTAGGCAAAACGAATGGTTGGTAGCTACTGTATTCTTTATTGTGGGTTTTTTTTAAGTTCTTAACTGTGTTTTTACTTTTCCAGTAGTATACAAAGTGGTCATTTCACGGAAACCAACAAAATATCAAACTGTGATGCATTTTCAACACACAAAGCACGCTTGTCTTCAGACAAGAATTAAGTAATAGGCATCACTGAAACAATTACTGAACATTTTTGCCATTGTAAATATGTTTCTATCACTTTTGCATGGCTTTTGTATTTATATGAGCTACTTCCGTTTGCTCAGAGCTTAAAAACTGCCTGTTTTTTGTTCAGAATAGCCAAGCCAGGGATGGAGAAAGAAAGAGTATATACTGACTTCTTGTAATTACTTGTTACATGCATTGTCTACTCATATGAATGGTCTAAGTGAATGAAAACTACTCAGTACCTTTCCTGTGCAAACAAACAAAAACTATTTTTGTGAATACTCCCTGGGTTATAGCTATGTTTTCTATCTATATTTCATATCTATAAAGTTTAGCTATACAGATATTTGATTTTTAATCAAAGCAAAGTGTCAAGAGACTCATTCACAGTACAAATCAAACTTGATTGTGTAGCTACACCTAAAATCTTAGACATCTGGGAGCAAACCATATGTCTTCCAAGGGCCTGGACTGCTGCTGATATTGGGAGTATAATTGGGTCCTTCAGCGCAGATACAGGTTCCCATTTGTCACAAAATAAGCCCTGGCTGCATATTTTAGTAGTGTGTCATCCCATTCTGTAGTGAGATTTTTGTATTTTAATACATTTTTTTTTTCTCTGCCATGCAGCAAACATTTTGCAACAGACTTCATCTGTAGGTAGGATGCCTGCAAGTCATCCCCACAGCCAGCAGTGCAGCATTATGAGCCTGCAGAGCATTCTTTCCAGTGAGCCTAAATGAGCAAGTGTAAGGGAAAAAACTGATGAGAAAGATTTTCAGTTAGGCAAATTTTTAACATAAGTAATTTCTGCTAATGACAATGCATCCTCTGTTCATCTCACAGAAAGCAAGCCCTTTGTAGGACATCAGCAGCAATTTAAATGCCACAACTTTTCCAAGAGAGTCATGATTTCCTAAGTCTCTAAGCAGCTCCTTATCCAAATGATTATGCCAGGAAAGCTCTACCGAGGAAAAAAATTCTACATAACCATACATTTAGCCTGACATTAAGCCTCTTGGAAATCCACTGACTGCTACTTTGCTTGATATAGCTACAGAGTACAGTTTCTTACTCTCTTGAACTTAAAACTTCCCCTGGCACTGCATCAGCATCTTGAAGATCAGCAAAACCTGCCACAGTGTTTCAGAACTCAAGAGAAAACGCTGAGAACCCAAAACACTAACATACTTATTAGCCCCAGACACTAAGGTCACTGCTTTCCTGAGTTAGCTGCTCCACTGCCAACTCAAGAAAATCAGTAAGCTGTTAGCAATGGAGAGTGAAATCAGCTTTCTCACATACATCAATTCTCAAACCCTTTCTTGATGTGGTATTATATTAATAATTATATTCATAAAAGGACTCTATGACTTAGAAATTTTCATTTACTTTTGAGACATACTTGAGAACAAGTTTATTAGAACGTTCTTGAGGTTGATATTTATTGCTTTATGAGTAATTCGAAATATTGATGTATTTACTCAGAAATATAATAGCCTAAATACCAGTCAAAAAATCTCTCTTATTATTTTTATTATAAATATATGCACACACATAGTTTATGTAAATACAAATCACCTGTTCATAAGATGATAGGAAGGTTTTGAATTGACTAATGTTCTTTGATTCTAGTCCAGACTTATTCATGGTAACATATTAGAAATAGTTCGTGCCATTGGGTTACTAATTTTTCAACTGTAATCCTAGATATACAGGGAGGTTTTTTTCACTGAGAAATTAAAAATTAAATTGTAATTGCTAGATGTATTTGAGTAATATTGTATAGCTACTTTTAGTTAAAATTTTCTTTGTTAGAAATCTGACTCAACTCTGAAATGCCGTGTTTGTGGTATATATCAAGCAAGTTATTCCTTAGAGTTCGGCTTACAAAAAAATGAATATTTTGCAATCACACAAATATAATGTAGCTCTAATTCAGTGTTTCAACCAAATAAAGTCTTTCTGATGTTAATGCAAGAGATAAACTAGTCACAGCACAGACTTAAAATAAACCCCGCCCCCCGACTACTCCTTAAATTTAGAACACATACAAATACAGAGTACTCCTGACCCTGGCTGCAGAACAGTCTGTATAGACATCATGCATAGTTTATCCTCAAAGCCTTTTTCTTATTCAGTGGATGTGAAAAATTTCAGAAATGAGTGTCCAGGATTGCATTTGTGATGCATTTTCATGTGCGTCAATATTTACAATATTTCTTGAACAGGGTTAGAACTTCTCTGGGAAAGAGAAATTAGTTTCTTTTCTTGTAAATCTTCTTGCTACATATTGCACTTATACGTTCAAAGCTATTAAAGTAATCTATCAACCATGAAAATGTAGCAAGCCACTATTTGCTTCATGTCTGTCAAGCTATTTGTAACAGCAGCATAAGGTATATTCGTGTACTACTATTAGGAGGATCTTGTTTTTTCTTAAGTTTTATCAACTTGGGTAGCCATATATACGTGACCAAGTATTACTTATACCTAAGAATAGATAAATATTGGTTTGATAGTATAAAAATTAAAGATTCCGCATGTAGGTGATAAATTATGGTTAAAGAAAACACTAAGTAGATAGGAGGCTTACCTGCTTTTCAGAAGAACTTCTAGGCTGATAAAATACAGTCAATCATAAACAGTTACTTTAATAAAGTTTGTCTTTCAAGTCACTTTAGAGAGAAAATTATGATCCTTTAAGCAAGAGCTCTTTTCAACAGTGATAAATAATCCCAGATCTGAAAGGTTGTTTTTTGCATTTAGTAGATTCATTTAGAAAAGCATTAGTCATTGGAAAACACTGTCCACCATCTAAAGTGAAGAAACCTTTTCTAGTAAGGCAGTAAGAAAGCAAGATGTAATGAATAAATATAAGATGATAGGAAGTATCAGTATTATATAACCAGGAATGTCCAGAAAATGGGCATTGTATGAGACACATCTATACAGTTTCGCTTTTACAAAAACATCTACGTTGGAAAAATATATAAAAAGCCAGAACCTAAGCTTTTACCAATGGATTGTGAAGAAAATATCATTTCCTCATTTTTTTTTATATATATAGATAGATACATACACACACACACACATGCAAAGACAGTTTCAGATCTGTAGTTTTGCAACATATGTGTTGGGTTCTTTCAAAATCACAGAGGAAAAAAAATAAAAACCCACAGAAAACTTTTGCTATTACAACTGAAGCTAATCTTGGAAACAAACCTTCACTCCTTGTACAAGGTTAAAAAGAATAAAGGAATAAAGTATAACAACTTTTCATTCCCTTCTTTTCAAGAAATAGGCTACTATTAAAATTATTTTAAAATTCCAAAATGGAAAAAATATCTTATTACCAAAAACATCCAACAACAACAACAAAAGACAACCTAAACTCAAGGGAAAGTGCTGCAAAGGCAATGAAGAGGAATTATTGTCATATACTGTTATGAGCCTCATAATACAGAAAATCAAGCCGAGGAAACCCCAAAGCCTTGTTTTTAGCTCAGGAGTCTTGGTGTGGTGGGTTGAAAAAATACCACTTAATTCAAACCATTGCCTTTGTGCACAGCACACCACAGTACTACTTTATGAACTACAAAACTAAAGTACTCTATATAAATTTTAATACTTGGTCCCAGATATTCATGTCTCTAATCTCCCCAGGCCAATAAGGCTTGATGTTACAGTTAATTTCTTCACTCATATTTTTCTAATAGGGCTACCACCACATAAGTATTAATTTGCTATCATTTGAAACAGACTAAAAAAAGCAAAGAGAACCTAACAAGGGCTTTCAACCTCATACTGAAAGTATTATGAATTATAAAGAAAGAAAGTACTGACAAAAGAATTCTCACTAATAAAGCTTATAGTTATTTCACCACAATGTTATGAAGTTGTTATCATTTTGGTAGATTACACTACTAAAATTGATATAAATAGTTATTACAGAGGAATATTTAATTCTTCATTGAAGTATTCAAGTAAGAGTGTCGTGTAATAATGCACCAATCTCAGCTACTATTTTCTCTCTATTTTAAATTAAAAGCTACTGAATTTGTGCAGTCTTCTAATTCAGTTTAGTAAAATTTGAGTATTTCAAGACTAAGAGAGGAGTAGAGATAAAATCTTGGAATAGTAAGTAATGAACAGTTTTACAAACACATTTTTTCAGGTACTAAAACCTGTACAAACAGTCATTTTGTACATGATTCTGAATTCAGATAACAAGAAAAGGTCACATACAAGAAGAATATCATACAACACTTGTAACACATAGAAATATATACAGTAGGTAAGCCACTGTATTTTTCTCTTTTAAAGACAAAGATATACTTATTAAACATGCTAGTATATTTTGCAAGTAGATATCAATGGAGCAAAAAGTGCAAAACCAAACACAAAAACTTCACACATACAGACTGGATCTGTTTTAAGAAGAGGATTAAATTGTGTAAAAGAAGGTAAAAGAAGGCAGTGCATCTGTATGAAAAACTGCAGCTAAAAGAAGCAAGCCAGGCCTGCTAGTACAGCACAGCTCAGCAGCCTTGAGCCTGACATATCGTATTTAGTGTATTCTGCTCATTTTTCCCCAAAATAAGTGGTTATTCACATTTATACTAACCACATGCATAAAAATCTAATTACGTACAACTGAGACAGCTGTCCCATCCGTGTTTTCTACTTAATCCACAACTGCAATCACTACATTTATGAAAATGCTAAGACATTGCAGAAGCACAATCTAGCTAGTTATAAATGGATTGCATATTCTGAAAGAATACAAGCTATTCAGCCCATTGTTTGACCTGCAGCAGCATTACTGGCATAAATTGGAAGAGGGACCCAGCTGGATCTTACTACTTCTAACATTTTCCTCGTATGGTACAATGAGTACAAAGAACAGTAGCTAAGACTGAAGCTAACATTTATTATAAAAAAATAAAATAAAATAAAAAAAACAGTGAAATGACACAATTCAGATCTCTGAATCAACTTCATAGATGGCCTCAGAGACAGCAATACCAGATAAGCATAACATAGGCTGTTATGACACTACTAAACTGTCATAACTAACCTTGAGAAAGAAGTTGAGGTAGAGAAGGCAGGAGGGGGAGGTGATGGTGGAAGGAATTATAAACTTTTTTTTTTCCCCACTTGTTTTCTTATCTAAACTCTCTGATCAGAACTCTTATAAAATTTGAGATTACAAAGGATCCTCTTTCTAGCCAGAGTTATTAGAAATTAAGTACTTGATTTCCAAGGAACTCTCTTCTTCATGCAATTTCAAGAGGTTTTATTGGTCTGACTGAACAGTAGCAGGAGCAGAAAGGACACTAGAGCACTTTAAGGAACAGCTAGAAGTTGTCAATAGTCTTTAGAAAGCCTGCCTGGAAGCGTAAAGAAATGACAAGCCAGTACAAACTGCAACAAGTAAAATCCCCCAATATCCATATTTATACATAAATAAACATATACACAGACAGACATACATATATATAAAATAAGATAAATGTATGTTTGTGTAGCATGTTGGTCTTGGGCAAAAATTGTTTTACCCTTTATTCTATGTACTGGGTGGTACAGCATGGTGGAGTACTCTAAAAGTAACAGGAAAAAAAGGGGGGGGGAGAAGACAAAATGCATTTCCACATACAATCCAGAAGAGAAGAGAAGTAATTGTTCCAGAAAAAAGGATTAAGAGAAAGACTCAATAAATACTGACAGTTGTATGGTCAAATTTTTTCAGTACCTAAAAGGAAACTTCCAATGTTTCATTATCCTTTTTTAAACAATTGCGAACTACAATCACCAGCTTTTGGATCCTCAGATTTGTGCTGTAATTATAACTGGCTCTCATTTTTGCTGTAATTTGTTTTTTTATCACCCAGCTAGGTTAAATAATGAAGAGGGTCATAAAACCAAAAAGTATCTGTATTTATGACAGAATTAGCAAGATAATAGTCAAGATTTGTGGATTACATTTTGGACACTAAGACTATAAATATTTAAGTGTGGTAGGTTTATAATTTTAAAAGAATAGACCATTAGAAACTATGCTGTTGGAGAGATTTCTTTTTTTCTGTTTTTGCTGTTTTCTTCACTTTTGCTTTACAGAGCTTGATTTCATGACATGAAATGTCCGCTGATATATTTTACATCTGAATGTATTTCAACATTAAAATCTGTGTATGCACTTACCTAAGAGTTTTCCAAATGAAATCTCAAGAAATCTGCCCTGGTTTTCTGTTGAGCATATTCCAGTTTCTTCTATCTTAGTCTAACAGTTTTTGTTGGAACATGGTGATATTTTTTTTTTCTTCTCATTAACTTCTGGGTTGTTTTAGATTTAATCAAGTTTTAACTTTAATCAAGGTGGTTTCATCATTTTTTTTCAACTACTGATACCTATATTTCTTAATCTGAAATGAATTCCATTTGATATTTAGTATGCACTTAAATTTAGTCACCAGTTTTTATTCTACTACTATCTTTATGTCTTATATCCTGTTTCCACACAAAAACCACTGCTCAGGTACAGCATAATTCAGCACAAAAATATAATACAGAGTCCTTCTGGTATGGCCATAAGAAGTCTTTCACTTTACTGTAGTGCACTGCACACCTTAGTGCACCAGTGTGTTCTAGGCTCCTCAGAGACCGTAGAAAGCAGACTTTAGAGCCAAAATAAGGACACGGTTGTCTTTTTTAACTCAGAATTTTAGGATAAATGAGATTTAAGACCCCTTCAGAAACCCTGCTTGAAATTTCAAAAGCACACACACACACAAAAAAAAACCAACCAAAAACAAAAAACACCACACTACCAAAGAACCTAACAATCTATTATTATTGTTATTAAAGAACTGTCACTAACTGGGACACCTGTTCTGAGTGCATACTGTTGTAGAAGGAACCTATATCTATCCTAAACCCCATATCCATCTAAACCTATATCCATCTAAAACCCCATTTGATAAAGCACATCTAAAACTTTAAAAATAGTAAAAATCAACTCTACAGGAATACAATTTCAATTACTATTGATATGTAAAGTTACTGAAGTGTATTCCAGTACAATTTTAGCTTATCTAAAGAAATCACTTCAAAGACCGATATAAAGTTGCAGGTTTGGTACCTAAAGAAGATGAATCCTGTAAGATATCTCCAGTTAAACACCAACTGCCTGAGGCACCACATAGACAATGGTGACACAAGGCTGACACTATATCTTACTTATACATATTCAGTAACCCAGCTTACATCCCTCCACTGAACATGAATACAACAGTAACTGTCAGTGCAGTATTCCATCAGTAGCACTTATCCGTAAGAGAAAAGACTGCTTCCTCTAGAACAGCTCCAGTAAATCCTTTTGCACAAATTGGTAATACAGACATGCTTATCAGGAAGATTAACGTATTTTACACAGAAAATTCTCAGCCATTGCTAGTAAATCATTACATGTACAATTGCAGCACTTTGAGACAGAGGTCTGCTTTTTTCTGATAAGTAGTCCTTCAATGTTAATCAGAACATCACAATGACCAAATATGCACTTAAAACAGACTTTAAATTTAAGCTCCAAAATCCAGTGGCTCTTGAGGTTAGTGCTCCTCAGAGTTATTACTGATAATGACTTGGGATTTTGCTATCTCTTTTTTTTTTCCCCACAGTTGTTCAAAAGTACTTTTTTCCTTTAGAATTTTTTTCTGGTAATAAGCTGAACTTCTCTTTCCATTACTGAACTGATTCCTTCTTTGCTCACAACCAGTATACTTTATCATCTTTTCAGAGCCCTTGAATACTACAGACGCCAAAACAACATTTCCTGTTCTTAGTAACCTCCTTTTCAAGAAGAGGAACAAGCATCTTCTCTTATTAAAAAAAGCCTGTATCACTGTTAGAATTTCTAAAGGGTCTGTTTTATATAAAGATATCTGGCATATATAGTACCTTATCCCTGATTTAAATCTTAGTATTTCACAGTGTTTACACAGAAGGAGGTAATCTCTCTAATACAGTTGAAGAACTGGGAAACAAATAGAAAAAGATGATTCATCTAGCCACCTAGTTTAGGCAAAGAGAGTTAAAATGCATTTTACATCCCAGTATCACATTTTAGTTACTGAACCATGACTGTTTGAAAGATGTTTAATTGTTCTGTTCTTTGCATATCTTAGTAGGTACAAGCGAAATAATAAAACCACCCAACCTGAACAAAACTCCACCATAATAACAACAAAAAAACCCACCTGTGATTCTTCCTTTTTGTTTATTACCTTTCCTTTTTAAAAGTATTTCAGTGCTAGAGCTCAGACTTCTCTGAGTTTTGGAGCTCCTGACAGAAGAACAAACTCATTATGAGTTGAGACTCTACCTTAAAATACATGTACAGATTATGGCAAAGTATAAACCTTTTTCTTTATGCTGCCATAATGAACAGGCAAACAGCAAAATCGATTTGGTTTCAGCTAAATTAAGATGATGCAAGTCAAGCTGTCATGATTCTGAAACCCTGTGATGGCTGGAAGCAACATCTAAAAATCTGCTCTTCAACAATGATGCACTTAGAGTATTTGGTATATCAGAAAGGAAGCAGTGTGTTTTTGAATACTTACTTCTCCCCACACAGATTCTTTGCTCCTCATGTTTTCAAAGGTTGTATCCACTTATCTATATGCAGCTGCCAGTGTCAGAGTTAGTGCAACTTTAAGCTTTAGTTTTTGCATTTCCACTCACAGTCTGCAGTCTCATTGTGAGGCAGTTCCCTCAAAACGGGTTTGGATTTCTCATAAAAGTGCAAGTAGAGCTGGTAGTAAAAGTCTCAACTAAACAAAAAATAGAATCATAGAAATTTAAAAAAATCTTGAGCAGCACAATGAAAACAATATTCTGTGGCTTTAAAAATATGTCAGCTATAAGCACATTGGAATAAAACTAACTTTGAAACTTCCACAGAAATAAGTGGGGATAAGTTCAGAAATTATCTCAAGTCCAAACACTCTGACTGTTCTTCTTACTTAGGCAATTAAGCAACTATTTCAGAAAATATATTGGGTTTGGGTTTGTTTTTCAAGAAAAAAATGCAGGCACTGATTCTAAATTAAGAACAGAGTTTAAGGCAAAAAAACTGACAAGATTATGCACTGTTCATCAAAACTGTGTCTTAAACTAAAAGTCTGATATCTTAAGATCTCCTGTGCTGTAAACAAAGGCTTGTTCCTGTTAAGAAGGGACTTAACAGAGAGTCCTCAATTTCTGTTTTTCTAAAGCAGTATGACAACACAATCTGGCCACTGCTGGTGCAAACATTTCTTCCTCCGCAGCTTCTGTCACGTGAATCTGTACTTATGTATCTCATCCAAGCCATATATTTGCATAATTTTGGACGTTTGTCCTTTCTTTGAAACACTTTCCCAGTTGTCTTTAAAATATTAACTTCAATTCTCTCAAATACTGCAGAACAGTTTTTTTGATAATGAAGTTTACTACAGATTGCCAAAATCAGTACACAATTCTCTTGATTTAAATGAGTTATAAATTAAGCTTTCAGCCAAGCAACAATGTACTTAGCATCCTTTTGAACTACTCCTTCATATACATGACATGGTTTGGTATGTAAACAGAAGGGACTCATCAGTTTTCATTCGTAATGACTTGGATAAAATCCCTGTGCCAGCTATTTCAGTTTTAATACCTTTGAAAGCAGATTGCAAGCCTTGTAAAATAATTACAGAACATTTTCAAAATTCTCATCAACTGAATTAGTAGGAGACATGGAATTGTCAAAGATAACTCAATAGATTCTATTGGTGACTCCTACAACATCAAATCAGACCCCAAGTAAGAAAACTCTGGTTAACAGCTTTCAAAAAAAAAAAAAACAACCAAAAACCAAAACCAAACAAAAAGCCCCAAACAACAAAATACACCAACATTTAAAGATGTTAAAAGTGTCAAACAACCATTAAAGACACATTAGCTCCTGCCTGAATCTTTTACACAATCACACTTGCTATAACTAGCAGAATGAAGGGCAAAAATAGCCTGGGTCAAAACACAAAGCTGCTAAGCTCCAAGGAAAGCCAGCACATCTTCTCTGGGACTTAGCTGCTGGGATGATAAAAGAAGCTTGCCCTATTAACATTCTGCAGATATAGCAAAATATTCCCTTATCAGAGTAATACAAGCATTTCAGGAGCAACAAATCTTAGTTCCTCATGTTGTGGGTTAACCTCATTAGGCAGCTACGCACCATACAGCCATATCCATAATAGAATAGATATTATGGAATTAGTTTTTTTAATAATACATATAAAAGATTAAGACAGAACAGAAGAAAGGAATTTGGGGTACAGGCTCCCCAGAGAGGTTGTGGAGTCTCCTTCTCTGGAGACTTTCAAGGCCTGTTTGGATGTGCTCTTCTCTGATCTGTGCTACAGTCCTGCTCTGGCAGGGGAGTTGGACTCAATCTCCTTGGGTCCCTTCCAACCCCTAACATCCTGTGAAATGAGTTAAGCAGAATCACTGTAACATGAGCTTCATAATACCAGATCGGTATTTTCTCTAGATATTTGGAAAGTGGTCAAACTAAAATTAAGGAGTGTTAAAGATCAAAAAAGGTACTTACTTAAGTCCCAAGAAAATTAACAAGAACACTACCTGAAGGGAGTTACTGTAGCCAGGTGGGGGTTGGTCTCTTCTCCCAGGCAATCAGCAACAGAACAAGGGAACACAGTCTTAAGTTGTGCCAGGGGAGGTATAAGGCCAGATGTAGGAGGAAGTTCTTCACAGAGAGAGTGATTTGCCATTGGAATGGGCTGGCCAGGAAAGTGGTGGAGTCGCCGTCCCTGGAGGTGTTCAAGAGAAGACTGGATGAGGCACTTAGTGCTATGGTCTAGTGGACTGGATAGGGCTGGGTGATAGGTTGGCCTGGATGATCTTGGAGGTCTCTTCCAACCTGGTTGATTCTATGATTCTATAGCAAAACATGAAAACATCAGGTGATACAGTTAAATCAGTGTCTTTCAACATGAGTTCTATAAAATTATGTACTCTTATTTTTGCAGAAGGCTAAGATGTGCAAAAAGAAACAAGCAAATATAATTCATCGGAACCTTAAAATTTCTTTTGACAGGGTTCTTGGAAAAAAAGGGGGTTTAAAAAAAGTATTAATAAGAAGACTCAAGTTCAATCACAAACCAGGTGGGAAAAATGATTAATAAATGGCTTAATAAAAGGAAATAACAGCATTTTGTACCAGAGATGAAGACTGAGCAAGTATGGTTGAAGTTTCAATAAAGGTACAGAAACACAGTGTTAGTTGATTAGGTAGGAAAACCAACACCTATTATTGCTAAACATTAAAAAAATAAATTCAACAGTATGGTTGACAGGGTCATAAATTCAATTTAGCTTGACTTAGAGAAGTTAAAATACAGAAAACAAAAATGTTTTTGCAGTGACTGTAGATGAAGAGGAACTTGTGATGTAGGCAATAATTTGAACAGGATTACTAAGGATGCTTCACTATCCTTACTTGAAATACCAGTGTTCCACATTAGGTTTTTTGTCACAAATAATTCTTTAGAAGCAGCAGAGAGAAAACACACTCAATTAGGAAAACTGGTATTTCAAATTTCAAATTCAGGTTAGTCTTCACAGACTGTAACCCTTTCTGTCAGGATTGTGTGTTCTACATGAACACTGCTGTATATTCTGGTATACTGAACCTTGGAACATTTGATGTGCAAGACTGTCATGAAAGAAGAATGGCGTAAGTCACAGTAAGAAATAGGATACTTCTTTGTTTATCCAAACACTCATGAATATCCCCTAAAAACACTGAATCAAATGTAACCAAAAATATGTGAAAACAAGGCAAAGTTACAGTATTGTAATTAAGAATCCTCTCTCCATGTCTGCTTCCCTGCTAACATCCCTTGAATACGAAGGGTTTAAGGAGAAAAATAAGAAACTCAGCTAATGGATTTCTTGGCACAGCACATTTGTTTTTCCAGTGTAGCATAATTTTATATTCACATCTCATTAATAAGTTTTAACCTCAAGGTTCAATCGTAATTTATTAAATATGGGAATAAACACCAGTGTACTTTCACTACTTAAACTGCAGACTGAATTTAATCTTTAAAAGCAAGTATAAACACTAAGTCTGAAACATAATTGATCTTCCAGGAAAAGCTGAATTCCATACAATGGCTTCCACCCCAAATAACCCTGGAAACACAGGCTGAAATTTGAGTCTTAGTGTAACTATGTGCATGTGTAAGTAATCTTATTTTTTAATGCTTTTTGAATTATTTTTCATCTTCCCTTTTTAAACCACAACAAATCTTCAGGACAACAATCCTTGAAAATTTGGGTTTCTATGAAGATTTTTGTCCAGGACAAAAGAATTTACAAAGTACAATGATTATTCACAGTTAAACAGACATCATTCTTTCTATTCTTCAATTTAAAAAAATTGTTATATCAAAGGTTTCCACTAATATTGCCCAGCATGTATTCTTCTTTCTCACATGAAATGGCAAAGTTACAAATGTTTCCTCATGCAAGACTGTGCCAAGCCAACATCTTTAGCAGGTGTTCTTAGATTATTATAGAAGCTGTTGATAGCAATTCTTATAGGCAAAATAGTGATTACAAAAAAGACCTTGCCAGAAAACTTCATTCCACAGAAGGCTTTGATATCTGGAACATTTTTTCTTCATGAGGTAGGCTGCAAAGCAGCTGCAAAGATATCTAAGACAGACAGAAAGACAGTCAGAAAGACAGATAGAAAGACAATCAGAAAACTTCATTCCGCAATGCTTTGATACCTGGAACACTTTCTTTTTTTTTTTTTTTTTTTTTATGAAGTAGGATGTGAAGAAGCTCCAAAGATATCCAAGACAGACAGAGAGAGGTAGAATCTGTTGTATTCCAGATACAGGATCACTCATTTACAGTAAAGGAAATCTTATAGGAGTGTTGGGTGAACAGCAGATTCTGAAGAATTGCTCACTGGTAGACATTAACATAAACAATAAACCAGTGACATGACAATGAGATTGAATATCCTTTTTCATTGCATTCTCTGGCACAGGTCTCTAGAGCGCTGTCAGGTAAGTTTTATTCTATAAATTAGAATTTGCTGCCAGCTTTGATCTCTGCTAGGAAGATAGTTTGGGGATTTAGGGGATAACATCCCTAACATTTTAACTCACTACACCATTATACAGATGCCAGTCTTTTGCTGTCAACACATTAATACATCAGTATCCACATTCATAAACTTACTTTTCAGGTATCAGAGAGAAAAAAAAAAACCGTACTTCCTACAGTCTTTTTTATATGGTTTGTCTCTCATGCATATATTTTCCATATGTGTCAATCTGATCCGGTGGGATCTAGTCCCCTTCATGCTGTTTCCCATGAATCAAAACATACTTAATTCTCCTACGTATACAATTTCTCATGTGCTCGGGTGAAGCAGAAGGAGTCGTACTGAAGTTAGAGTATACTCTCCAGGTTGTTTTCATTAGAACATTCCATCTATGAGATATCACTAAGCAGTGTACCTGTAAAGAAACGAAGGTTTGCTAGAACTCAAAACCAGGAGTCTCATTGGTATAACAAACTAGTTTATAATACATTTGCATGCAGCAGAAAAAAATGAGATGATTATGTGACCTAAAAGGCCTGTCCAGTCCTACACTACTTGTTTTTGTTGTTCAAAGTGAATAATGTAGCAAACACTTTATTCTTTATACATCTTCAAACACTTCCCTGCAGGAATGTTTCCTTTTGCAGTCATGTCCCTATGGCATTTATGCATAATGCATCCAAGAAAAATCTGTTTATGTTTAATTTACTTTCAGTGTTGCTCAAGGTCACAATTATAGAAAATACACTTTAATTCACATTTTGAAATCTGTGCATCTGACAGAAGTCATCTGAATACATAACCTTGTTTAAATACATAACATAGTTCAGTAAATGACACTTTATTTCTCCTTTAAGCTAGATAGTGCTTTCTATTGACAGAGCCGACGTACAGAAATAGCAAAATGCAAAAAAATTCTGATTAGAAAGAACTTTCTAGTTCTTATAAATGACAATGCTTTATAAGTTTACTGTGAAAACTATGTTTTCCCACAATTTCTTAATAAGAACCCCCCAAAATTCCTAGAAGTCAATATAGCCCCTACATTTGAAATATAATTAAATTGCATACATAAGTTGTCTATTATAAGCTAAGTACTTAAAGAGTTAAAAAAAAAAAAACTACAAGAACATATGTGATTTTACAACTATTTCAGCTGTCATATATAGCTACAAAGAGATTACTAGCAAATACACATCTATAGGGACACCAGTAAATTAGTAACTGCTCAAGACCACCTATACTTTTCAGAATTTCTCTTTTTCATATATAAATAGTCCAGAATTGTATGAGTGGTTTTCATGCAACATTCACAAACTCTGTTCTCTGGAAGCACCTGGTCTGAAATATTACTTCTGCTACATCATAAAACTAGAGTATATTAGAGATCAAACCTGAAACACCAGATTACAGTTCAGCTTGCATGTAACAGCTTGGTCTTTTGGGTAGTAATATCCAAAGAGGAGCGTAAAGCAGAGATCAAAGAAGCAAAGGTCAACTCACATATTGCTGCATGCAGGTAACTGTAGCCTTTTGTTACATCTGGTTATCTAACACCTAAAGACTTCACAAACAGCAAAAAATACATATCTGGGCCATAACTGGGGAAGCATCTGCCCCATTTGACCTCTGAAAGGTGAATACATGCTTTATCCTAAGTAAATTTATTATGTAAACATCAACATAGTTGACTTTGTTCCCAAATATTGCACACCGTAATAATTTCTCAGGTTGTTTTACTGAAAAAAAGATTATTTTTTTTTTAATTATGTCCAACTGACATTTTCTCTTTTTGGGATACTGATTACATATAAACCAGAAAATGTCACTGAAGGCTTATTTTGACATAATCTAGAGCAGAACGAGAACAATAAATACGCTAAAAAACTCATGAGTCCATGACTAACAAGTCCACTCCTCTGACACAACTGCCCTTTAAAACAGAAGGACAGAATTTCTCAAGAATAAGGCCTTGACAATGAGAGAATGAATTCTCTTATTACAGATGAGATAGTACAAACCACATTCCAAGTGCAAGGCTTATTCCCTTGAATTGCCACTTCCTACACAGCACAGACCACAGATACATAAATCACAATGCTTACCAAAAGAAACCAGCAAATAAAGCTCTATCAAAGTAAGACACTTCGTTGTACTTATGTGATAAAGGAAAAAAGAAAAAAAAAAAAACAAAACACAAGCAACAACAAAACCAAAACCAAAGCAATAAAAACTTGGTATCAGCTGTTAGCCCTATTACTCAATGAGTTCCAAAATATACCATTTTGTGTTAAGATGGCAAAAGTGAAAGTGACTTTTGTGCATAACATCTGTAATTGTTTCTATATATAAATAACAAAAAAAAAAATAGCTAAAGGTTTCTCCAAAAGGTCAATGGTAGAAGCAGCTAGATAAGACCAGAACAAGGGAATGCAGTCTCAAGTTGTGCCAAGGGAGGTATAGACTTGGTATTAGGAGGAAGTTCTTCACAGAGAAAGTGATTTGCAGTTGGAATGGGCTGCCCAGGGAGGTGGTGGAGTCACTGTCCCTGGAGGTGTTCAAGAAAAGACTGGATGAGGCACTTAGTGCCATGGTCTAGTTGATTGGATAAAGCATGGTGATAAATTGGACTAGATTATCTTGGAGATCTCTTCCAACCTGGCTGGTTGATTAAGACAAGTGATATAATTAAGTTCCTGCTTATGCCCTAAGTCTTTTGTGTGTGTGTTGTTCTTTTTATTTATTTATTTTGATTTCTTTTGATGTCACTTATGAACAGAGCCTCACAGCAAGTCTTCCAAAATCACTAGATGCAATTTAGCAGGATGACTTTATCTGAATTGGTTCACGTGGAATGCTGATTGGTAACCACAGTATGCGTTCTACAAAACAGATCCAGAAAGCCATTAATGTCTGCATTTCTTCATGCTGCCCTTCAGCATCAAGTCCATCAAGTGCCTACAACTACTCCATAAATAAATTATTCACCTGCCACTTCTGCATTCAGACAGTATTAGAGCCTTAAAATCTTACAATTTTCAAATATGTCCTTGGCATTACTGAACGTGTAAAGTAACTAACAAATAAATCACATTTATGCCTATAAAAATAGAAAAGAGTTATGGTTTTCGGGGTTTTTTTTACTCAGTCTGTACTTTTGAAGCCAAGGCATAGCTGTACAGCTTCAATGTAATCACAGTGGAGCTGCATTTAACTCTTAAAGTCCAGTTCTCAGTTAATTACTTACCTAAACTGTGAAGGCACTGTTTTTTTTCAGGTTGTAAGAACACTATTTTTTTTACTCAGTTTCTAAGCAATTATTCAATTTTTAATATACCTAATATTAAAGTCTATGTATATTTATTCTAATATGACATACTTTGAAATTCCTTGTTGCCTTTTTAGCACAGAATTACTACAGCTATGATTGTAGTAACTTTGACATATTGGCTTTAGTCTCATTTAATGGTAGCTATAGTAACAGAGTTCTGCAATTATCAGTTGTGAGTGCCTGTTCTATCTAAATAAAGATATCATCTGAGTTATGTCTTTAATTACATCTGCATAATTAAGAGCTAATCACAACAATTTTTAAAAGAATCTTTGCAGTATTGAACTTTTAATCTTGTGATAGTATTGATGTTTAGGCAATGCATTTAACTGCAGACTGAAAATACGTTGCCAGCATATAGTTTCATTGCCTCATTTCGAAAAGGCAGTGCAAAGGTTTCACTGACTGGGAGGCAGATGAGCCTCTGAAAAAGATTGTTTTGGTTAGGAGTCAATTTGGTCAAGCCACATAGATGGGTCAGAATCTCTTCCTTCTTAAGAGAGGGAAATGGAGCCCAATCATGGTGGATACAAAATAATTTCATGTTTTCCTATCAAGCATGTTCAAAATACAAGGTAAGGTGTACTACTTAGAAAGGTAAGATGTACCATCTCTAAGAATATTTATGTTACATGCAAATACAGAAGCTTTATCCATCATTGAGCTGCAAACATCCCAGGTATTCCCTATCATAAATATTCCCTATCATTTTGGCAAAACGATAGGGAACCACAGAGACAAAACAATGCTGTCACAGTGACTTTTGATTCTCCTTTTATTGCTCCATAACTTATTTTCTTAACAAGCCACTTGCATGCCGGTTTAAGTAGAGAATAAATCACAAAAACTTTTTGCATTGTGTCCCAAGCAGTAATATAATCAGTGTATTTTTAGCTTCGTCACAGATTTGTTGCAGAAGCTGAAGTTAAAAATGACCTCCAGCTCTGAATATCAAGCTTAAGGCTAAATGTGTTAATACATAACAGCATTTTTCCATATCTATTACAAAAAGAAAAAATAAATTGTAAATATAAAAGTCAAACTCTACCATGACACATCCAAGATGTTTATTGTTTTGTTTTTTTTCCTAGTCTTTTCCCCGCTTTGGCACCACATGGGTCACTTTACATCAAAAGCAGTCCAACCCGTGGACCAAAGAGAACAGTTATGGATTAACCTACTTCATCTCTTTGCACAGATTACAGTGACCAGGGAGTAATGAAGTTTTTAAAAGACAAACAGAAAAAAAAAAAAAGTTTAAACTTTATTTAATTTAGTATAAGCCTCCTGATATACCCAATTATTGGAATAAATCTGCAGGACAAATAAGGGAAGAAAGTTAAGACAGGTTAGGTTACCCTACTATGCAAAGTCAAATAATTAAGTTTACAGTGTGGCATCAGAGCTGCCAAAACAATCTCCACAAACATGCCCAGCTAAACCGCTCCTCATCTACACTAATCTTGAAATTCAATTATAATCTTAAAGCTTATCTACTTCTAAAACAGAACTTTGCTTTATATATGCTGCATTCATATCTGCCCACTGCAATAAGTTATTACACACAGAGAGAAAACTAAAGAGAGACAGGTGTTACTAAACCATGTTCAAACATTTTAGCTTCAAGTAAAAAGCATTGCTTTGTTTTGCTCTGTGACACCTTGTGAAAGCAAAATAACACACACAACAGGATAATACTGTTTCTTATCCATACATGCTCTTACAGAGATAATGGGGGTTTTGAGTGATTCAGATACATTTGGTTGGTGCCCTGCTTGCTGCTAAAATGTGCGAAACACCACTAGAGAACACTGTTGAACTGAGCACATGACTAATAAGTCAATAACTGTTAACACAGATCATAGAATCAGCCAGGCTGGAAGACACCTCCAAGAAGCCATTTCTTTCAGAAAGATATACAATTGTTAAGAAAATAATGCTGTTATGATAAATTCACCATACACTTTTATTGCTATTATTATCCTTTGCTACTTGTAATTCAACCTAACAAATGACTGCAAGTGATAGTTAAGGAAATGTCAAACCCTCTGTTTTCAATCAAGTAATTTTAGTTAAACTTAGAAAACACAAACTCTTTACATAAGAATGGAATTCATCTAACCAGATTGAAATTTTAAAAATATCTCTGATACAATAATCCAAGTAACAGTCACTAAGAGGATACAACAGCACCTATTCTTTTTCAACTTGTTAAATCTATTTCCAGCCCAGTAATTCAATTGATATCAAAGCAACATAGCTGTATTAACCATAATTTCTGCCATTCTGGCTAACATTTTAGTTAGACTTCATTACTATTAAACACATCAGTAGCAGCACAGTTCATCCAAAAAAACCACAGTTGCAAACATAATTAGTTGGCCACTGCAGTCTGAACACACTCCACATCTACAGATTCATTCTAGTGTCCCCATGACAGTTTGACATGTAAATGTTTCTACTAGCTTTGATTATTAGCTTTATTCTTCATGAATAAAAATGCAGAAGTGTTTAACAGTTAGGATTTTTATTCATTATTTCCCACCAGCTTTCATTTCCACTTCCTTGAAGTTTCATTTGATATTAAAATTAAGCAATCAGAACAGTTCAAGAGCCTTTACATTTTTTTTAAATAGTGCACAGCTTGGCTTCAGTAAAATGCTGGCAATACAATGGTTTGTGTAGTTAGCCACCCTAATCATTTAAATTAAGTTTAATTTTGTTCTCTTTTACTATCACTTAAAATATATGAACACTCAGCATTTACGGCCAATGTGCCTTCTGCGATCAATGCTACAGACACCTGGGAAACAGAACAGGAGTAGAATACGTATTAGAAATCTGCAATGCACATATATGCAGTGCACGTCAGAGAAGTTTGCCTTGAGGAAATAATGCAATCCTATTTAACAAAGAAAAAATCCTTAGACCTTACCAATGATTTCTTTCACTTCTTGCATTCTATAGAATGTTAAGTCTTCTTTATTTCATCTGAAACAGCCAACAAATAACATTTGACTCTTAAATACAGGAGCTAGTCACATCACAGTAAATAGGTCTTGAGAATGTTTGGTTTCATTTCTTGAATTAGGTGATGCTCACATTAAAACACTTGGCTAACCCAGTGTCCCACAGTACCTTGTCATGTAGTCATATTTCCCATCAATTACCTTACTGTACAATTCAGATTGAGTCTAAATGGGCAGACTCCTCAGTGTCCCAGCAAAGATGAATTTAAGAAATTCTAAGCCAAATAGCAGTGGGAAGCCATACAGCCCAAACAGCCTAGATGCTCTTCTGGGAAATGGCCTCAAGATACAGCAGGGGAGGTTTAGATTAGATATCAGGAGGTTTTTGTATCTTTTTTCAAAGAAAGGATTATCAAACACTGAAATTAGATCACTAGGGAGATGGCTGAATACCCATCCCTGAAGGTGTTTAAAAATTCCTATCACTTCCTTTAAATACCTTTCTTTCCAAGAGCAGAATACCATTGTATCATCCTAGTTGTAAGATAACATCTCATTTTAATAATCCTCAACTTTGGTAATGTTCCATACATTCTGAAATGTTTGAAAAAGACTCAAAAACATTCCAACAAATTGTATTATGTATGCTTCTAAACAATTGTCTGCCTCAAATAAAAAACAAGTATTTTCTTGTCATTCTGTAAGTAGAGGATCCTTTTGCTTCCTATAAAATAAATTCATTTATTAACTACAGGAAATTGGTGACCACCGTGTTTTAAATACTTTTCCAAAGGAAATTCCCCACGCAGGTCTGTCAGCAGTTATTTTTAAATCCAGGAAATAATGTTCTAAAGCTAGGAAATAATGGAAACTCAATATACAAGATATTTTGCAGTTCCATGGTTCCTCAAGAACCAAATTTCAGAGTGTGAGATATCACGTAGTTTTCCCAAACAGATTGGTTTGCCACTCTAAAAGACAACTATTCATCCCTTCATGCAGTCAGGAAAGTTTCTCTAGACCAAAGTTTGTCATGATTCAAATAGATATCTTTCCTTTGCTTCCTTACTTGGACACGTACAAAGCGGTAAATATTTTAACTATGTGGTTTTTTAGACCAACACAAAATACCATGTCATAACGTAGCTGTATTGCTCAACAACACACAGAAAAGAGAAAGACATGTCATGCTATGATACACAGAGGATATGCTATTGCACTTTTTATGATACCATAACACATCTTCAACTTACGTCTTTTAGCTCTGTTTTATTATGACTGCTGCAGAAATTCTTCAACAGACTCTCCCACCAACAAAAATCATTGCTTTTGAAGTAGGACACCATTGCAGTAATCAGGAAACTGTGATTAAAAATAATATTGTAATATTAACCCCCCTGAAACTATCTATTACTCATTAAAAAATACTAGAAGTGGACAAAAATTAATTTCAGTGAAAAAATAAGATCCTGAATCATTTCTTGATATATAAAATATATTACCTCCAGGAAACAAAAAGCAAAATATGGGAATGTACAGAAAGCAGGATAGCAAGACCAAAATCTTAAGGCTTTCCTTCCCCATTGTTTTTTTGTTTGGTTGGTTTAGTGGTTTTTTTTTAATCTTCAGGGTGAATGGGGGCTTTGACAAGATAGAGCACGCAAATTCATGATTCAGTTTTTGTTGCAATTCATTTTGTAGTTATGCATGAATTATAAATAGGTGGTAATACTTGGAAAAGGTGAAAGTGGACAAAATCACTTCACCTTTATTTTTACTATCTAAAATTAACTAGCATATTTGAAGAAACATCACCTGTTAATGAGGGTTACACACATGAAAACATCCTCAGAAGTTGTCAAGGTCCGGAGAACAGAGATTAGCAATATCTCTGTCCAGAGGAGCAAGATCTGTTCTTATAGATTTCTATGTTTTGAAATTAAGGTGCAAGCGAGACCATATATCACCACAAAACTATTTATGAAAGAATAAAGTTGAATAAAACAGAGGGAGAAAGAAGAGGGGGAGAGAGAGAGAGAGAGAGAGAGAAAGAGAGGGAATAATGGAGAAAAAAGAGAAGAAGCAGTGAAGAAAAAGAGCAGGTATATTAACATCAGCCGAAGATGCAGTGGGGAGAGACAGAGAGAGAAAGAGAAGTGTGTGGTCCAGATATGTTCTTCCGTGGTGTTCATCAGTTCTTCTGGAGTTGTTCTGTGGGAGTTGTTCCTCGAATTCTCCTGGTGGAGGTGCTCATCTTGGCAAGCATTGTCTTTTTACACAGTTTTTTAAATCAGTGTCCAGGTGCAGCTCCCCAGGAAATCTTCCTGTATATTCATGCATTCACAGGGGGCCTGGAGCTGGCACCGGGGAGGGCCTCCACCCCTTCCTGTGTCCCTTACCTGTCCATACCCCAAATACACATAAGCCTTTTCTCTTTGGGGTAGCTGATATAAGGCATACACATCCTGGGCATTCAAGCAAGGCTGAGGTCTGGGAAGTCCACAAAGGCACTGTATCTCTGTTGGTTTGCATCCCTGAGCTTCCATCCAGGAACCTGGGCTGAGTCCGGGAAGTCCCACAAAGGCAATCTTTATCTTGGTTAATGAACAAGGGAGAGACAACTTAGACTTTCACGGAAGTTTAGCCTTGCTCTTCACTGCTCCTTGCTTTTGTTGATATGTACACATGCCATCCACATTTCTCTTTGATTTCAGGATTCACTTGATCTGCAGTCTACTTGCTTCTGCACAGTTTTAAACAAAATAATGACTCCCTGCTGAGTAGCAGCATGACACTGTATCAACCCTGACCCATGCTGTGGAAACACTGGCAAATTGTAGAAAAACTGGGATGTGTTTGGCAGAGAGATTTACAAGCTCAATTGCTTTTGCTTGAGGGCAGGGAGTATTGAACTAAAACAAATTGATAACATTCACTTCAAAGATACAGTGAGGGAGTAAGATTTTTTGAAGCATGGCACCGAAAACAACTTTTTTTTTCCATGATCATAGTTGCAAATAGACAATCTGAAAAATTTACGTGCCCGTTTCATTGCACAACTTTCTATTCTGCCCATCAATTAAAGACCCTGAGAAATTCACTCAGTGGAACAGAAAACAAAACCTCAAAGATGTAATTAAGGCAGATTAAGGAACATGCTTTTCATTAAGTCATATTCTTCATGATACACTCTTTCCAAAAGAGCAAGAGCACGAGCGCGAAAGAGAGCGCGCGAGAAAGCAAAAGACAAACTTCTGAGGAGTATCAACATTTCATTCCAAACACTCTTCTCTACTGTTATTTCAAAATACTCCATGGTATTAACTCTTATGGAGTAAAACTCACTTTGCAACTTCATACTTTCTGGATAAATAATGCAGGGATTTTTTCTCCCTCGTCCTTCAAATTCCCAAAGTTATAAAACCATTTCTATTTTACTTCTAGCATTTCCTTTATGAGAAATACTCATTTAATGCCTGCAGTAATTGGAAAGGTAATTTTAAATACTTAGAAATTAAATATATTAGGAAGTTTTAGACAATTCAAGGCTTCTTTCTGTATTATTTCAAACTGTTTCATCACTTATTGCAAAACACTAGAAGAAACAAAGGCAGAGACAGTGACAGAGACACTGTCTGAAGACTTGGCTTCAGGCACAGTGGGTTTGGCTTTACTGCCATTAATTTCTCTGTCAGACACAGGAAGAATAAATACAGAACAATAAACATTCTTTGATTTTATGAATTAGAACTGCCATAAATGCTTTAGTATAGTGAGTAAGTTAGACTTGTTATTTTGTCATTACACACATACCATAGCTCAACACTACAGAAAAATGTGTTGTGTAGGGCCAGATATTAATTTCTCATGCATAAACACAATTAGAAATCAATTATATTCCAGCTGGAAAAACCTTGAACAGGTCTTCCCAAAGACACACAGAAACAGACAACTGGCAAAAGTTTCACCAGAAGTTCAGTGACATGAGGCAGTGAATCCTGGGTATAAATACCAAATATGGAAATATAAATACCAAATATAAATACCCAATGTGAAAAAGACAGAGAAGAATTAACAGACTCAAGGCACTGATGAGAATTCAGAAAGTCCCTTCTTAATACATCAGAGTAGCTTCAACCATCACCAAGTCTGTTTTACCTGTCTCTCATCTTCTGCTCTCCTACTGGCCACAAAATGAAAGAGCATCTTCTGCATATGCAGAGGTACTGTTTGTGAAGGCAAGAGTGTATCTTAAAAAAAAAAAAAAAAAAATAATAAAAATATCTTTCAGTATCTTCCAGTTTTTGTCCTTTGCAACTTAATGTGATGAATGATTAAACATTACATCTGCTGATGCCTTTTGTTTTTTTTGCATGGAAGGAAGTTTTGTGGCTTCATAATTTCAATTTCATTTATACTAAGAATACATACATTCATTGTTCTTTCTGCTATGAAACTGAGCAGATCATTCAATTACAGATTATATTTTATGATGCAAATCAAAGAAAAAATAAAGACCCTTTCAGTCCTCTGTTGACCTTCAGCAAGTTGCTATCAGAAAGTCATAATCGAGAGCAATTTTTTTACTGATCAGTATTTTCACCATTTCATGCAGCCAAATGTTAACAGCTACAGAAGCAGAAAACTATAGTGAAAAACCAAGAAAAGCACTGTCAACAATTAGCCAAGTCTGCACTACATCTTATACTGTTCAAAAGAACAGCAAAGTGCAATTTGTGGAAAAAAAAAAAATATAGGCTTTTTAATTATTACTATTATTATAGACAGTCTATTTAAATATTTTTTAGAAACACAGACAAAAAGAAGCCCCAACCTTTAACTGCTGATTCTTTTGGCTTTTAAAATTGCCAATTTTTTTTGGCACTTCTGTCTATGTGTTAATGAAACACAGGTAATAGCAAAGATGTTCAAGATGAACTTTCTGTAATTCCTCTGCTTATAAAACTCGTGGGAAAAAAAAAAAAAAGGCGTGTCCATTCCAAATTTTGTTAGTCTGGTTTGTTTTCTGACCTGCTGACTATGGATTCTCACAAGCTTACAGTGTTATTTTTCTGTTCCCAGAATACTCCCAAAACAACGGACCTTCAAGATGAAACCATACTTTAAACCATCAGTGAGTGGATTTCACTTTCACTTACATCCAGAAGCCAAAGTCAAATTTGAATGGGCATTCTGAGAAAGCGCATTATTATAATTCACCCTTTCCTCCTAAAACCCACAACTTTTTTAAATAAATCAAATAACAAAGGGAGTGAAGGAACAGATAGAAGATAATAATTTAACTCCTTTACATGTATTCACCTGTACCAGATGCTATCATCCTCCTACATAAATACTTAATGTGTGCAAATATTATTATTCTGTAATAATAATGATGCAAATAGAGCTCTGTACAACTGTAGTAGGTTTGTAGTTTTCTAGCTGAAAAAAAGATGTTGGAACACAATTTGAAGAGTTGTTTCTTCAGAAGCATGTTAAAGCATGAGGAAAAAAAAAAAAAAAGGTCTTCTGGGTGCTACAGATGGAAGTATACTATTAAAACAGGTTACTTTCTAAGGAAAGTTTTAGGAAAAAGGAAAAAAAAACAGAAGCTAATTGATTTCAAAACTATTGTCCATATTCTCTTGGGTATTTTATATTGGTGACTAACACTAACAGAATTTTAGTGAACTATGTATTTAAATACTTCTGAGAAATGAGGCCTGAGCATCTTGTTCTCTTCCTATTTCTTATGACTAACATCTTTTTTATCTAACGATTTACTCTCTTTCCTTGCTTTTTATTTTTAAACACAAACATCAGAGACCTGACTGCTTTGTTTTAGTCTTTATTTTTTTCAGGCTGCTATCTTCGATGATTTTTAATTCTCCACTATGGAAAGCAGCAAGTGCTATTTCAATATTTATTATTCATTAAGCTCAAATGGAGGGGAACTTCCTACCACTGCTAATTGCCTGGACCACATTGCTGAACACATGGTTTATCCATTTACTGACCAAGACCTCATGATTTACATGTCGGAATCCTACCCTCACACACTGCTTAAGAGTGAGTGCTATCATTGTTCATTAATAACTTCAGCTTCTGAAACACTGAAAGTACTTCTAGGTCTGTTTTTAGACCAGCTACTCCACTCCTCCTTCCTACAGGAATGGCAGCTTGCGCATTTACATACCCCAAGAAGCCTCTCATACACCTCCAGGACCTTAAGTAAGACATCATCTTCCTTCTGCTCTGACTTACTCATAATTGGAATCAAGCTGGAAGAACTTAAAAGATGACGATGGTAGGAATGAAGAGATGGTATTGTAGAAATACAGAAAAATTGTTCTCTCTGACCTGTCCTATTCCAAAGCATATTAATTCATCACCTGTCTTAAAGGGGGGGGGGGGGGAAACGTTAATTTAGGTTGAACATGAAAATGTTATATTCACAGAGTTTGGCAATTCCTAAAGTTACTTCTACACAATTAGGTAAAGTTTTAATTACATGGTAATGTCTTTCACATCACATGTACAGAGAGTAAAGCTTTATAAAGCTCTTCCAATTTTCTTACTGGTTAAGTAATACTTTTCTTTCATCACATCATTAAACATAGACAGTTATTTTGGATATCTTTCTTGGTGCAAAACATACATGGCCTTGCTCATACTGATCAAAATCTAAAACACATAATCATTTGAAATACCTACAGAGAAGAAAAATATTTTCTGAATGATTAGTTTTGTTAGAAGAAAAAAAATCATCCTCTTATGTATTTAGTTGAATGTAGTATACTGATGCTGTATGTTTTTGCATGGCTGCGATTCTCTCACACACAATCAATAGGCTATGTGCATAAAGGGCAAAAAATAAAACTACAAAGTTCTTCCCTCCTTTCCCTGAACAGCTCCAAGAGAGTGGTGATGAGCAAGTCCTGTAGCCTGCACCACATTCCAGTTTTGGACACTGCACCACTAGTATACTACCTATGGAATATATTCTCAAAATGAAGTCTCTAAAAACCAAGCGAGAACCAGAAAAAAAAAAATCATCATCATTAAAAGGGAGTCAAGTAAGATGGGACAGCTGGAGTGTGTGACACCTTCTGTGCTTCAGGTTTGTGTTATGAGGTTACTTGAACAACACCGACTGATCATTTTATCCAAAGCACAACTGCTATTTTTAAGTTCATACCATTCAGGAAAGAACTGTGCTATCTTTACTCATTGTATGCTACGTGTATTTCTGACAGTTCTCTCAAAATTAGTTTTGAAATATAGATGGGATATTATTTGTTGGACATTAATATAGCCAAAAATTGAGAAAATTCAGTACCCTTAGAACAAGAAATATCATCCTGTACACCCGAAATTGACAGCTGATGCCAGTAAGATGTTTAAAATATTCAAAAATTACTATACTTTAACTTCTTACTATAAGTTTAAAGATCCACTGCACTGCATTTCTATATGGGCATACCATCTAATTGGTTAATGTCCAATTTTTCAGTCTGAGAGCTCTGGCAGAAAATCTGCATTCTGAGTCAAAGGAAAGTGAAACTGAAGAGACATGAGTATTTTACAGCTCTCTAAGCACACTAATTTTCTAAATTTCCTGAAGTGTAAGTACACAATGGTGCTGTTGAAATTGCTCCCTAGTGCATTAAGACTGCAAGAGATACCATCACAATTTTAACACTTTACTAATAAAGACCAAAAAAAAATCAGTCAAGCATCTAGCTAATGACAAGATACAGTTTTGAGACTGTGGAGGGAAAAAAAAAATATAGATCTGTTTTGCTAGCTTTCCATTTCTGTCTACCAGGGCCACAGCACCAGAAGGCTGCCTGTTGCAGCTTGACATTAAAAAAACTGCTCTATTAAACATTGCCATGGTTGTATTTCTATTTTTCCTAAAATTTGCAACACAAAACCAAGTGTAGATGCATCTAACCTTGAAACAAAATGGAGCTATAACATTATTCTCTCAAGTCTTCAGAGAAATTTAAGTTTCAGTATCTCTTAAGTAACTGCAATGAGCTACAATGCAATCAGAAATGCATATCCTCACAATTCTCAGCATACAGAACAATGAAGAGCAGAAGTTGGCTTATGGGTTGTTGTTGTTAAAGATATTCATTAATGATCCATAAACATGTAGAATATCAGTCTAGTGATACCTTAGATATATTAGGATCAGTGTTCTTCATGAAAACCAAGAAGCTGAGTTCAGACAGCTGCTTAATGAAAGCAAATCAACTATCAGCAAGCTAAATAATTTACCTCTAAATGGATGAGAAACAAATATATGGAACTTCGCCATTGATATGCGACCCCTATGGTAATAATCTGACAAATTCACACAAAACCATAGATCTTTATCTTTTATATAACCATAGAAAGCTCACCAAAGCAAAGATTTTTAAATGAGTTAATCTAAATGAATTTCAAGTAAACCCCTCATAAAGCAATATTCATAATTTATAAATTAATCAAAGGAGACAATAATAAAGAGAAACTGGTCACAGACTAAATGGAGCTGTACAAAAGAAGAGCTGAAGAAAGAAAGTTCATTTTTATGAATGATAAGTCAAATTCCCCTCATAATGTGTGCATAAATGTTAGGACAGAAGAACCACAGCATACACTTTACACATTAAAAATATAAAAAGCCAGCATATGCAGTAAGACTATTAGGAAAGACAACAGTAAAAAAAAAAATTCTCATCATAGACAAAAATCTCTTAAATATATAACTGTTTCTCAGAGTTCTTGAATTCGATATTATGTCTTCACTTTTAAGGGGCAAAGAGGTCAGTTGTGTTTTTTGAAATTACTCAGTCTAGAGCTTATAGAAAGATTTTCTGATGACTGCTTTTATCAACACAGCATGAGGGTAGAACTTAATCAGAAAATATAGTCAGCTAATTATCATGGAAAAGCACATATTCCAGTCTCCAACTAACATTTATATCCTCAAACAACTTTGTCAAAGTTCGCATAGTTTAAATTACTTCTACTTCTATTGTTTTTTTTTCCAACCCTTCTCACCTCCTAGTCACAGAAAACTCCTCCTCTCTGTGCTTCTGAAGTTTTGAAGACCTTTTTTTTTTTTAATATGTACTAACCATTTACCAACTTGGAATATTTATATCTATTTAAGTGGATTTTTATTCCTGTAGTATTTGCATGCCATCTGTGCTACCATTAATTTGCATTCATTTTAGCAACATGATACAGCTTATTACCTGCTGACATGAATTTTTTGTTGGATGCTGCAGTTAAATTACTGCTTAAGTGAAAACTGCTTAGATGCATCATTATTTGTTAATATATTACAGCTTTTTCTGGCTGCAGTTGCACTGGCAGTACCTGGTCCAAGAATGAAGAGTTCAAATACATGTTGTGTAGCACAAGGTTTTCTGTAACAACTATCATTACCCTACTCGAACCATTGCGCTTGTATAGAACGGTTTGGGCTGAAAGGGACCTCCAAATGTCATCCAGTCCAACCGCCCTGCAAGCAGCAGGGACATCTTTCACTAGAGCAGATTGCTCAGAGTCCCATCCAGTCTCACTCTGAATATCTCCAGGGATGGGGGCCCAACTATCTCCCTGGGCAATCCATTCCAGTGTCCCACCACATGCACTGGAAATGTAGCACTCTGATGAGGCAAAAGAAGTACTTTAACTGTAAGAATGAAAAAGCAATCATAAAATAGGATAAGATGAATAGCAGCAAGTATTAAAAATTATTATTAGTCTTGGAAAGTATTTTCATGGCTGAACCTAAGCACTGACCTTGGCAAGAGATTTCTCTGCAACACAGTCATATCAAGACAGGTTGAGAGTAGACTCAGAGAAACTACTCAGAGAGTAGTTTCAGAGAAATTCTTTCCTAGAAGAAATCAGGAATGATAAATCTAAAATTCTCTTAGAAGTCAGTGTTTCTAGAGTCTTGAGATACAAACCAAAATTTGATGTTTAACTGCATGAATTTGTACATTTATCTGTATCCAAGCCTTTCTTAAAAATAATTGTTTTTTTCCAGTAGCATAATTTTTGCTTCTAGCAGTTACCAAGAAAGGTCCCATTAAAGCCAGTGCTATTTTTTTTTCTTCAAAAATGTAATGAAGAGGTTTTGTGTGTTCTCTACAATTTACATTCATTCTCTGTGTGCTTTTGCTGATAGTGAAAGAACAGGGTCAAAAATCATTATTCTGAGTACAGAGTTAGCAATGAAAATGTCCTTCTTAGCACAGATGAATGGCATTTAACCTCTGAAACAGAAATTACAAAACAAAATGCAATAACATTTACCTTTTGGTTAGTAAAGACAAAATAAACGCTTCATCTGAGAGGCCATTTTAAATGAAACTAGCATGCTCAGTACAACCTTTAATCATAGGTCTCTTTTCAAGAAATGTAGCTATGTGACTCAGTAGAGATTTGTGGATTTATGTTGCTTTTTGGATAAACTTCTGTGTCTTGTATGTTAAAGCATGAGGAGGGGTTTACCTAGGTCTTAAGAAGGGGTTTACATAGGTCCTTTCTATCTCATAATCAATTCTTTCCCCCAAAAAAATAAATTTAGTCTCCCTTTTAATTCTGAACTAAAAACTCTTCTTACTTGCTTAACATCAACAAAAAATCATAAACGTATTCTGTCCTTGATGTGCCCTTTTCCCTACAGCTACTATTTCTGAATGTTCAGAAAAACTGAAGGATTACACATTATTGCTGAAGAGTCAATGATTCACCTGTCATGCCCCTTATTACTCCTAGACCAGCATAGCTGCTGTGTGGAAAAATAAAATAGTTCATTATTCAGATCTTCTGAAAATGTTCCTTAAAGAATTCTATTTAAAGCCACTGCTTTTTAGATTATTGATGCAAAAGGCAGCTGTAAAAGTTCTTGCCTTACCTCTTGAGTCTCACTGATCTCATGGCTGCCTACAATTTCACAAGGACTTCAGTCAAATAGTTATAGAAAATAAGCAGACAAAAAAGTGTGCTTGGCATGCATTTATCTCAGGGAAACACATGGAGTATCATCAAGCAGCAAGTACTTTATTGGCTTCCTTCAGTAATGTGAGAAAAAAGATACAAACACCAGCTTAAAAAAGTGTCTTCCTACCAGGGCACGTACACCAAAACCCAAAATAAACACCCTTTGCTGGCAATTTCTGCTTGCTGATTACAAGTTATTGTAGTTCAGGGATTAAAAGTAAAACCATAGAGAAGAAATTCCCATAAGGGACTAGAAAGTCATAATGGGAAGGCACAGGACATTGTACTATGTTTATTCCATTTCATACCCTGTATTATCCCTATATAAGGAGCCTACCTTCTGGTCAGCTCCCTCTTGGCTTGGCTCCAGGCGTCTCAGCTCCTAGTTGCTGCCTTCGCTTTCAGCTGTGTGGCAGCGAGGCCTAGCTGGTGGGCAATGCATTTTTCGCTGCGTAGCAAGGCCTACCTTCAAGGCCTTGATTCAGCAGCGGGCTAGGCTATTGCCAATTTTGTCTTTTGTGTATATATCCTTTTTGCCTTAATAACTTTTGTACTTTACCTTTGTAAATACTATTTCTATTCAGCTTCCAATTCTGTGTGAGTGTTCTTATTTACTCCTTCAGGGTACAATACATTCTGTGTCCCCACCGGAGCTGCTCCAGCTCAAACTGGGACAGAAGTCAAAGCCCAAACTCTCTGAACGCAGGTGCTGCTGTTCGTAATTCACAGTGAAGAATCACTCAAAAATCACAGGAAAAGCAGAGTTTCTCCAGGGCTGAACTATTCTCGGCCTTCAGGAGGCCACATGAGTTAGCAGAAAGGGCCTGTTGTGACTAACAGGAAAATAGAATTTTGTGACATTGTAGCTAAATCAAAGCATTTGAGTAGCAGATTCTAGTTAATAGTCAAACTACATTTACCGTTCAGCCTGGTTTCTTCCTTGTTCTATTCAGTATTTGAGTCCTGGCTCAGATTTTGTTGGCTCTGGAAGTACATGGATATTATATATAGCTGTTCTTCCTCTGAGAAAGAGTTTTCTTTGTTGAATCATCTGTGCTTTACACAGAATTTATGTATGAAAACTGACAATTTACTGCTGGCTAGTTCGGCAAAGTCTTTCTCCAGCTGTTGCCACCCTGGTGCACAATATTTCTGTAGATACATTGAAATACAGCAGCTATTCAGAGTTCCTCAGTGATTATGTGAATATTGTTTGTGAAAATGTGACATTTTAGCAATTCTTCTATCCATATCTAAACTTAGCACAGTAGATATTTCAGTAAACTGTGTATGAGCACTGGGCCAGTGAATTGTTTCCCCAGCTTCCATTTATTTGGCTCAAGATTTTGTTTTATAGCATGGGTAATAACTGTTCATCATATGGACTACTGCAGATGAGCTCCTACTCATTAGCCTCCAGGATGCTGAAGCTGTTTACTGGTACCTTAGCCCGAAATCCTCTTTTTTCCCAACATTGTGTGATGTGACAATGTCACCTTAAAAATCAGGCCTTAAGCCTCTTTTATTACTCTGAGCTTGCATCCCTCAATCTTGCATTTTAAAGACACTTGGGATTTTTTTTTCCTCTCTTTTCCTGTTTTTCAAAAGCTCTGGACATTTCAGATGGATTCTGACCTTGTGCTGCTTGTTTTGGAAAATCTCAGAATATCTCTCATACGCTGTAGAACAGATTATCTTGCTTTCAAACTTTTTCTTGACTTATGTGTGGAAGTTGTACAGATAAGAAAGGGAGTTACGATCTTAAGCATGTGACACTGGCCTTGGGAAAGGGCCCACACTGTCTGCACAGGCAGAGGTGCCCAAATACTGTGATGAGTCAGACTCTATGAATATGTAATAGGTAGGAGGAATAATTGTATTGGCTAGGTGTGACTTTTTGAAAGCTCCTATATAAAAAAACCGCAAAAGCTGCACCTCGAGGCCCCTAGGTCTTTTGGGATTGATCTCCCCAGGGCTCCTTACTTAGCACTAAATAAATGAAATTGCTGCTCCTTGTCTGAGAAGTTGTTCGATTTCAGCATCAACAAATTCTAGTTGATAGCATTCACCTAGTGATATTCAGCAGCTCATTTTCACCTCTTTGATTTTCTTACCACATGCTACAGATAGCATGAAGGTTATATGCAGACTGTCTTGGGGAGAGAGAAAAACTTCAGCTACGTACCCAATGCATACAACTTTACCAAGACTGGTGCTAAACCATGTTCCTTAGCACCACATTTATGCCTCTTTTAAACACCTTAAGGAGTAGAGATTCAGCCATCTCTCTGGGGAGCCCGTTTCATTATTTGACAACCTTTTTAGTAAAGATGCTTCTTCTATCCAATACAACTCTCTCCTGGTGAATCTTGAGGCCATTTTCTCTCATCTCATCACCAACAGCCACCTGGCTTCAACCTCCTTCCAAGTAGTCGTATAGAGTGATAAGGTATTTTAGCCTCCTTTTTCCCAAGCTAAACAACCTCTCTTTCCTCAGCTGCTTCTCATTAGACATAAGAGTTGTGGAAAGAGCTATTTGAATCGACTGCCCCAGGGGTGTAAAAACAGTTCATTTGGACTGGTCATGGACTGATCCAGATGGTACCAGAACAAAGTGAAGCTCCAGAGCATCTATAGAGAGAAGTCATCTGTATATGGCAAAGTGATCTCATTTTGAGTGAGAATGGTCAGTGACTGATGTATGATGTGTGTTGTTGGATGTTAATTGCTGCTGGGCATGACAAGGATAGTAAAGAATAAGGAGTGGAGAATGCCACGGGGTAAGCTGAATATCTACTGATGGTATTTAATACCATACTGCTGTCATGACAGTTTAGAAATGCTGGAGCAAAGCACCATGAAGCTCGAAGTTCAGACTGTACCATGAGAGCCTTCCCGTTCCAGTTGCTGCTTTCAGTTTCTGGCGTTGCCGTGTGGGTGTTTTCTGCTGGGCAGGCTGCAGGTTGTGGGGGTGAGGGGTAGGCCGCTGGCTTCTGCTGCTGCTTCTGCATTTTGCTGCACTTTTCTGCAAATAGGCTAAGGTCATTCTGCATTTTGTATCATTAAACTCTGTCAAACCAGAATTTTCCTGTGCTACTTTTCCTCCTGTGTCTAGAGAGAGTAGCTTGTGAGAGCAGCCTGTGTTAACCCAGGGCAATAAGCAAGTCACTCAATCACTGTTAGGGCTGTACAATCAAACTTCTCCCTTACATATGGTGCCTTTCCTCCATCTCCATCTCAGCACTTAGCTCTAAGACTCATTCCATAATGTTGTATCAAAGCTCTGGAAAGTGATCAAGTTTCCAGTTCATCCCGGGGTTTTGGGGTTTTTCCTTATACTGCATGCATTACAGAAGAAGCATTTCAGATATGTTTCTGAACCTTCTGCCTTTCCAGCAATGCTCTCATGCTAAGCGCATTCAGATCCACTCCTAAAAAAAAAAGGGAGAGAAAGAAATAAAAGAGTTCATTTTGATATAATTTGAGCCTCAGACAGTAAGCATCTTCAGTCTTGCTGCTGGTCTGTAGGTGCCTCAGAACATAAAATAGATCCTTTGGAAAGGCTATGAAATAACCAATGAAAACAAAATTTCTCACATTTCCTACCAAAAACATTTTATCTTCTGTATGATTTCTACAATTGTTCTTAAATTATTAATAGTTTCACTGTTGACTACTTTTTTCTTAGTGTTGAACTGCCCTTTGCAGCCAAATCAGAGGTAAAACACGTAGGAAATATTCTCTAGCATGATCTATGGCCTATTTCTAACTGCTCACAAAATCATGATCACTCTTGATAGATGTCCAAGTGTCCAAAATAACCCAGTGGGAGTTCTAGGAACACCAAGTTTAGAATATTGAAGCAATCCTCATTGATACTTTGAAATATTTTTGCTTAACTTGCAAGCATTTGGCTTACCATTTTAGGAATAAAATGAAAACTCAAGACCAAAATAAGGCTTGGCTTTCACTATTGACTTTTTAATCATGTGAGATCACAAGGCTAAGAACAACCGTTATAAACACATTCATCTGCAAAACTAAAAACAGTAAAACAGGCATCTAGCTGACACCTTTGAAAAGCAAATTCTTTTCCAATAATTAAGAGAAGTTTGAATTACTTATGCTGTAGATAAAATATCAAGTGTCTCAAATCATAGCAGCTTTTTCTCTTCTGACTCAACATAATCTAACAGAATTATTGTTCCTGCTCATTTCATTTAGCATCATTCACAATAACCTATAAACTTTTCTACAAGCTAAATAAATACCAAATAAGTGCCAGTTCTTGTGAAGAAGATGATACAATAAACAAGGTAAGTAATAGAAGTCAGCACGGGATTGAGTAGAGTCAAGGTACAATTACTAGATTGCACTAAGGAAATCTCAACTGCTTTGGTTCGTACTAATGACCAATTAGGCTATCATCCTTATTCCTTCATAGGAAAAAAAGGGCAAATTTTAATATACTCCAAGCAAAACACTGCCATATTTGTCAGAAAAGAATAAGGGGCAACCATCTGCAAAGACAGAAAATTCCATTTGCTCTCCTTAAGAAAAAGTGCTTGTAAAAATCCAAGTGAACTTTTCAGAATAAAAATAAAATACCTCCCAGTCATGTCTCCAATTTACGTTTTCATGCTACAGCTTTCAAATGCTAATCTCTAACTGTGCTGAATCAACACAAGCACAGAAGCAGCAGGAAGGGAAATACTGATGCTGGAGGCTCCAGTAGGCAAATGTAGAGGAGTCAGGTAGCTTGGCAACAGTGGTACAAATACTTTTTAAATTTTCATCCATTTAATTCCCATGGGAGAAGACTCCTAGTGAAATGAGGTTGCTGCTGAAAGTGATAGTACCTCACCTAATTTCTTTTGTTGTTGCTAACTCAGAGTGATTGAGAGTTATCAAGAACTTCTAGAAAAAAAATGTTGACTTTAAGATCACTTAGATTTGCAGGTTAGTACTGAATACCTGTTACATAAAAGACCCCAAGAGAGATTAATTTCTGTATTACTGAAGTTCAGAGCAGGCTTTAATTCCTTGTTATTTCTTTGAAACATTGGCACCTCAGTAGAAAGGTAAAAATAAAAAAAAAATAAACAAAATCATACATGCACAAAGATGCTACTTTCAGAAGTCCTTAAACTTAACATTATGACTACCACTTGTGCTTGCATTACACCTGTTAATTAAAATCCACAAATTCTTAACAATACCATTTTGCGTACTTTTTTCTGAGCGAAAGGTATCTGAAAGAACTCACATGAGTCCGTATGTTTAAAGCAGCACTCCCATCCCTTTCCAGACCTGCTATCCCCAATAAAGAATGGGAAGAGAGAAGGGCAAAAGCTGAACTCAGAGGGGTAGCGGAGAGGAACCATTTTGACCCTTCTCTGCAGTCTTCTCCTCCAACTCATACAAAATCCTCTCCAGTTCATGACCTGTCATTTTTCTCAGCTGCTACACTCCCAAGGATAAAGAGAATAGACAGAAGACCTCACTCTTGGAAAAGTCTGAGATTCCCAAGACAGATGGAGCTTCTGGTGTCACTGTGAGAAAGCAGCTACCTTGCTAACTCCACTCACAAATACTTTGAAAGCTGGCAACTACACCTGTTATCAGAACCAAGTAAAGGAAGCATCCCTTGTGAATTTAAGAATAGAGTATGAGTTATGTCATTGCCACTCCTAACAAAGACCAAATCCCAGTGAATCAACAGTGTGGGAACTAAAATACCACAATGACAGGCACTTCAGAACCATATCATAAAGCCTCTTTGGTAAATACAATGGGTTAAATCTCAGTCCTGTTGAAGTGAAAGCTCTCTCAATCAAAGTCAAAGAGCAGATCAGCATTCCTCTAAGGAAATAAACTGTTTTAAAGCTTATCTTCCTAGCAATATCAGGCTATCTCTTACACCTTGCTCTTCAATCCTGAATAATTTGCTCACCTCTCACCTCTGTGCTGCAAACCGATCTAAGGCCAAAGCTGCACTTTCATAGGAGATAGGTTTCTTTTTGAAATATAATATAGGGCAGCTGCTGCTAGGTATCCAAACGCTGCTGCTGCACTACATCTAGCAGCTGCAAATGTTCTGTGTCTATTCTATCTTTAGAGTTCAGGATTTGTTGTCGTTATTGTTGCAGTCCTACAAACACCATCTTCTTTCCACTTAGTAATCCAAGCAATATAAAAGAGAAACTGCAAAAAAAAAAAAAAAAAAGAATCCATGAAAAGACTCACAAATCTAACCACCACAGATTAGCCCCTTTGTTGAAACACATGATCTCAGCATGTTCCAAAATGAGGTAATGCATTCTGAATTGTAAGAGGAAAGCCAAAAATTAAAGAAAAGAGTCACTGAGGCTTGCCAGTGAAAACTGTTTGGTATCATCTCAGTCTCCAAACAGGTAATAAACTGATCTCTATAAAATCAGGTAAAGGTCATCCAACTCTGACAGATTCATCTCCCAGCACTGAATATACAATCCAGATGCCCTTCAAAGAATGTAAAATTCATATAAGCAAACAAGCAATAGCATCTTTATAAACACACAGGTATGTTGCTGTGTATATTAGTCAGTGATGGACAAAATAACAGCGACACAAGAATATGTGGACGCAGTAGTCGAAGGCAAAGCCATTTATTACTGTAGCAGCAGTCTTCTTATATGCCATTCTACCAATTGTGGTAACTCTACAAGTTACGGAATGCAGTGATTAGGTAAAATATTGTTTTTAACGTTCTTACAGGATAACAGTGAGGTGTTGGCTAACATGGCACAGACTACTTTCAGTTCTTTAAGTTTAGTATGCTTCTGTACAAATGTTACACAAGGTGAGAATACCAGTTAACTGTTTCCAACTTCAACCTTACATCAAAAGGTACACAGGGATGCACTCCAGAGGTACATCACTTGTCTCATTTAGCTAACTCCCTTCTTTGATTCCCACACAGGTAAAAACCTCTTTATGGTTTAAACATCATATTAACACAAATTTGCTTTATAAACTCTCTCACCAAAAAGCTGTGTGCTCTGGCGAAGTCCCCAGGCTTACTCACTGCAATGAGAGTTATTTTACAGGTATCTGGTAAAATCCTACAATGTATACAGTTAGTCTTTAAAATTATTTCTCTAATAACTTCTCAAGGTATCATTGTCCTCTAGGTAGTTGTTAAGATTATGGACAGGATTACGTCTATCTGCTAGCTGCACAGATTCATCTAATACTTAGTGTGGGCAGCATCTCATTTAATATCTGCCAGCATCTATTTAATTTTTAAAGTTATTCTAACATATCTTTGCACCTGAACAATGTTTCGAATTAAATGCTCTTACTTTTCACTGTTCTGTTAATACAGCACATTCTCAGGTTTTCAAATATATCCCTGTCTCCTCAGATAAGGCCTCATTTCAGTTTGTTTGGTTTTTTCTTTGAGAGCTTTCTTCAGCAGTATTTTCCTACGCTTCATCTCTCTGATCTTTTGCTCATTTTACATCTACAGATGAATTCTTCCGACAAAAAGCTTTTCCTCAGCTTTGGCTTAACTTCATCTGACAAATATCTTCTCTGAGTTTATCTATCTGGGCACGTCACTGCTGTAAATGACAATTTCCAAACTGATAAAGGAAGGGACTACAGAAGGAGCAAAGTCAAAGTTATGAACAGTCACTGGCATATAGTGCATACGGCATCTTCTCAGAATACTACAAAAAGATAGTAAGGTAACAAGTGTGAGACTTCAACATTGCATGAAAACTCAAAAGGTATTTAAGACAGGTAGCAGTATTAGATTATTTTGTTTTTCTTTAGACATCAGTCTGAAGGTCACATCCTCCTCCAAAGGTGTGTGTTTTTGATGTTAATACGTATTTTGAAACATGTATTTTTCTTTAATCTGGTTTTTATTTTCTTCCCACCACTTGAAGTAGCATATTTCCCAGTCTTTCTGCTATCGAACAGTAGAGTTAGCACTTTTTCTACCACATCTAGTACATTTTCTTCTATATTACTCCCCGTAGTTTAAGCAGAGAGCTAGTATGCAAACCCAGGGTTTTGCAGTTGAAAGCGAAATTACATATTAAGCCATGCATATTACTTATTATAATGTTATTTCTAAATGAGATAATAGTAACAACATAATATTTCCTCCACACTGAGGAACAGTAACAACACATGCAATCTTATTTCCCATAAGGCCATATTCAGAATCAAAGTTGTATTTCCTGCAATTAGAAATCCTCTAAGCTGTCACTCCAGAGATTTATGTGTCAAAATATTAAAAAAAAAAAAAAAAAAAAAAATCTGTTTTCATTACTTCTTACCTCTATGCAATTCTCATGATTTTTTGTCCCTTCTCCAGCACACTGTATTAATGCTTTACTCCTTCCTCTACAGTAGACCAGCACAAGTATTCCTGCACCTAGACTTGAGTCAGACTGGGGCACTACTGATTTTGAAAAACACATGGATCAGAAGGCTAGCATGGGTGATATAGTTGTGAGAGTCTATTATAGGCCATCTGATCAGGAAGTTGCCTTCTACAGGCAGCTAACAGTAGCCTTGCAATCATACATCCTGATTCTCATGGGAGATTTGAACTATCCAAGTATTTGCTGGAAGGGTTACTCAGTCAGCCACAGTCCAGAAAGGTTTCTCCAGTGCACTGATGATAACTTCTTGACACAAATGGTGGAGCCAACTAGGATGGGAGCACTGCTGGATCTTATCCTCACCAACAGTGAGGGCCTGGTTGAAGCAGTCAAGGTTGAGGGCAGCCTTGGCCTTAGCGATCATGAGATGGTGGAATTCAAGATCTTGTCTGGTAGGAACAGGATATCAAGCAGGACTACAATCCCAGATTTCAGAAGGGCCAACTTTGGCCTTTTCAAGCAACTGCCTGGGGAAATCTCATGAGACAGGGTACTAGAAGGCAGAGTGGCCCACAATAGTTGTTTAACATTTAAGGACTTCTTCCAAGCTAAAGATCAGAGCATCCCAGCAAGTGGGAAATAGAGAAAGGGAGCCAGGAGACTTGCATGGTTAAGTAAGGAACTGCTAAGCAAACCAAAGTGGAAGAAGAAAGTTTACAGATTATGGAAGGAGGGGTTGGCCACCTGGGAGAAGTATAGGACTGTGGTCAAAGGATGTAGGGAGGCAACAAGGAAGGCTAAGGCCTCACTGGAACTCAACCTTGCAAGGGAGATCAAGGATAACATAAAGGACTTCTTCAAATACATTGCAGGAAAAGCTAACATTAGAGGCAATGCAGGCCCTCTGCTGAATGAAGTGGGTGCCTCGGACACAAAGAAGACAGAGTTACTAAAAAGATAGTTATTAAATGCCTTCTTTGTCTCTGTCTATATTGCTGGAGATTGTCCTCATGAGCCTCTGACACCTGAGGCACCAGAAGGAAGCATGACAAAACAGTGTTCTCTGGTTGACAAGGACTGGGTTAAGGAACAGTTGAGTTATCTGGACATCCATAAGTCCATGGGTCCTAATGGCATGCACTCACGAGTGCCGAGGGAGCTGGCAGAGGTCATTGCTAGACCACTCTCTATCATCTTCAGTAAGTTATGGTAGACAGGAGAGGTGCCTGGGATGTGGAGGAGGGCAAGTTATTTTACACCCACGTACTCTCACAGCTCAGGTGAGCATGGAAGAGTCAGAAAAGAAAAACCTGCTTTCAAGTTCAAAACGTAGAGTATGTGACAGCTGCCCATCACTGTGCCTATATAGAAGACTGGCTTTGTATTAATAGATGGTGGGCATTATGCATAATTTTCATCTATTTTAGACCTCAGAATTCATACATACCATTCTAATAAAATGTTTTCACAAAACAGTACCTAAAAAAAGGGCATCAGACTCACAGGAAAATCAACAACATCCTTCCATAGTTATCAGAGATTTCATTTATAGCAAATCAAGACTACACCACACAGAATACCACCGAGTATGTGAGATACACAACATTACTCCTGCTTTCCAAAATTTTATATTTGTCCTGAAATGTATGAAATATCACAGGATGTTAGGGGCTGAAAGGCACCCAAGAAGATCAAGTCCAACCCCTCAGCCAGAGCAAGACCACACAATCTAGCACAGATCACAGAGGAACACATCCAGACAGGCCTTGAAAGTCTCCAGAGGAGACTCTACAAGCTTCCTGCACAGCCTGTTCCAGTGCTCCATGACCCCCACAATAAAGAAGTTCCCCTTTGTGTTGAGGTGGAACCTCCTATGCTGCAACCTACACCCACTGCTCCCTGTCCTAACACAGGGAGCAAGTGAGAAGAGCCTGTCCCTCCACTCCTGACCAGTCCTCAGATGTTTATATTTATTAAATACTCTCTGTCTTCTCTCCAGACTAAAAAATCCCAGGTCCCTCAGCCTCTTCTCATAAGGCATGCCCTCCAGTCCCCTAATCATCCTCATAGTTCTCCACTGGACCCTATCCAGCAGATCCCTGCCCCTCTTAAATTGGGGACATATTAATTATAACTCTTGTGTTAGTCAGCACAAAACGAGTATCTCACCCGTCCCTAGTAATAAGTGACAAAACATCACAGAATCACAGAATTAACCAGGTTGGAAAAGACCTCTGAGATCATGAAGTCCAATCTATCACCTAACACCTTCTAATTACCTAAACCATGGCACTAAGTGCCTCATCCAGCCTCCTTTTAAACATCTCCAGGGATGGTGACTCCACCACCTCCCCAGGCAGCCCACTCCAATGCTAATCACTCTTGCTGTGAAGAACTTCTTCCTAATATCCAGCCTGAACTTGTCCTGGTGCTGTTTGAGACTGCATCATCTTGACCCCTCACTGGTTGCCTGGGAGAAGAGATCAACCCCACCTGGCCACAACCTCCCTTCAGGTAGTTGTAGAGAGCAATGAGATCTCCCCTGAGCCTCCTCTTCTCCAGGCTATTTTAGATTCTTTATAGTAATGCCAAGACCTTACTCCTCCTCCACTCTTACCTCCCCTTGTCCAAAGCTTCTATATTCACTGTGGCTTTCTCACTTGTTCTGTCACCATTAGGTCTATACAGTGGATGGCATGCAACAGATGTGCAAACTGTACACTGAAATGCAATGGGAGTGTGAATGGAAAGATTCCTTGGAGCAGAGTTTTATTGCAAAAACCAGAATGTGACAGGCACGCTAGTTCAAATTATCAGCTGCTAAACTTGACAAGGTGCAATTGTCAGGATATTAACAGATCTTTTTTACCCACTACAAGACAAATACATGCCAGAACAAGAGGACATTGAAGTTGTCCATCCTTACTTCCCCATGTTCATAACCAGCATGAAACCAGAGTGAGAAACATTAAATTCAGAAGCAGCAGATGTTTCTTTGCAAAGTTTAAACAACCAAAACGTCTTTTACTTGTCCCATACTATCTTTTTAATTCCTTATTCTTCCTTACCAGGCTAAATCTCAAGGTGTGATACAGTCAAGTGATTGTCTGATTTCTCCAATGACAACATCCTCTCTGATACGATGTATCAAAGAAAGATTAGGTGCCACACTTCTCAAAGTGGACCAAAGATTTATAAAGACCTTTATCAACACATTATCTGCCAGTCAGTCTTCTCTTATCTTCAGTTCTCAGGATGTTAGGGCTTGGAAAGGACCCAAAGAGATTATCAAGTCCAACCTCCCTGCCAGAGCAGCACCATACAATCTAGCTCACGTCACAGAGGAATGCATCCAGACAGGCCTTGAAAGTCTCCAGAGAAGGAGACTCCACAATCTCTCTGGGCAGCCTGTTCCAGTGCTCTGTGACCCTTTGTCGTGGTTTTTAAAGATAGCCAACAGAAATTAAACTCTCAAATGAAACAGAAGAAATACAGAATTATATTTAGAGAGAAATACAGAGACAGACATTACAAAGCAATTACCACATCCTTGGCAAACCTCCTTGAATTTTCCCCCATCCGAAAAAAACTAAATCTAATACTCCCCAAGTGCTCCAGTCCTCCCTCCCCCGCCAATGCCTCTGCCATCCAAAGAGGCCTAAACAAGCCTCTGGAGGCCTACTGCTTACATGTTCTTCACGATAAACTGGCTCCCGCCACACACACAGGGCAGGAGGAGGAAAGGAGAGCAAACTGACCTTGTTGTGAGTTTATAAAGAGAGAGCAGAATTACAGGATTGAATAGCAATCTTCTATTCACCAGCAAATTTTTAACCCTATAGTCTCAACCTGAGACACCCTTACAGTAAATAAGTTCCCCCTTCTATTGAGCTGGAACCTCCTGTGCTGCAGCTTACATCCACTGCTCCTTGTCCCATCATAGGAAGCAAATGAGCAGAGCCTATTCCCCCATTCCTGCCGCCCAGCCCTCAGATATTTATAAACATTTATTAAATCCCCTCTCAGTCTTCTCCAGACTAAAATGCTCCAGGTCCCTCAGCCTCTCCTCATCAATGAGTGCTCCAGTCCCCTAATCATCCTCACAGCCCTCTGCTGGACCTCTCCAGCAGATCCCTGTTTCTCTTAAACTGGGAAGCCCAAAACTCTTACTGAACTGAAAGGAATAAACATCAGCCTGTAGTCTTCAGAGCACATGAAGTATGTCCTCAAGAAGGAAGAAGGCATCTCAGAAATGAAGCTGTTATTATGCCCGTGTATTCCACAAATAAAAGATGTCAAATACATATTTTCTTCATCATCCACTGCATTTTATGAAAACAGTCCCTATCTTCAACACTCATACACAATATATGCACTGTTAAAGCTTGGTGCTATGCCTACATTAGTACTTTTGTCTTGTCATCCCTGGCAGTATTTTCCATATTTTCACCTGACCACAGCAAATTCTATCATCAACTGCTCTGTGCAGACTCCACAATCAGATTACGTGCATCACTAAGCTTCCCAGACACGAATAACTGACTATACCTTTGATTTCCAAAGGAATAGAAAACAGAACCTATAAAGTGCTAAATATAACCTAGAGAAAAACAAACAAACAAACAAAAACCACCTACCCTGCTTATTTCTAGTTTTCATCTGTGTGGCACTAACATGCATGCTGGCATGACTGCTCAGCATAGCTCAGGAAGTCTCCACTAAGGCAAAAATAACTTTCTTTAGAGCATGTTTCTTTTAAAAAGATTTTTTTTTTTTGGTCATGTTTTGGGAAAAAAAAATTAGGTACTGTTATTGATTCCATCATTCCAAAATAAACTATACAATACAAAACGTCTTACCCCCTATGGGAAAATGACAGCAACTAAGACTTTCATTTAACATTAGCTCCCAAACAATTAATAAAGCAACAATTTTTTCAAATCAGCTTGCACCCAGTGAAGTGGAAGCAGTCACTATGTTTCACAGCAAGCTTAACTTTTAGCACAGCATGGATATTTTCAATAAAAAATCTGCGGCATACTGACGAGCACAATCACACAAGGGAGTATCTGGGCTTCCAAAACACCACTAATTCACTCTAGCCTCCACCTAGAGATGAGAAGACAGAATGACAGCAATGACAAGAATAGTTTAGGTTGGGATGGCTTCCATAAAACTGACTGGCCCACCTCTCCACTCTAAGTGAAACTAGCTTGGATGTTACATCACACAAGCCCTTGTCCAAAGTCAACTTCTAAAAAGCCTTCAAGACAGTAGATTCCACCATGTTAGAGCAACCTATGGAACCATAAGCTTACTCATCTAGATTCCTACAGCACTTGAAAGAAAATTCTGTCAAGAAATTTACTTTTGTTCTTACTGTTCACCTCCAGGAAAAGTTATGTCCCTTCTCACTGCTACCTCTTGTCCAAAGTAGAATTAAAAGCAGCAGTGCTGTTTGTTTACTGATTTAAGGGGAATATTGTCAAATATGTGATTACTTTTCATTTTCCCATGTTACTATAGTTACAGTCATTTATACAACTAAATAGTTCACTCCATCCATACATGAAAAATTTCAGCTCTTAGCTAATCGTTCTCCTAAGTCTCTGCTTTCCCCCAGTCTCTCCCCTCACTGTTTTCTCAGTCATTCCATGCCTTAAGCTTTCTCTGGAAAGCAGCCCGTGAAGAATGTTAAATCCCATGGGGGAATAACTAAGCATTACAGGACTGACAACCCTATTGCAGCTGCACAGCTTTAATCTGAAAACAGACTTCACATGTCATAAACAGACATGTTGGCCTAGTAGCAAATATTAGTTTAACAGCAGACTTATATCTGACCCATCACATCCCAGGGGCTAGCAATCCCTGATACTTCTGGCACAGAATTCATGAAAGACACCTCTGAAAATTTTGTCCTGGATTCAAAATATTTTCTAATGTTCAATTTGCTTTACTCACCTTTGACAAGCTTTTATAGACTTCCCAGATATATCTTGCTGAATGAAAGCAAAATATTGTTAAGTTCTATCTCTTGACAATTTGGTAAATCCCAAATTTACAAATTCAGTAAAAAAAGTGAAAGTTAAAAAACAGATCACTGTAGCTTTCCCACAACAAACACATTTATTTAAGAAAAAAATATTAGTATTCAGACACAAGCAGTCAATTTGGTTAATTGAAGGCACATAAATGAATTCACAAGTGAAGTTACTCCACAGGGAGTGCAAGAAGATGGCATTTTTATTTCAGTCCAATTACTCTTGGACCATTGAACAGTGTAATTTTAAATTTATTGTACTCAAAGCAGGGCAATTACTCAGTGTAATTGCAGAATGGTATTTGTTCACAGGGAAAGTCAAACTCAGGAATTACAGGTTTTAGTTATGGTTTGGTGTGTTTTTTACACAGAGACTTATATGAAGTTTGAAGCTGGGAACTGTCACTTCTTCCTTCAATGTTTAATTACACAAATCTGCTTCACCCATTTAGTATGGGTTCAACTGGGTTTTGATTGTGGGTTGTTTTGGTGGTTGGGGTTCTATTTTCTGGCTGATCGGCTTTTCTAATTGGCGCATCCCTAAGGAGATTAAAAACCTCAGCCTGCTCCTCCTAGCACTGATCAAGAATTGAGCTGGTCTGCATTACTGTTCATTTTCCAGCAGCAAAAATGCCTCTGAAGTGCTGCAATTGCCAAGCATCTGTTCCAGCTGTGTGTATGACTAAAAAGCGGTGTCGCAGATAAAATGTGCGGTTCAGCACATGAATCACTGTGATCCTGTTATAGCATATTGCTCTAACACTTTAATGCAATAATGGTTAATGTAACACAGCAAAATTAATTTCTATAAAACATGGACAAAGGATTACAAATGCCAAATACTTCAACATTAACTTTTTTGTCAAGCGCATGCACTTTCCCTCCTCAACAGCCAAACCTGCACACAACTCAAGTTCTGCAAAGCTGAACTCAAATTCAAGTTCCCCAAATCACTGCAAGTTGATACTGCTTTCTCAACAGCAAGTGACCAGCACACAGAATCAGGGTCTGACATTATCTGCTTAACTCTATTGATTAAAACCAAGGAAATTTAATAACCAATGATTACACCCAAGAGTTACAGTAGCTGTATCTTCAAATTACAATTGTGATCTTCTACCAATCTATTGCTATGCTTATTCTTCAGCACACAGGACATGTCACGCAACACTATTTTGGACAAAGAAATCAATCATCTGTATACTTCAAACTCAGTAATCATACTTACCTCTCACATAATTTTAGATGCAAGAACTAAAATCAATTCCAAGCAAGGTTCTGCAAACATGACCTGCAGTTGCTAAATGCAGACTACCTGCAATTTGTTTTGACAGAAAAAACGAAGCAAGCGCACACAAAACCAGTATTGCAGTTAACTACTAAGCATTAATAAAACAGCCCAGACCACAATTAATTTGTCACTCTACAACCTAATTTTATATTTGGGGTTGTTCCATGCCAAATGTTGTTACAGGAAAAAGCAGATACAGCTTAGTGTAAGAGAAATCACAGCAGCCTAATCGAAGAACTGGTAGTCCGGATCCAAGCATTGCAGAAAAGAAGTGAACATTACCATACATAAAAAAATGTCTCGGTAGTACAAATACTTAGCATTGTTCGACATATGCTTCCTATTACCTCACTCCTTTTTCAGCTGTTATGCTTACCCTTAAGCTGCCCCTCTGGATCTTGAGGCTGGCGTCATCCATTTGTTCCAAGAGGTCCACGGCAAGTCATCAGTCTCCTTCGTCAGAGTATGGTGTTGACAACGCCTTCCTCCTTAATCTGTAATTGATTTGAGATCACTCATGCTTGACTAAACACTTGTAACACTTTGTTTTTACTTTATATAGCTGCATGTTTAGTTACATCTGATTTTAGCATACAGAGTGCATTTGTCATGTGCTACATAACTTTCTCTCCACTATACTCAGAACAAGTCATGTACAGAGCCAAGATTGCACTCCTTCAACTGACCACTGGGGAGTAGCTTGCAACCCAGGTTTTCAGTGCAAGCCCACGCCCCATCTCTCAGGTAATTCTCTGTGTCGCATTCTGCACCGACATTTGAGTTTTCTACCATAACAAGTATCTCTTCCTCTACACCATCTCATTCCATTAAAACCAATACTGCACAGAATACTTCCAGTCTTATCTATGTAAAAACCTATGTGTAATCCACAGGGAGAAAGGAAAAGAGTTTGCTTTTACAGCTAAAAAAAGTGAAAACAAAGCTCCCAGTGAGCGAAGCTCAGACAAAGCAGACCTAAGCCACAGTTGTGAGGCTGTATTGAGCTTACTGTGACCTCTTACTAGCAATATATTCAAAGTAATTGGGCCAAATTAGAGAACAAATATACAGACTGTACACCTCTATCACATCTGTTCAAAGGTTCAGAGCTGTTGCATTGTTAATGATTCAAAAAATCATCACAACTAGTAATTTGTCACCAGAAAAAAAACAAAAACAAACAAACTGTTACTGACGCTTTTTTCCTCCTCTTTTCAAAGATCTTCATGCAGTATAATTATTTCCATTCACATTAATCAGAGCCACTTCCATGGAGACTAAGGAAATGCAATTGTGGGACTGACCCTTGGGAAAGTGCACAAACTTCGTAATTTCAGGAAACAGTCTCAACTGTAAAGACAATCTAACAGCAACCTAGTAGTACCTGCATTTTGGATATATTTTAAACAAGCCGAGTTCTGAAATGGCATTCTTTGTCTCCTTGACAGAACTGACAACTTCTTAGAAAGACTGAATATGTACTAAATTTATCTATAGCTGTTGAAAGACGCTACATCTGACAGAATAACTCAGCTATCCTGGTCCAAATTCTAATCTAGCTCTTCCAACTATTAAAAAAACAGACCACCTACCACTAACCTTTTAGTTAATATGAAAGCAATGAAATACAGGAGTTAGAGTTTATACCTTATGTAACAGTGGCAAACAAATTTAGACGTCAGATTTTTAGTTTCCATGCAAGCACATTTCAAAATCTGCAGACTGAGAACAAGCACAGCAACATACAACAACTCTCAAAATACTAAAATACCGTCTACGTGACAAATCCTTACCACTACTAGACAGTAGTTATATAAGCTTGGAATTTTATTCAAAAATAGATTTCCACCACCACTTAACAGTCTTCAAAATTATTTATTTATCATCCCAAACTAGTAGGTACCATGAAAATAAAGTATTATTTAATACTCATTTAGTTTTATCATACAGATTTCCTTTTAGAAATAGAAAATATATATACAAAAAAAAAGTTTTCTATGGATATCCCATAAAGCATTAAACTCTGCATGTGTTCTACCGCTGCAGAAAAATGAAATATCTCCAAAACTAGGGGATTCAGTCTTGGCAGTCTGCTCTTCTTCCCTTTAAGCTGAAATGCTCTGTATATACATTTACTGAAACTTAGTAAGGCCTGAACTGAAACGAGTGGCTATTCGGAGGAGGGGGAGGAGGTGGAGGAGGTAAAAACGAGTTGTAGGTGTTTGGAACAGTCCAAATCATATTTGAATCTGAAGGCAAAAGGTGGAATTGCTGCATGTTATTCCCAGAACCAAAAACTGGAGGAGGAAAGGGGTATTGTTGCATCACTGGATTTTCGTTTCTTTGAGGTTGTAAAAACACTGGAGATTCCTGATATAATCTGTTGTCTGAAGAGTACAGCTGTGGAGGTCTTGCTTGTGGTCTCAAAAAACCTGGAGGGCCTGATGGACCAGGAGCTGAACCCCTGAAGAACCCTCTGCCAGAGTATCCCCTTGAAGCAGGCTGTGGCATCGACTGATTAATTCCTTTGCTCTCACCTTAAAAACAACACATAAAGACACACAGTTGTAATATTATTTTGGAGTATAGTCCTCACATCTTTCAACTTAAGTCACGAATATCTGAAATGTAGCATTAGCAACAAGTAAGACTGGCAAATAATATATAATCAACTAAATAACACTGGCAAGTCTACTTGCCCGTAACCCATCTTGATTTGTTACAGTAATATAGAAAAGACAATCCTGAGGGCTAAAATTTGGTCATGAAAAAAAAAAAATATACTCCCTTTCACTCCAGGCATTTTCATTTGTATTAATCAATCACAGAAACTCAAACTGTATTTTGGAAGCTTTGGTTTAAAACAAGATTTAAAGCAACACATATTAAAAGTGAAGATAAACCAGCACTGCATTATGCTAAAGCAGTATATAGCTTTCAGACCTGGTATTTTCAGACCGGTATCACAGCACAGACACAGTATGCAAATTATTCCAAGCCTAGTTAATAAAATTAAATTATTTTACCTGAAAAAAAGACAGCCTTTACCAAATTAGCTTTCAGCATTCATCTTTCTAAGGCGATTTTTTTTTTTTTTCCTGAATAGGTCATTTGTAAGCATGTACTTAGGGTTCATAACAAGTGTACAGCTGCTTTATATAAATGCTGTATATGTATTTTTGGGAAAAGTGCTATAGAATTTAGAGCAATAAAATATTAAAAACATTCTAAAGATCTGCTAATATATTCAAAAGGCTGTGGAATTTAAACTGAAGCATCATCCCTAAAGAATTTTAGGGCTAGAAGCAAAACTCCATTTAGGGAATGTAACACTGCATAAAATCACTGAATTTTAAGAGTCTCCGTGGACTTAAGCCATGGCAGGTCTACATAGAATTACACAGATTATGAAGAAACATTTTCACCTTTGAAAAGCTACATTTTGAAAGGTAGTTTGAAACCAAAATTCATAATCATTTTCATGAGAGAATTAGGACTTAAGATTCCTTGGTGCATGCAGTCCTCATAAAAGCACTGAAGTGAAAGTACTTCAGTGAACATATTTATTTCTTCTATCAAAGATGATAATGATGAACCATTTTTAACATGCTCAAGTTTTATTGGGGGTGGGGAGGAAAGAGTTTTACGAAGCAAAATGAAGACTGAATTTGCTCCTCAATTTGCCAGATACCCTTGCTGAATTCCAAAAGCAAACTGAATTGCACAAAATGTCAATTTACACCACACTGTTTACAGAAAAACACAGCAAATCATAGCCACACTCCCTTAACAGACAGAGCCAGTTCCTCCCACTGTGCTCTCAGCTATGGAACATAGCTCAGTAACAGCCTCAGCAAGCCCTAGACAAAGGCAAGTCTAGAGTAAGCTGGCAGGATAAAGATACAGAGGAAAACCTTCCATGTGCTGGATAAGTAAAAACCGGGAGAGAAATAGCCATTGCCAATGGAGGAAAAGTACAATTCAGATCCTTCTTTAAGGTAAAACTGCTAAAAACAAAGGGTGAAGGGCAGCCAAAAAAAATACTGCAGCTTTATCTAACAGGTATGCAGGAAAGATGTAGCACAGAGAGTAAAAAAAGTTAACGGGACTGTTACTGACTTCCCAGATCAAAAGAAAAGGGGTTCAGCAGGGTGCAGTATCTGGCAGCTTTACAAAGGAAAATCAGCAAACTTAGAGCAGTAAGTCCAAGAAAATCAATTGAAGGAATTCTGTCTTAGGTAAACAGAGAGGTTCTCGGTGGGTTACACAAATAACAGTTATTTTAAACATGCATTTATATGCCATGGGTGAGCAAACGCTTCCTTTTCTCATAGAGGAACAAATTTCTTAAGAGTTTTGTCTCCTCCCTGATTGTCAAAAAAATTACTTTCCAAAAATTGGACATGGCCTTCCTCTATCTTCTCCCTGCATTCAAAGGCTTAATTTGGATTCGGGACCAAATAATCCCTGCAATGCACAAGCTCTAAACTCCAAAAGGTGGTATCTGTCCTATATCCTCACTGTATAAACTAACACTGTTTTAAGAGTTTTTGAATTTTGCAACAATCGTCCCAACTCTTAAACTACCTCCCTTTCACAGTTCAATGGCAAAACTCTTCATCTTCCTTTTAAAATAAGAAACACAGCCACAAAAATCACAAACATAACTTCAGAAAGCACATTAAATAATAATGAACTTCATAAAAGCTCAATCATTAAGATAAACATAATCAACCAGGTTGGAAGAGACCTCCAAGATCATCCAGTCCAACCCAGCACCCAGCCCTATCCAGTCAATTAGACCATGTCAGTAAGTGCCTCATCCAGTCTTTTCTTAAACACCTTCATGGATGGCGACTCCACCACCAACCTGGGCAGCCCATTCCAATTATTTCTAATTCAGTTTAAGAAATTAAAGTATTCTCCAATAGCATTCACTCACTTGATGCATTTGTTCCCCATTTGGGTTTCTTCCTTCCTTGACTTTGAGGCTTCTTCTTCTGTTTTGCCTCCCTTTCTTTTTCATCATCACTGAAATCTAAAGCCTGGTTAGGAGAAAAACAAAAAACCAGGAGTATATGAAAGCTGCAGAGAACTCCAGCTCTACACCAAAAACACCCAAAACATTATTAAAAAAAACCCAACAGAACAACAATTTGCCTGCAGTCACCTTGGAATATTAATGCTGCACTTCTCTATTTTGCATTCCTATTTGCCATTGTGTGCTCAGCTGGCTTCTCAAGACAACGGGTTGCCCAGGGAGGTTGTGGATGCTTCCTCCCTGGAGGTGTTTAAGGTCAGGCTGGATGAGGCCTTGGGCGAGCTGCTCTAGTGGGAGGTGTCCCTGCCTGTGGCAGGGGGTTGGAGCTGGATGATCCTTGAGGTCCCTTCCAACCTAAACCATTCTATGATTCTATGACAATAAAGAACATTCCACAAACTTCACATAAGAGAGTTACAGAATATGCATTTACACCTAACTCTCAACAAAACAGCAATGTTCAAGTACTGAACATAAGTTTTGTATTTTCTAGACATTAGTAAGAAAAAAAATAGGAATCTCTGAGGTAGCTGGCTATTTATTGCCAAGAAAAAGCTTTTGAAGGACAAACTGCAGACCAGGTGAATTAAAATATGGATTGTAAAATTAAGTTACAATTAATGTGGCAACTAATACTTAACTCAAATTTACTACATTAAAAACATCTCTAAAATTCTTACCAAACGGGAATTTTCAGTACTTACTCTAATTCATAACACTGTTTCTGTTAAACCTGCAGTAACACTGTTATTCAAAAAGAATTTTCCACTTTGGGAAATGCTGTCACCTACAACAGATTCACTGACTCTGCAATGTATTACCATTACACAAAGTCTTGCTACCTTTCAAATCCTAGCTTATGTTTAGAATGAGGGAAAGTTGTTAGTAGCAGTAAAGCAATCTGTCAGCATAATTAGTTCCCTAAAAAACAGCTTGCTTATGTATCTTAAAGGAACACCCTACTCAGTTCTGAAAAGAAGGGTTTTACTGCTTATTGATGTATCCAACTTGTCTGCATTAAAAACAACAAACAAGCTTGCTGATAACTGCACAGAAATTTTTCTACTGGTATCTTTTTAATCAAAACAATACACAAACAAACAAAAAAAAACCCAAACTATAGTTACCTCAGGTGGAGGTTCTTCATCATTCTTCCAAGATGCATCTGAACCTTTTTCCCTAGGAAAAAAAAAAAACAAACAACAAACCCATGAGACAAATTAGATGATCAGAAGAAGAACGACAGTGTGAGTAGACTATGAAATACCTCATCTAAGTCATGTAGTAGCAACATATTCCAGATCAGAAATAATTTGCAAAAACTACACTATAGCAAATAGAGTAACATTTCTTTCAAAGCATCAGTTATTCTGCACCAGGAGCTGCCTCTTTTTTTATTTAATGTTGTTTCTAAGTGAATAGTAATGTAGGTCAACTTAGGACTTCATTACATACGTCACCTGAAAAATCTTCCTACTTGGAATAACAACTGCACATTTCACGCAGCTAGTATTAAGCTTTGATAAATATTCTCTTAACACCCTTTTGAACCTAAACTTCTCTGAACCTGAACTGAGGTAGTTCACTGCCTTTCTTATACTAACTGCTGACTACAGATATAAGCTCTCCTATTTTTTGTTTCAGAATACATATCTCCAATCAAAAAGAACAATGAACTTGTCTAATAGGACACAGGCTTTAAGTATACTTACAGTGACATCAATTCGGAACCAAAAAGCTGTGAGCATAGCTTACAACTCCATTAAAAGTGTGTTAGGTAGATAATTAGATTTCATCTTCTACTTTGTTGCAAACAGCAAAATTAAAAAGTAAAAGACATTTAAGGAAGCAAAAACTCAACTGCTTTGTCTGACAAGCACCAAAATTAATTTGAAATGGTATCTTTTAACTTCAGCCACCAAGCACTTCACTGAACATCAAGATCTTTCTCTGATTATCAACAAAGTTGCGGAATAAACTTACATTAGCCTGTTGACAGTCTGTGAAAGGTTCTTCCACATGGCTTGCAAATGTAATGCATTTTAGTCCAAAGTTTCAAGAAACAAACTATGTAAAATGCAGCAATACTGAAAATTCTTATTTGCAAAATGAAACCAAGTAGTTAAAGCCATCAATGTGTTCAGTGTGAAATGCCTTCAATTAGTGCTCTAACAACTGAAGGGAGTTTTACTTATTCAGCAAGTCAGCAATGATAGAGCAGGAGCAGCTACCAAGTACACAACCATCAGTTCTGGGTTATGGACTTAAGAGGCCTTTAGTTACAGGCTTCCCATAAGACTGTCAGCAAGTTACCTGGAGGTATTTTATGCTTCAACCTGAACCGTAAGACTGAAGCTCAGTCTACATATACTAGAAAACCATAGACTGCCACCTTTGTGATAAGGAGCACATAAGCTACTGTAAAGTTCATTCAGAAGAACACACACTGCGGACAAAATAAAAATAAGGTTCATTTTGCTATCGCAGAAAACTTTCCTACTTATGCAAAGATGAAAAGTAACACTATTATTGTTTTTATGAACCAACATTTTTATTTCTCACTCCTTATTTTGGGGCAATACACACCTGCCAGAAATACAAACTAACACCTATGATCATTAAGCAATATGCAGTACTACTAAGTAGAATTTAAACTTTCTAAGTTCTTCAGGCAGCCTATCTCACTTTCCCAAAGTAGCCTTCCACATTTCAGCAAAATATAAAATACTTTTCATGCTCCATGACATTTTATAACTTCCACAAAGAACAATGATTTCTGAACTCTGATACTGTAAGATCTGGAATTCTAACAAAAGGTGACTAAGAATCATGAAAATACATGAGCTTCTTTGAAATTACTTTGCGCTTCAGGCAATACAAAACAAATCTATTTTTAGTGACAGTTATTCTCTGCATTCAAGGAGTTTTATAATACTCTCATTTACTTTGCTACAGTGCTTATTCACAGCACTGCAACTTTGTACAATGCAAGCAGATTGCACTCCAGATTTCAGAAAAAAAACTTCCAACTTAAATCAGGATTAAGATCTGCAAGAATCATTCCTTTTCAAAGTCCCATCACAGTTGCTAACAGCAGTTCTAAATCTTTAGGCCTGTAATACTCCAAAAGCTAGTATACACATAGTAAAAATAGCAAAAGCAAAAAAGGGAAATCATTTTCATCAAATCTGCAATCTACTAAGGTCCAAAAGCCTTCCTTCAAAGCACTGACTAAAGCTCAGCTTTCCCTACTATCCTCAATTCTTTACATAAACATCACAGCACAGATCTGAAATCAAAATTCTTTATCCTTTTCCAATGACACCCACTTCTGAAAGGGTGCAACATGTAGCATTAACTGCCTCACATAAGCTTAAGAAACTTTACCGATTTCACTGAAACAGTATTTTCAGTTTTGTCAATCTTAATTGACATTATTCAGAAATTCTGGTTTACAGTAGATTACACAGGTGTTCACAATGCTCATTTTAATGCAAAGTATTGACTTCTGATGCATTGTTCAGCTGGGCTGATAAGACCCTAGTGTTCAATGTTGTACCATATATGGCAGTACAGTACTACCAAAAGACAAAGAGTTCCCAAAATTACTTGCAAAGCATGTTGAAAAAACCTGTAACTTGAGTCTCAAGTCTCATATGCCGAGTACAGCACACAGTTATTGGTGTAGCAAGCAGATAATTAAAGTTTTGGCAGTTACTGTGCTAAGCAACCACGTTTAATGGCACAAATCAAAGAGCAGCTGGCATCATAATGCTACAGAAAAACAAACAAGCAACAGAGCAAGGAAATAATCTATACTGGTCTTCACTGGAAGGAAAAAAAAATAACTGTTTGTTCCTTCTACAGAAATGGTAATTATAAACCTTGCAGTTTACCACTACTCTGTGCTGTTCTGAAAAGACAAAACAGTATGACCTTCTTAGTACAACACTGTTTAAAATACCTAAAAAAGTTTTAGCATCATGTTTAGTCCAACTCTTTCTCACTCAAGGCTAGACTTTAAGACAGGACTTTCATATATATATTTTTACATAGATATATATTCGTGTATATAGACTTTATATATGAAAGATCTGGATTAGAGGGAGGGAAAAAAAAAAAATCAGACTCACTGTTTTAGTTTCTCTGCAAATATATACTGGGTGAAGTCCTCCACTGTTGGAGCAAAATACATCTCATCTTGCACATTTATATCTTTTGCTTTGACATGTTCAGAACTGTTAAATCTTAAGACATAGAAAGGATGTAAAACAGGACCAAATACCTCAAATATCTGAAACAAACAAAACATTTATATAAATGTTATTTTAAAAAAAACAGTATTAAATGACACTTTAAGTTAAAAGTCTACATTCTTCTCTACTACCTCTTTCAACTGGAACAATCCCCTGAACTTCCTGTTCCTCAGAGTTCATAATTACAACATGCCTTTACATCATTTTGTCTGTCTGTTCCTCAATTCTGGAGGGCAGAGAATTCTGACATGTTGTACAGAGCATATGCCACTTCAAGATGAGGTTTTCGGTTTCACCTGCATCTAGTATTTAAAGATAATACAGCAGTAATTATTCTAGATTATGAGTTTCCATCCTCAGAAAGCATATAAAATATAATGCAATACCCCTCTCAGCAAACTTCATTATATTTGCATAAAGCACATGCTGGTCTTAAACTGGAACAGCCAAATTTATGTATGGAAGCATTCCCTATTGTTTCTGAAACTTTGCTCTAATTTCTCCAGTCTTCCCCCAACTCCTGGCAATAAAAGAGCATAGCTTGTTATCCAAGACACCATACATCTGAAAGCAATCTCTCACTCTCCGCAAGCAGTCTCATAAAATAATGGAAACTCATCACACGCTGCAATTCCGCAAGGATACAATGAGTTTCAGGCCTGGCACTCGATAAATCAAAAAAAACACAAAACAAAAAACAAGACCTACAGCGAAGTGTCAAATGTACAAAGAAAAACTACTCATCAAAGAAACACTGTCTTTCATTCAGCTGACTTCAACACTAGTTTTTTGAACATAAAAGAATACTTTCAATTTTATATCAGAACAACAGAGGCTTATGCTTCTTACACACCTTTCCTGCTGCTTGTCGATCTTTCTTAAAAATTATGCTGTCTTCATTTATTGGAGGTAGGCCTTTCAGTGACTCAATTATTACTAAATTGAAAGAAACAAATGAAAAAAAATCTAAAACAACAATTAGAACTTCCTTTCAATGGCAACATATATTTAATTGCAGAGAAACCCAAACCACACTGTTGTCTACTGTTCATAGAGCTTCACCTGAAAATTCTTGTGCTCTACCTACTATTACATTTCTCTTTTCCAGTGACATGAAAGCGGTAAGATCTACATTTGTTTACAGAATTATTGTTCTCAGGGGTGAAAGGAGACAGATAATAGGTACAAAAGTGAAATCTCAGATAAGCACACATGAGATACCTACTGTATTTATCCACCACATTGCTTAAGTACACAGCAACAATAACCAAGTTTTTTGAGTGACAATGGACACAGTTCTGTCTTAGTATTTCAAACTTGTGCACAATGCTACAGGCTTAATAGTTCACTGAATTTCAAGAGAAACAGGGACATTTTATCTTTACGCCTACAACATAAAATCTACACCTGAAGACTCCAATGTGCTGCTCTCAACTTATCAGGCATTGTCCTAGTGACGTCAGACCCACAAAACCAAAGCATAACATAACCGCCTACAGTCTATTTGACTCACAGCTTACCCTACCCTCATTCAAGTTCCTCAGCTCCTACTCTTCCAGGACCCAAAGTACAGTCCCAGAGCAGGTTTCCCCATATGCACTGAGACTATTTACTTCCCAGGCTACAATCCAGAATGAATTTTTCTCTTCAAGTACCTTGAAGCAAAATGCAGTTAAATTTGTGATAAATTCTGATACAGTGAAGAGAAGTTCACAGAAAATACTGTCATTCCGCTATTAGTGCGAACTACACGTGAAATCTATATTGCTATAGCCTTCAACTCAAAGTATGAAACTGACAACTTACACGTATCACACACTGTGAAACTTGGAAGCTTGCAACAGAGAACAGCAAAGATTTCTCTTACATCCAAGAACAGAAAATGTCCCAAATACTGACTGTGTCAAAACAATACTTGTGGTTTCCAAATGAGACCTCAACTCCTACGAAACTAAATACAAGCATGGTATAGACAGGTATCAGTTTAAAAAAAAAAATCAAAACAGAACCCATAATTAGCAGGCAGAACCCTCAATGCAGTCAGAAATCAACTGACACTCAAGATATCAGTTTCCAAAATAACTGAAAAGAAAGCTAAACAACTAGAAAGAAGCAGTCATAAACCAAGGTCATTAAAGCAGAAAAGTACTGGATATCTTTGAGATTATCATATGTGGTTATTAGTTTGTTGTCTAATTTTCATCAACTGATCTAAATTCAACACTTCATATATTAATTACATAAAGTAGGATGCAGACTGAACAATTCACCTATCAATAAACTGACTTTACTGGCAGGATGTGAAAAGGTTTCACTCACCACAGAGAATTGGAAATTAAGGACAATTTTCAAAAGTCAGCTAAATGTGTTTGGTTAAACATTTACATATCAGATCAAAAATAAGATAAAAAATAAGAATAGCAGCAAACTATGTTTCAATTGTTTCATTTTAAGTTTATTTTCAAACTGTAATTTTAGCTGAAAACAGCCTTCTTGAAGTCCACATTATTATCAATAAGGAGGGAAGGGCAAGGCAGCACTACAGAACAACCAGATTACTACCTTTCATACTTCAAAATTAGATCTTAATTTTGATTCATGCAGAGGAAGCCAACTCCAAATCTATACTAGCAACAAAAATATTGCTTCTATAACATAGTCATTTAAAACACAAGATAATGTAACAGCAAAGGATACTTGCTTTCATTCTTTTGGTACTTCACTGAACATAAGCACTTCAGCTTCAAATTTGAACTGAAATTATAACTCTTGTAAGAAAATTGCTTTAAATGCAGTTCATGCAGAATGGAACACTTGAAATATGCTTAAATACAAACATACATAGTATATTTTAATATCAGCTTCAGCAAAACTGATTTCATACATCAAAAACTGAGGCCTCAGACAGATAAGAAAAGAACCCTACGGCCTGCAGTTAAGCTTACATTTACTGTACGTCTCAATCCCATTAAGTTTACCCTCCAGCACTTACCAATCATGTTAGTGATTCTGCCCTGTGATTGCTGACACAAATAAATGAGAAGAATTTCTACTGATAACAAAACAAGTCTTTTTAACATCTTCATTCCTAACCAAATGCTTGAGACTGCATTGTACTGCATCTGTGCTTTCAGTTACACATCTGCTGTATTTTCAGATAGAATTAAAACATAGCACAGACAACTGGAATACTTCCTTAAAATACTGCAGATATTCAACCTTATTGTTGTCAGAATTAATATAAAAGATCATACTACATGGTAAAAAAGGGGGGTTATTTTTAAAATTACTACATGGAAGTCAAGCAAGCACATGTATGACAGTCACAGTATCTTAATCTTTGTAAGATGTATGTCAACTAAAAGGGAATTCCACATATGTTATTTGGTAGTCAAGAGCTCTCATTCAGCAACCTGCTACCTCCTGAAACAGGGTGGTGCAGTACTAACACTTTGAGGGGACCGTTATGTACACAATTAATGGACAGCTATAAAGAAAGTATTTTAATTAAAAATAAAAAAACCCATATCTTACCTAGCTGTTCAATGATGCTGGAAACTGTCCCAAAGGGCTTCAGTTCAACGTTATCAGGCAGAATTATTGATAAGTCTTCAACAGGAGGCAGTTCCTAAAAACACCAGGTCAAGGTTTAGAATACAGTCTCATTGTGCTACTATGAAGTTATGAATGTCATAGCATTAACCTGACAATCAGAAAAACTGCCTATCATTCTAAAGATTTAATTTAAAAAATAAAATAGCCTATCTACTGTGATTTGCCTCTTTCAGAGTAATTCTAAATTAACTCTTGAGGGAATGTCACTTTTGAAAACACCTTTTATATCAGAACAGTACTGTACATATATCCATTGAAATTAAGTAGAAGCCAGATATTACTCAAGTGGAGAAAATCAAGAACTGACAGAGACATTTTGCTTCTTTTAACCTTCAAGTTAAACAAATCAAGTTTGATTTACAACACGGTAACTGATAACCAGTAATCAGAAGATGAGACAACTTGTAGCCACATTAAAAACATGAGAGAAGGAAAATGTACACCAGGAGATAACACAACAAGAACTACTCCAGGTACACAAATCAGTACTACGCAAACAACCTCCAAATTAAACTTTTTCCATGTATATACTACACTGCTGTGAATTCAGTATGAACTATATGGAATACAAGGTTAAGGATACTAGAGTATGAATTACATTACAAATACAACATGTTCGGAATTTGAAGGCGAAGTCCAAATCTCAGCACTGAATGGTGTAATAAAAGCCCTCTCCAATAGGAGAATCTTGTTCTGTATTATCAAAACTTCACTTGATAATCTTCACTCTTAAGAAAACAGCTTAGGAAAAGCTTCTGGATAAACTGAAATACTAGAGGTCAAGACCTTCCTATATCACGTAATACAGCATTCAATTTATTAACTCAGGTAGAAACAACATTCTCCGGGACAGCAAGTTTTTCAGATTAAACCAGTTTTACTTCTGAGATTTAACCAACTCATGGATACCAGAGCAATTCAAAAGCCAAAGACCAAAATTAGGAAGCTAAAATTTTGATCATAAATCTCAGACTCAAACTGGAGATTTATATTTTTGATTCCACTAATACATGCAAGTTTTTGTCTCAAAGTATATATTCCTGTTAAATACTTTTTAAACTTCTATCTTTGACTCATGCTTTAGCATGTTATCTATTGTTGGCGACTTTTGGGTGAGGAACTCATCACCACACTCCATCTCTACCAAATAAATTTTAATCCTCAAATCATATTCACTCAAGTTTACATAAGCTAATCATTAACATTTTTATATAACTATTACTGTGGAAAGGATGGCAAAAAATACAGTAAATAATAATACTGCTAGAACTTTGTGTTCTATTAACTATCACTGACAAAAAGCTATAGCTTTCCTGAAATAATTAATCAGGCCATTACTTATATGGAAGACAATGTTTTGTAAAGATGTGAAGGTACCAAGCTAATAAAACAAAAAGGAGAGAGAAACCTGATAAGCACACGTATTTTTACAAAAAAAAACCTGTTCAAAAGTCCTGTGCTGTAAAAAAAAGCTTGTGTTGCCACACAAGTACCTATAATTGTGCTTCAAAACTACGTCCACATAAACTAGAATTTCTCTGATGATTTACTCCTTCAAAACACAACCTTGTGTGTTTCTCAACCTTCAATTAATTTAGGGGATGAAAATATCTCCAAGTGTCTCCAGAGCATAAGTTTAAGAATTAACAACACACTCCCATCTCTCATTGCTGCATGTCAGTATGAATGTTGTATACCAGTAATGCATGTCAATATCTCAGCCTTTCAGTCATCTAGCACTTCATTACAAACTATCACAGATCACTGAAGCAAGGTAAATGTAGTCAAATGTATCTGCTCTCCACAGGGTTTTCTCCTCTACTTAACTTTTTGGAACCATCACTAGACTTGTTTCTCGTTCCATGAAGCATTCTTTATGAAGTAGAGACATACATCGAATAGACATACATATAGCATTAACGTAAATTTACATTAGTGTTACATTATCCTCTTATTTGTAATTCACAATGCATAGCTAACCATCTCTTTACAGATTATTACTAGAATTAATTTTTTTATATCTCTCATTTTGAGATGAGGAACAAAGGTAGCAGTACTTTGTAAGCAATTTATGAGAACTAAAACTGACATCTTGATGCAAATTAGGGTTCCAATCTGCAACACATAAAGGTGTGTTGTAATCAAAGTTGCAAAATAAAGCAAATACAAACCCATTCTATCACCACTCCAATAATTTTGCTTAAGTGCCTGGAGGCAATGCAATTTGAACCTCTGGGAGGCTTCATACGGAATCTGAAAATTTTACCTAAATGCTAAGTTAAAGATATATGAAATACATCTATTTGGCAAATCAAACTTTCAAGTCTCTCATACAAAGAAAGGATGATGAAAGCATGTAATACACAAACATCAAAAAAGTACTAAAATTTGTTATTATTAATTACCACTGTGATATTTTGCAGGTATGAACCTTGAATGAGGTGTAAACCTCACCTCAGAGCGGTCTTAATATACGGAAAAAGACAACATTTTAGATTATTAAATGTGCTACAGCTCCATTAGTGAAAAAACATACCTTCAATCACTACAATACTACAATGACCCAAGAATATACTAAAGGGAAATATTTTAGGTAGAGACACTGGAAAAAAGATTCAAAAGTTAAGACACTGTACTTACATCAAAAGGCAACTCATCTTTTGTTTTAACACAGAAAGATCTGTTATCCTTCCTATTTGGATAATCGTCCTCATCAGATATTGCTGAAGAAGATGACGAAGATAGGGATGTAGTTGAAGTATCTGAATCTGTATCACTGAAAAAAAAAAACCAAACACAGGAGCAGAATGTAGACTTCTATATTACAGATAAAGAGAACAGCTAAGTTATATATTGCTCAAATACCTTGGGTTATCAATTTTTTCTTAAATGTATACATTTATATACAGGTGAGTAGCAACCTTTCCTGAACCAAAAGCCAAAGAACAAGACTTAAAAACTGAACAAAATCCAGCTCTTAAGATTAGTAGCTTCAGCTCAGAGCAGGCAAGTATAAAGGCTTGTGTGGGTTCCCATTGCTTCACTGCTGAGTGGTGCAGTTCGGCATAAGTGCAACTATCTTTACCATCACCTAGTTCAATTTCTTCCACTGGATACCCCATGCAAAGTCCAGAACCAGCATGAACCCCTCTCTCAGGCATATGAGGTAGTCTGGGACATTCCACTGCCTTGCAAGTTAAATGAGACAGAGTCACAGGATGATCTTCAAGATAGTACCTGGATAAATATTTCCATTTCACGTACTACTTAAATGCCTACTATTGAACACCTGACACAACCAAGTACTTCATAAAATAAAATCAAGAATAACACAATAAACTATATTCTATAGCTCACAGTCACTCTTTTTCTGCCATCCCAACATCAGCATAAACCTAAATTAAACTCAAGAAAACACTTATTTCAAGCAATTCATCATGCACTATGAAGGTACCAATAAAAATTTAGTTTTCACAAATAACTGAGATTTGTCTCACAATTCATGGCCTGAGTTTCCCTAGTTTCACACACTAGTTTACTATCTCTTACTGGCACATGTGTAAGAGATATTTATTGTTTTAGACAATATTTCAAGCAAAGAGCAGTCAGAAAACAGTCCTTATTCATGGCAATACATTTGATTTTAGCAGAAGTCTAAGTTCTTTAAAAGTTGTTGGAAGATGCAAACAAGTGGAGTAACTGATCCTGTTGAATGAAAAACCATGTTTACAAACCTTACACAAAACTACAAGGAGAGAAGCAAACTTCTGTAAATTGTATTTACTCTTTCCTACCTGATCTGGTTTTTAAGGAAGCAGCATTTAAATACAAAGTCATACATAAAACCGGAAAACCCCTCCCATTCAGATTCTTTGTATTACAAGGTCTCATCCACAAGCAGGTGGATGACTTCCAATTACCTATTAGTGCACATTTTTTTCCAACAAAAGCTGATGGACAACAAATAACAGTTATCTCCCCAAATCAAATTTTTGATAAAGCCAAATATGGACCACTGAGAACAAAATCAACACAGCAGAAAGACACAAGTCTGCCTACCAGAGAATGATGAGTGGAGGGAGAGAATAAAAAGGCAAAAAAGGTGTTTGAGTTACACATCAACAGCTAAAGATTAAATTTGTGTATTTTTAACAAGGTATACTTGAACAACAGCGCAAGAGATTTTTAAAAGGAAAATGACTTCAAGTGAAGCAATGCCATAGTTCAGGAAAACCGACCGGAACAACTTCTAAAGTCAAGCTTTAACACGAAACTATCTTTTTTTTAAGAAATCCTTAGATTTTATTTCAGTCATCACCAGTTAAAGGGAATGCAAACCCAATATTGCTGCAATGGCCCAAAAGGGCAAAATTCCCAGAAACTCAAGCACAAAGTGTGCAGTCTTCTGAGACTCACATAGTCCACCCACAACCCAAGTTACCTTTCACCAACTACACTTAACACCAAAGTATAGATCTAAGTAGGAGATACGGTTACGATCTGCAGCTTCTCTACCTTGAATTCTATATTAAGCTTTTTTCGGTAATGACACTTAAAGTGCCTTGCCACAATCAATGACGAAACACTCCGTGAAGACCATGCCAAACAAGACATTCAACTGGTCATGATGACCCAACCAGCCACCACCAAACTCATGTTTTCCTTAAACTCTGTAACTTTGCAGTCACTGTTTTTTAAATTTATCAACAATAAAGGTCCTAGTGAAATATAAATGAAAATGTCATATTTACTAAGAGAAAGCCACAGAAGCCTAGACGCTCGGGCGAAGGGAAGAGGGCAGACCCGGACAACTCGCTGGCACAACGCCGAGTATGTTGGAGGCTTCTGAATGGGAAAGAGCAACGTGCCCGTCTCGCCCCGCGGCTCTATCTCGGTACTAAACTCACCTGTCCGAGCCCGACGAAGAGGCAGAAGCACGAGGGCCTGCGTGATCCGCTGGCAGTGGCAAGCAGTGTATACCTTCATGTGAGGGCGGCGTGGCCTGGTCTTCCCCCCTGTCCTGCAAAGGACTTGGAGGGTTCGGCGGCCCCTCCACTTTCGCTGCCCTCTCCTCGCCCGAAGCCTCCTCCACATTTGCCGCTGGCTTCTCGCCCGAAACCTCCTCCACGTTCGCTGCCCGCTCCTCGCCCGAAGCCTCTTCCACCCGCGCTGCTCGCTCCTCGCCCGAAGCCTCTTCCACTCTCGCCGCCGGTTCCTCATCCAGCACAACTTCCACGCTCACCGCCGACTCCTCTCCCGGAGCAACCTCCACGCTCACCGCCGACTCCTGGGCCGGTGCAAGCTCCATGCTCGCCGCCGACTCCTCGGCTGAAGTCAAGCCAGCGGTAGCAGGCTCAAATGCTAGGCTCTCCATCTGCGCCACCACCTCTATCTGCGCCTCCATGCCAGCACTAGCGGCACGCGGCCCCAGACCCCGCCTCCACCCAGGAGCTACTTCCGGGTGCCCCTAGCACCCACGCCCCGATGAAGTGGGGTCGGCCGGGCCCAGAGACGAGCAATGCGCATGCGCGGGACGAGAAGCGCGCCACGCGAGGGGCGAGTACCACCATTAGGGGGCGGTGCGAGGAGCGGCGGCGGGCTCCGCGCGGCCCGCGGCTGCCGCGTCGTGCTGAGCGCGGGGGCGCGCGCGCGGTGCGGAGGGGGCGCGTCTGGTGTTTGGATGGACAGTGCCCTTCGTTAAAATAAGTCACTGCATTAAAAAATGATGGAACGTAGCCATAATTAATTTCAGCATCGTTCGTAATTGTTAAGGTCTCGTTTACTTGAGTCTTACTGCTTGGTAGATGTTACAGTTCATTTAAACCAAACACAGTTTGGTTTTCATGACGTTTACCCGAACGACAAAGCTGGAGGTCATTGCTGGGGACCTATCGGAATTAGTTGTGATATTTTATAAATATGCTCTGTAGTTGAAAATGCAATTATGTTACATGACATGTTACTACATGCAATAAAGTCTAAAGTGCTGTATAACATCAAATTACTGTAGTAATATTCTAGTGTAATAACTCTATAATAGTAACTAGCTCTGCAAAACATAACATCCTTAGGATCATCAAACCGCTCACAACAACAGACAGACACCATCAGGAAATACCTGACTGTGACCCTTCAGGCAAGCTCCTCTAACCAAGACTCTAAACTGCAACCTGATAGCTATGATCCAACGTCCACACGGTGTGTTCCTCACCATCACAGAGCTTCATCGGGGTATAAGTTGGGTTAGCTTCCAAATGAAGATCTAAACTCTTATCTTCGCTCCTAGGCAACATATCCCATACAGGCTAAAGGGAGAATCTAATAGGCAGATGTGGTGGTTTGGGTGCTCAAACTAGCACAGGAGAAGATGTCTTTAGCTGATACTTTGACTCTTCACCTGCAGTATGACACAGCAGATACAACAAGCAGAATTTATTTAGTAGAAAATCAAACATATACATATATGTATATAATGTAATTCCTCGGGTTGTTGTTGTTGTTGTTTTGGGATTGGCTTTGTTCGCTGAGGTTTTTTGTATGTGATTCTGCTTGTTTTGTTAGTTTGTGTTTGCTCTGTTTTGTTTTTTTTTTTATATTTATAAAATTATATATTGGCCAAGCAGAATAGGTGCACTATGAGCATTTGGCATTTTTTTTGCACTATCTTGAATTACAGAACTGCGTAGGCTGTATATATAAAGAGTTGAAGTAAGCTTTCTCATTGTGCAGTTACTTAGAATACCAATGTTAGGAATCATCTTCTCTCAAAGGACAACATTGGGATGCTGAAATGAGGATATGTGGTCTGAATATTACTGCCTCTCTAACAAAAGAGCCCAGCAGAAATTAATGACATTAAATATTAGATTAACTAAACCATTACATGTCAGTTGCATGGAGGTTAAATAATGAACACTCAATAAAATGTTTTACATTAAATCTCCCTGGCAAATATGCGTTCTTTCCTAGTGAAGTAACAGAAATGAGATATATACTCTGACAAAAGGTAAGTAGAGACAGAATCCTACTGAAACCAAATCCTGTAGAAACAGATCGTGTAAAATCCTGTTTATTTTAAAACTAGGCAAGAAGTTTATCCATTTGTGGGGATTTTAATTTGTTCGGTTTATTTGTTTTTCACAGCTGTGACCTGAGATGTACCTGAAGTGGACCATAGTAAAGATCTCCCCAGCATGACTGGGGAGGAATAATTCCCTCAAAGCAGACAAAGCCCTACCATCAGTCAAATCTTTTCTTAGAAAAAGGTTAGATAATTCATGTCACAATGTAGGACTGAATTAATTGAATGATGAGGAAATGAAAACTAATTTTATTTGCTAAATACAAAAGCATATTCAAGTGTCTGCCTTGCACTTATGTAAGTAAAATTCTTCAACTGTCTCATGAGTCATGTTTCTCCTGCTTTTTAAAGGATTTTACTAAGTGTTTTGTAGCTGTACTCTGGCACCTAGCTTGTGTTTTGACAGTTTCCTCTGTGTTTGTGCAGAGCTGGCAGCCTCTTTCAAACAAGAAGATACTTTATCTGAAGACTGTAGCTTAGCCTTTAACGTGAGACAGCACTGCTCTTAGAAGATGGTGAGAGGCATGATGCAGAGCAAACATCATCATTCAGTCAGGGCATTTTTAAGTAACCTGCAAAGCAGTAGCACAGGCACAAAGATGTTCTAACAGAGATTTCACAGATAAACACTTGAATCACAGTAGTTCTAACGCTTGCTTTCAAGGTCTGAGCAGTGAAGAAATAGTACTGCTGGGACTAGAATCCAATGTCATCTGTCAAGGCAAGGATAAAAGCAGCTGTAGGCCTAGTTTCTGCCTGCAATTTCCTTGATGAAGCTCTCTGGAGGTGTTGTTTTCTCCATTTTTTTTTCTGATCCTGCTGCTAAGACAGACATGTGTAATTGCTCCCATCATACTTTTTTATGCTAAAATGACACCATTCAAACTATTATTGCAATATTTTACTGAACTTCTTTGGATTCAGTTAAGCACTCTGTTGACATATCAGTTTCATCCTGATATATCTCTTGAACTTGAAGGTGGAAAATTGCTTGGAGATTTCAATATGCTGCTGAGAAACAAAGTCTTGTTTCCTGATATATTTGAAATATCACAACAAACACTATTTTGATTTTTATCATTTATACATGCTATGCTTTCATATTCTAGTGACTGTAAACAATAACGTCAGAGTTTATAGGTAGTGTAAGAACTGCACTTTAACAGAAGGAACATAGTAAATTTGAAAAATATATTTCTGAAAACACTTTTTTTTCCCCTAAATTATTATTAGAATCATAGAATCAAACAGGTTGGAAGAGACCTCCAAGATCATCCAGTCCAACCTAGCACCCAGCCCTAGCCAGCCAACTAGACCATGGCACTGAATGCCTCATCTAAATTTCAAGTTCATATAATTTGACAGCATTTTGTGTGTAACCAGTTCCAGTGTTTCATCAGTATAATCAGCAATTTAGATATTCCTTGGAATTCTGTGTAAGTTAAGAATTATTTTTCATATAAAATGATGAGCAGGAAAAGGAACTTCCTGGAAATACTGTTTTAAAGGTGCCTAAAAATTAAATCTGAAGGTGAATTGTTATAATATCCTCATGGTTTCAACTGTCCCATCCTCATCCCTTGCTTATTACTGCACAACTTCGCTTTCACCCAACTGTAACATTACTAACTGAGGCGTGGACAGGTCATAGTGACACCTTGCTCCTCACAACTCCAAATGTGGTCTCCCAGCACCATGAGGTGATAAAACGTCTGGTAACTCTGTTTACACATTCAGAGTTGTAGTGTTGAATAGGTTAACAAAACCACTTCTTTTCTTCTTATGTAACATCCAGTGGTGGTGAGAAGGTGAAAAAGCCTTCACAAGATCAAGTATTCTTGTGATGACACACTTCCATTTTGGGCCAAGAAGGAGAAGGGAGTTCCGTAGTGTTGATTTAGCCTTTTCTTTGACACTGTTCAGAACACCATGTTAGTACTCCATCATATGATGTGGGTAGTTTTATAGCCAGTCAACTCATAAGTTCAGGTCTGCACCTATCCTCCTATAAATAAAAAGAAAGAATATATGGATTCAACGAGTAGTGGCATAATGGTATTGGAAAAAGCACTTTAAACACATAAAACTGTAATTACAGTGAGGCTTGTTGCTGGCATCGTGATATCAAAAAGTCACATCCCTGTGTGCTTTCACTATGCTTCCAGTTTTCCATGGATTTGCTCCAAGTGACCCAGTGCAAAAGGATTGCCCTTCATATTACTCCTTAAAATACTGCACTTTTTAAACTGGTGAAGCAAAGAAAAATTCTGTTATAGTTTTTGCTGTATTTTGCTATAATTGCTTTCATTTTGACCTACAAAAATAAGTATACAGGAAGCATGTGTCTTTAAAACTATCAGCAGTGTTAGAATGCTGAATTATCACTCTAACAGCTGAGAATAATTACTCCAAGAAATTTAATAGATCACTTTAAAGTTTTCTTTGAATGTTTGGTTCCATTTGCAGACTCAGAAATTTCCTTCAAAAAAAACCAATATTTTTGCTGTTAAGAGATGTAGCCCCTATGAGATACATATTAATGCCACCCATTCAACAGAAATAGAATAGACCTACTAAACAAGGTCAGGAAAGAAAATATATATAATCATTAGCAGTTCTCCTATATTAGGCAAGCCTTGGTGAAACATCCGTATTAGGACATCAAATTGCAGTCAAAATTTTGTCCAAGAATGCCTGGATGCTCATAGGGAAGGTGAGATATTCATTGTATCTGGTGCTGATGATGGTGATTTTCCAACACCATTCATCTTGTTTCTTATATTTACTCCATTTTGAAAGTGAAACTATGGGCATAAATTCCAAGAGTTCTGAAACTACTGCTTTTATCTGAGAGCCTTATTTTTTCACTCATCAGCTGAACTATTTGGTTTAAGATATTCATAGCCAAAAGCAGTGAGAGAGAGGGGCAATCAGATTTTTCTATATTACTATTACTGGTTTTATTTCATTCCACCCAGATTAATCAATATTGTAGCCTGCACAGCTGAGATACCTAATTCTGGAACACGATTAAAATAGCTACAGTACAGAATGTTTTACTCATTTCAAAACCTCAAATTATTGTTACAGGGTTAAATTGCATCAATTCCTTAGTTCTTTCTTTGTATAAAGGATTGGGCAGTTCACAACTAGAACTAAAAACAAAAACAAAAACCCAGAATATGACTTCTAAGTCACTTCCCAAAATACATTTTTAAATACAGACAAACACTCAACTTTATCTTATAGTCCCATATTGTTCATTTACTTTATTCTTCCATATAAAGCCAGTAATTTTATGATAATTGAGCTGCCTGTAGCCGATTTCATTAATAGCAATTCAAATTCTTTCACTGATGGATAGACTGTTTCATTTACAGTTATTTTAAGAGTATGTACAATTCATTTATCAACTCTTTTATTAAAATCTATTACAGTCTTTTCCTAGTTATGCCTTCAGTCCAGTATTTTAAAATTATACCAATATAAGCACAATTATAAGCATAAGCATTTGGCAAGTTGCCAAACCAACTGCATTCAAGCTGCGTCTATGAATGTCATTCTCGTATATGCAAATACTTTAAAAAAATCAAATAGCTGCATAGCTGAAATCCATGTATTGGAGTTCGCTGGGGCTCAGATTTGGAGACAGTGATATGCTCTGTGGCTCCAAGAGATACAGGGACTTGCCGGAAAGAGTCAGTGGAAAGCCACAAGGATAACTGGGGGACTTCAGCATCTCCCCTGTGAAGAGAAACTGAGAAACTTGGGGTTGTTTAGTCTGGAGAAGAGAAGATTTAGAGGACATCTTATCAATATATACAAATATCTGAGGGTTATCAAGTGGATAGGGCTAATTTCTTTTCGCTGGTCAGCAGCAATAAGACAAGGAGCAACAGCTCCAAACTGAAACATTTAAGATTTCACCTCAACTTGAGCAGAAACTTCATTACAGCAAGGTTGACAAAGCACTGAAATAGGCTGCTCAAACAGGTTGTGGAGTCTCCTTCTCTGGAGACTTTCAAGTCCTGCCTGAATGCATTCCTAAGCAAAGTACCCTAGGCAATCTTGCCGTGGTAGGGACGGATGGACTATCTCTGAAGGTCCCTTTCAACTTTCTGTGATTGCCTTATAATGACCTCAATATAAGAAAATGAGCAAGTTTTAGTAAACTGGTTGTGTCTATGATTATTGTAATTTGTGGTGTTTCAGCCATGTCTCCCACAACCTTCTATGATGTTTTTGTGGCTATTAGAGCACAACTGACTGTGTCCGGAACATGGATGATCTTTCTTTCCATCCTGACAAATGCTCTCAACTATCCTGTCTCATTTCTGCTGCACACCCTAGCATTCTTTCCATGCTTGCAATAGTGTTTTGGGTAGACAAGCACTACAGTGTTAATATGACAGACATTAGACATGAAATCTGTGACGAAACCAAAGTATGTAAGTCTTAATCTACTTAAGTAATAACTGAAAGGATCTTTCTATCTCTATTCAGAGATTTTGCTGTGGTTTTCTGCACACTTGACATCTGAGATTTTAGTTCTTGCATTATAGTTTCATAACTGCAGTGCAGCATAAACTAACACTGCCAGCAAAATAGACAGCTGTACCCTTCCCTAAGGTTTCATTTTCTGACCTGTTTGTTATGCTAGCACTAGTGTTCACACAGATGATAGTGAGTCAGGCTAGGGAAATCCAGTAAAAGTTAAACCCACACCACCCTCCCACAAATTAGTTTTTAGTAAAATCAGTCCCAGGTCCCACATTTCACTGTGTAGCACTACAAATTCTAGCATCAGCAAAACTGGGCTGCGGGATGTGAAATGTTATGACCCAAGAGCTAAGGTATTGCAGAGTTAAGGGACAATATAAAAGCTCCTAACATTGATAATTTTGTGTCCTAGTCCCAAAGAAGAACTAGTTGGGTTTTTTTAATTGGAGTTTTCTAAAACAGTGATGTTTAAAAATAGAATAACAAAAAGACTATGAAAAATTCTGAAGAGTACCTTTGAAACAAAAACTGGTTCCTATGTAAAACCAGGGGAAAGGTGGCACTTCTTTCGAAATATCCAAAGAAAGTAGTCTAACCTAAGATACCAAGAAGGTTCAGGAGACAGCAGGTAGAAAGCTGCATGTTTAGATTTATGGTTAAGTAGATTTGGGAGTTCTACACACATTCATTTGGCCTTCACATTTGTTTTGGTACTTAGGTACTTCATTCCACAAAGTACAGTGATTTCTTTTCACCTTTTTGAAAATTGTTTTCAGACTTAACCCCAGAAACCAATATCTGGCTTTTGGCTGGGTTATAGTTCTTTGTAGGTAAATGAAAAAATAATAATAAAAACAAAACAATAAACACCCCAAACCAAAAAACTGCAAACAAACAACTGTTGCAACCACAAAACCCAAAATACAGCACAAAAACCATATCAAAATATGGACGTCTCAGAAAAGAGAATGTCTGCCTATCAAAAATAGCTACTGAATGCATATTGCCTTAGTGCTTATATCTTTGTACTGATTCCTCACTGATCAGTAAGATCTGCATCATATTGTCCCCATGAGAGCTACAAGTGAACTGCAAACTTGCAAGTAAAATTTATGTCTGTAGAAAGTAGTCCTTTTTAGAAACCCAATTACCGAATTCATTCATGCCAATGAGCTCAGTGTCTTCAGACAAAACTGAAAATCTCATAGACGGAATCTTCTCATAATGTCACCAGCAAGACTCATATGGAAATAAATATAGCATTTATAGTTATTCTGAAATAATAGTCATTGGAAAGACAGCAAGGAAGCACAAGTATGTAATGTGAAATATTCTGCAATAAGGAAAATGCAAAGGGAAACTAGAATGAGTATATTACACATAACTTCCTACCACAAGACAAGAGTCTTTGCTTTCCCTCCCTTTTCCCACATAGGGAGTTTGTGATTCCTGCTGTCTCTACATCTGTCCTAGAAGTCTTATATGCCTTCTGTTTTCTTATCATGCAATATTCCTTTCTATTTCTTTCTTCTTTGACTCAATCCTGTTTTGTTTTTTGTTGTTGCTTTGATTTGTTGTTTGTGGGTTTAGGGGTTGTTTGGGTTTTTTAGTAGTAATTTGCTGTTGTAGATACAAGTCTCTTGAGAACCAAGGAACAGAGATGTGGCTCATCAAATCCTGTCTCCTGCAACCCTGGACAATCATAGGATTCATATTTGGCCCAGAAGGACCAGAAAAACATCCACTCTCTGCATGATAAAATGGAAAATACTTCTTTTGTTTGATCCACTGTACAATAAGATAAAAAGCAATGCGACTACAGTGCCTCAGAAAGAAAGCAGAACAGATTTTTCTGAAGCGATCAAAACTTTTCTCCCTACAACCCTAAGTGGCCTTTTGTTACATAAATTACCTCAGTTTTGACCAGGAAAAATGGAGACACAGCACAAATGGTATCAGTGCCAATATCCAGTCTCACCTTATTTAAGCCAATAAAAAGTAAACAGTAGTTCGTATTATTATTTCAGTCCCAAACCATCTGTGCTTAAACTCTGTGAGTGCTTCTGAATTCTTATCTCTGGTCCATTTGCTGATTAATTTTTAGAAGTGAATTTTGAATATGTTGAAGAGCATAACTGCTTAACTTGGCTCTAACACTGCTCAGCCTGAATCATTAGCTGGAATATATATGAAAACGTATGCAAAATACATAAAAACTTTGGTTTACCTATTGTCACAAGTGACTTAGGTGGCAAAATTTCCTGGCTATTACACTAATGAGAGTAGGAAAGATTTAGGTGACCGTGAAGATTGCAATAGAACACTAAGAGACTGAGTGTCTGGATGATAAAAAGGCAGGAAGATTTCAGAATCAAAAATCTATAAAATCATACAAATGAGGCAAAACAGCCCTAACTTTACAGCAACTATAATGGATTCTGACCTAGTCACTATGAATCTTGAAAGACACCGTAAGATTATAAAAATAAGTCTATAAAAACATTAGCTAAGTACTTTTTAGTATCTGGAAAAGAAACAGAAAAAAAAAAAAAAAGATGAGGAAAGAAAAATAAAAAAATAAACAAAGAACATAATGGAAAAAATATTATACTCCAGAATGTATCTATTGTGCATCTTGAATGCTGTATGCAATCCCTCTTATCAGAGAGGATATAGTAGAGCTGGAGCAAGAGTAGGGAAGAATCAGTACTAAATAGGCAGCCTTAAGTCTGCAAAAAAATAATCCAGATATGAATAAAAAATAATACTGGACAATAGCAAGAAGCATTAAAACTATGACACTAAAATCTGTCTAAGGCAGGTTTGAATGAAAGAAGGAAGAAAGATGGTCCTTCGTACAATAAATATATCTAATTGAACTATGGAGCTCCTTTCCACATAATAGTTCGGATGCCAAAATCTTTACAGTTTTAATTGTAAAGATGGTTTTGCCTTGTAGGAGCACCTACACTAGCTTTGTAAATGGTATTTTCTTTTTAGACAAGCACCATCATCTATTGCTGAAGATAGGATACTAGCTAGATGAGTCTTTGGCCTAAACCAATGCAGATGCTTTTGTGTTTTCAGAGCAGTAGCTCCTGAATGCCAGAGACATCCTAATATCCAGAAGTCATGATGTGATGCCTACTGGCTTACATGCTTATGTAAATTAAGTCACGTATAGAGGGATGCTCTGAGTTATTGTACACACACAGAAGTGCCTTTTGTATATACACACAAAAAGCATGCCACAAGACACATCATGCAGCACGTTCAGATTGAATGTCAGTCTCTTTCAGGAGTTGTTGTATGTCCCTCAATAATCTTCAGCCTATTTCTTAGATTCTTTAAAATATCCTGAAATTCAATTTGTCAGTCAGTATCTTGCTTTCTGAATTTTGGAGATATACAATATATACAACAGACTTTTTTTTTTACTGTTCAAGATGGATTCAGAGAAAACTGGAGAAGTATTAATTGCTTTACTAAGCTTAAAAAGTAATTTCCTAGCAAAAGTTGAAGTTGGACAGATTTTACCATCTATATGCAATAAGCCTACAGCTGGAAGGTTTCATAGTTTGAGGCCACCTATTTTTTATTCAGATTCTGTTTCCTATCAAGCTATTACAGTGAAAGCAGATATTCTAGGACTTTTTATTTATGGATGTAGGTACTATCTTCTATCATTATCTTATTTTATAAGGTAGCATACTTCCAACACAAACTTAATTCCACTCAGAAGCAATACCTTCATTGCAAACCAGCCTGTACTACCCCTATTTGTGATCACATATTCTAGATATTAGAAAGATAGACCAGTTTGCTTTGTCCTATTTTCCTTAGGGTAGGAAGAGACAAAATTGAAGAGTGTGTTCAAAGTAGATCAATATAGTACATCAAAAGTTTGAAATAGAGAAACATGACATCTGATTTCACACTCTGTGATAAACTCCTTAATAATTAGGGCTTAATTCCATCAATAAGAAAAACATCATTCATCCTGTGTCCAGAAAGTGACACTCTAGAACTTTTAACATTTATGGCCTTCTCTGGCAAAAGAAAGAGAGGGACTATAATGTCTTTAACTGGATTTTCTTGCTTGAGAAACTCAATAAATTCAGAAGAAACACAATCTAGAGATGTTCATTTGTTTTCTATTCATCTGGGAATGCCTGTTTATTATAAGTCATTTAGCTGTTCACTCCCATAAAGCTGAAGTCATGTGTATAACTACATGGACATAAAGGCAAGGCAGATGGGTCTCTTGTTTTAACCTTCTTAGGTAACTGCCCTGTTTGTTCAGAGCCAGAGTATAGGAAGGAGGTCCAGTTGAAGATGAAAAGGAAACATCATATAGCAAGTTTATAAGTGAAGCTATTTCCAAAATTAATATCAGATTTATATTAAGTAATGTCATTTAAAATTACAGCTAAATACTGAGCTAAAATTGCTATGCTTTGTAGGCAGCTTTGAACTTGTGAATAAAATATTGTATTCTGTCTGGCAATAATCAGAGAGATCAGCCTTTTAAACATATAGGCTTTAGAGATTTCTGTACAAAAACACTTGCATTTTTTCTTATCCCATTTCTCACTGTATTAGTGAACTTCCCTGTAAGTGTTGTAGGAACCTTTATGCCAAAATCTTTATTACAAAAATTCTGCATAGAAGGATTGGACAAAAAACCAAAACAAAACACACCAAGACTGTAACACTTAGTCATTGAATATGAGTGATAATCATTCTAAACCTCTGCTAGGAAAAAAACCTATCTTGTTACACAGGTTTAAACGTTCTACACAGTTTAAATGTTCTTTCTTATAAGCAGCAACTGAAAATCTGCAGTCTGTTGTAAAAAGTGAACACAAACTGCCTATGTGATTTGAGCTCTGTGGTAAAGGGTTGGACTTGATGATCTGTGAGGTCTCTTCCTACCTTGGTGATACTGTGATACTGTAATATTTCTGACAGGTACGTTTCTATTCATTCAATCATTAAATGCCCATCTTTTGTTTGCCAGGTTCAAACCATGGCTTTTGTTCCTGCAAATGTCCTTTTAGAGGAAAGACATAAATCCAAATCCTAGAATTTCATTACACTTTTCTAATGGGTGCCTGCTTGTACCTTGGTATGTCATTTACTGAGCTGCACTTTCTGAGACAAGGTAATGGTAGGAAAAAGCTTTCTTCCACAAAAGTCAGATTTTCAGATTCTTACATAGAACTGTTTTCATCATTTCCTCCTATGCTGTCCACACAAGGCACAGCACAGAGTGGGCACAGATCAGTCAGCAGTGTGTTATACATAACAGTGAACTGTGTATCTCATTATCTACAGACCAGCAGTATGCCATAGACATCTTCAGGCAAGATCAGCATAGCAGTCAAACTTGAAAAACACTGATTAATGGCGAACAATGGTCCCCTTCATACCGAGACATAAGCTATGTAACTTCGTAGAGTCTTTTCTATTATTCAGAGGACATATCTCACTTAAAGTTATTAAATAGCAGGATTTTGGCAACTGTTAACTGAATAAAAAATAGGAAGGCTTCTTAATTTCTAGGTTTGAGTAACCTATAAGACACATTAAAAGGCATTTAATTGCTAGAGATTACTACAGCATTGCCATATGTTGTAAGGACTAGTGCAACACAGTGTTCAAGATCTGAAATATTAGAATTCACAGCAGATCTCTTTGACAGTATGTAGTATTGATTAGACATGAGATCTGATACCCAGCTTGGGAAAAAATCCACATCTTTAATAAAGGCAGGAAGAGGAATGTTTCTTAGCAGTAAATTATGTTATGGTTCCTTCTGAAATTATCTGTGTCTATATATATAACCTTGAAAAAATATTCTATCGATAAGGCTATAATTTGTCATTCTGTTTTATATGTTGTGGTTTAGTTTCTGTGCTTTATACCATGAGCATAAGAACCAGGAGAGGGGAAATTCTAAGGAAGCAAGATGACAGAGATATTTGTAGACAATTACTTCCTGTTCTGGAACATGGATTTTGGCAGAAGTACAGCTGAGAGGGTACCTTAATCTCTGTTCTAGCACTAGGGAAGAGCAAGAAACCAAACAAGATCAGATCAGGAAGTTCTCTGTATGCAGATTACTATTACAATGCCAAAAATCTGGTACTTCAACCATATGCACTTACCTATGCTACTGTGACAAGAAATCATACTCAGAGGCTGAAAAATACTAGTAGCTTCAGAGTGATGAAACTAGGAAATTCATTTGAGCTACAGTTACTTCTCATAAATGTCACCTTAAATAATCACATTAAATAACGTGAACTACAATGATTGGTAAAATATCCATGACAAAATAATTTAGATTTCATTAAAATAAGTATTAAACACTATAGCAGAAGTCTTGCATTTATGAAAGTATATCAAGTGGAACCTCTGAAGGGTTAAAGCTCAAAGAGAACTTCAATTCTGGCAATTTAATTTTAGCATATTTTTTCCTCTGAAAAATGCCAAACTCTGTTTGCCTCATGTAGCCTACTGCATTTCAGTTAATGAGATTGAAGCATCCTAAAACTAGAAGAATGGAGGGAAGACTGAGATCAAAAGTGGCTTTTCTGTAGGAAAATGCTAATTGTATTAGAGACTCCCTTCATTTATAAGCATTGTGAAGAAATCACTGAAAGTCCCTACTTATTACCTGTTGCATCTTGCCTAGAATTACAATGTTGGATAACATTTTTTCTGACTTATTTTATCATGTTACAGAATCACAGAACATTTGAGGTTGGAAGGGAACTCCAGAGGCTGAGTCCAACCCACTGCAAAGCAGGGTCACCTAGGGTAGTTTGCACAGGAATGCACCCAGGCAGGTTTTGAAAGTCTCCAGAGAAGACTCCACAACTTCTCTGGGCAGCCTGTAACAGTGCTCCGTCACCCTCACTGTGAAGAAGTTTCTCTTCATGTCGAGCTAAAACCTTCTATGTTCAAATTTGTACCTATTGCTCCTTGTCTTATTGCTGCTGACAACCAAAAAGAGACTGGCCCCATCCACTTGACACCCACCTCTCATATTTATACACATGGATGAGCTCTCCTCTAAGTCCTCTCTTCTTCAGACTAAACAGGCCCAGGTTTCTCAGACTCTCTTCACAGGGGAGATGCTCAAGTCCCCAAATCATCCTCATGGCATACAGCACAACTACTTGAGTCAGAGATGCAGGTGATTACATGGCCTTCACCCACCCTGGATTTCACAACTGCAAGCAGAACAAGTAACAGAGTACCACTTTACCTTCCTACTTGAAAAATGCCATGTGCACTAGCACATGCATCACGTTAACTGGCAAGGATGCCATGGCTCACACAGCCTGAACAGGACACAGAAATCAAGCTCATGCAATGTTTTCAGCAAGCTAGTCTGAAATACTGATGCAGATCAAATTTGGCTTGAACTAAGCTGCTGAAGAGCCAGGCATCCCCAAAACCCAAACTGCCCCAAGTGGGACCAATATAGGGTTAGTTTTGTGTCCTTCTTAGTGTTTCCTGTTAGTTAAAGCCTTATTAAAGGTAGACTGAGAGTGTTGGAAATTAAATCACGTTGTTTATAATAGTAGATACAACTGCTCCCCTTTTTATCCATTATGTTAAACTATTCTGATATCAAAAATAGTTGTTCTGAGGAAAAAAAAGAGAATAGGGAAACTAATATAGATTTCATCAACAAAATCAGCAAAATTGTGCACTTTTTCATTTTAACAATAGTCTCCAGATACATGGCAAATGTTACACTGTAATCTGCAAAACACTGTAACCTTTAGAATTTATTAGGACTGGCATGTCTTGGTGTTGGGGTATTGTACAGGTATCTGGAAGAATTTAAATCAACACACTAACTATGCTAGCTCTTGGATATACCTAATTACATGCCTTTAAGTAAAATGAAGGTCATTGTTAATGCATAGTTACCAACACAACCACTGATGAAATGGAGGCAAACTCATGTTGTGGATTGCTTGGCTTGAAGCCTTGGGTGTCTTTGGGAAATTTAGATGTCTTTAAGAATCACAGAATGGTTTAGGTTGGAAGGGACCTCAAGGATCATCCAGCTCCAACCCCCTGCCATAGGCAGAAAAATCCATTGTTTTCAAAAATAGCATTTCCCTGCTGAGAAAACATCCTTCAAAATGAACACTAACTTACCATAAAAAAAAAAAAAAAACAAACACAAAAAAAAACCAAAAACCAATTTGATGACATTTATTTCCACTAGGCTACTAGAAACTCTAATGAGAAATGGAATGTGCAAAGATGTTTATTGATAGGAGGGAAGAGTCTTAAAAAAAAACAAAAACTTGAAAAAATTAAGTTATTACATGTTTGTAGAACTATATGAAACTCCTACTGTTTAATGAGGTATTTAGGTCACACTGGAGTAAAACATAACATGGAGTGTTTCTGGCAATTATCACTAAGAATTATTTTTATTGATATTGCACAGGTCAAGAGTTGAACCGCAGACTCTTTGCAAGATAATTAAAAAACCCTTGTGCTCCTGTGTCACGGCCACCTTCTCCTTTTCTGAGAAACGCTGGTTTAACCAGGCTAATGTGTATTACTCTGAATCTGCTCTCCTTTGGGCCATTTTGACATCTCCATATGTGGAAACAAACAAACAAAAAAAAAAAATCTAAGGCATAAATATCCTGCACTTAACTCCAGTTTTGGACTGGTGTTGCACTGTGTTCCTCTTCAGCCCTCTCTGACACTGGCCTACAGACATGACAGAAACAGCTGCATGCAGTGCATCTTCTAACTTTGCTATACCATTTGAACCAGTAATTCTGAACAGTGAAGGAAGAAATTAGTACCAAGATTTATTGTAGCATTTGCTTTAAATGGACAAGTAATTGATTTTCAATAATAGGAGGAGCAATGAAAGTAGTCCAGTGAACTAAATGCTTGAAAACTATTTTACTCCTGGACCTGAACTCTTATTTTCATTTACAGAACAGGAACTCAAAGGAGTATTGTGTATGTCATGCCTATTCAGAGTACCTTGGGGTGTTGTCTTGTAGTCTCTTCAGCAGCATTGGTTACAGTCTCAGCTGGGATGATCAAGCAAAACACAGACTCTGAGTTCCTTTTTACTGAAATGTCTACTACTTTGTCTTAATCCTAATATAGAATGCTTTTTTTCCCCTGCAGGATTAGTAGATCTTTAGGTGCTTGGAGATTTCATTTCTATAGTCTTTGGAGCTTGTGCTACATGCTGGAAAATAATTTTGTCAAGGTGTTTCCTTCTGTACTAATCCATCAGGGTTTAGGAAGCACATGTCTTTCAAGCAGCATCTTCCAGTATAAAAGGCATTAGGCACCTCAGATGCCTGCCTATCAGATTGACTTGAAAAATCTATACTTCAAACAGGAAATTTAAGATAATAAATATTTCAAATATGAAAAGTAATCAAGGAGAGAACAGCTAAGATGAATGTGATCTATTAATAATGGAGGCAGGTGAGACATCTCCATAAATTCAGCTTTGCTCTTTTCTGAGTTATTCAAGCTTTCAGAAAAGTTGTAACTTAAAGTAGGAAGGAATCCCTGTGGGAGTCCTGGGGCTCAGGGGATTTTTTAATATATATTAAGTTCTTGGGAGCATCCTTTCCTACCTTTTCCTACCCAAATCACAGAATCACTGAGGCTGGAAAAGACCTCTGAGATCATCAAGTCCAGCCTATAACCTAACACCACAATATCACTAAACCATTCCACCAAATGCCACATTCAGTCTTTTCTTAAGGGAAAAGGTCTCCTTACCTCCAGGGACCATGACTCCACTTCCCTGGGCAGTCTACTCCAGTGTCTAATCGACCTTTCTGTAAGGAAGTTCTTCCTAATACCCAACCTAATGTGAATACATTCATTAAATTTAGAAATGTAAGGTGAGTAATTTGCAGTTTGAGTAGTCTAACCAGTTGGAATTTCTGTTAAATTAAAATTAATTAAGGAAAACAGAAAAGGTATGCATTATAACATCAAAATCTTAACTTCTTCTTAAAACCCTGATCAGCTATTTGCTATTTCCTACATATCAGTCATGAGACACTGTCCCCAAAACATCACAGAAGGAGTCTATATTACCCAGCCTGGAAATGAACGTCTCGTTACTTTCAATTTAGAGAGTTTTATGTGAGTGTATGTTTAAGTAGTAAAAGATTTGTGAGGAAATTATATAGATGATTATGGCACACAATAACAAATCAGAATAGCAATCTTGAAAGAAAAGCAATGGCTATCTCATTTAGAATTTAAAATATAGGCTATCATTCTGTCAAAAATCAAGGCAAAATACTGATTTTGTGTGGTTAAATTAGGGAAAGCTCCTGGTGTTCATAATCAGATCAATCTTTTCAGTTAAATAGAATGACTTTCTGAATATTGGCCATTTGAATTTTTCACTGATAAACAGAGAAAACACAAATATCCCCCTAAATGGCTTGATGGACTCATATGCAATTATTTTCACCACACTCAGCAATCAGTTCCCGAGTTGCCTAATGGCTTCTGTTACTATAATATAGGAAAGCTGTAGTTTGATGGCAAAAAGGAAAAGTATCACCTGTGAGTTGACAAATAAGGGACATAAGAGGAGTAAAAACAGTGGGCTGGCCACATAGATAGTAACTGTCCTTAGTGGTGCAATGCACACACAGTAGCCAGGGAAATAAAGGAGTCAAAAAGCCACATACATGCACATCCATCACAGCCTGGTTATCTCTTCCAATAATTGAGGGACATCTAGTACTATAAAACTGAATCACTTGATAGCATGAAGAACAGTGCTTATAGTGTTCAATCTAGTTTTCAGGTAGCAGATGTAAACTGAATCATTGGTAATACAACATCACTTTGTTCTCTTTTTGTTTCTTTTAATTTCTTCTATCACTTTTGATTAAACTGTTCCATGTATGACAGCCACAAAAATAATTGTTGCTACATCAACAGGAAAGGATCAGATGCAGACCAAAGAACATGCTATGACAGAGGACTTGAATCAATTTCCCAAGTGGTCTTGTCCAGTATTGTATCCCTCCAGAATAAAGCACATCATCTTAGGAAGCTATGGAAGCTACTTTTCCAGGAGCCTCATACTGCAAAATTTTCACTGCTATTAAAACAAAATAAATAGTAGCAACAACGTCTTGGTTCCAAAAATAGAGTTCTTGAGAAGTTTTTGCGATGGCAATGTAATCAGCCAGTGGGTGTGTAAAGTATCCCTGTACACAGCATTACAGGGATATGCAGCCATGGTATTGAAGTCCATTTAGATTAAAAGAAAACAAGAACTCTTCTATAATATTGTGTGTGTGTGCATGTATATAAACACACACTCTTGTTTGTATGTATGAAGATACATGTAGCCATCTTTATTTTACTAATGATTGAAACCATTGTTCAACCAGCAATTCGTTATTAGTATGGCTCAGCTTTAAGGACAGCACAGGCATTATTTTCCTACATCCTGTCAGTTGTTTGAGCACAGCTGAATACTAAGAGTGGAAAGCTTAACAATAGTCCCATGAACAGTCCCAATTATTCAGTGAACAAATGATAACATTCAGTCACCTGCTTGAAACTAAGCAATGAGTGGAAAAGTGTATTTTATTTCTTCGTGCCAAACCTCAAAGAAAAGTTAGCAGTGAAGTGTCTGCTGAGCAAAATTAATTTGAAGTTTATACAGCTGAAACAAAACTGTTGTCAAGAAAGACAATAATACACAGGTATTAGGCCTTATTTTTTTCTTCCCCTCCTCTTTTTCTTTCTCTTTTGTTCCTTCTGTCTCAGTTTTTCTTCATTTTTCAGCATCATGAGATCTGTGAATTAGGCTTGATGTGCTTTGCAGAATTGGGCTGTAAATCAGCACTCACTTGTTCTTTTCATTGTTTATATGTTAGTTACAATTTATATAAAAGAAAGAAAAGCTGAATTTCAAAACCTTACAATGGCACATGGCAAGTTGAAGTTCATTGCCATAGTGATAGAGCTTATTTCTCAAGCTTAGTCTATATACAATAATAAAGCTACCGCCCACACCTCTCAGCTTCTTCTTCCTCCTAGAAACATCTACTACACAGTACCACAGAATAAGTGCAGTAGATATTGTACTGGGGCAGGGGGATGTGTGTGAATAATCAGAGTGTGTGAATTGCAACTGTGGTGAGAATTACTGTAGAAAGTTACACAAAGACAGGAATTAGCTTACTGAAAAGAGAACCATTATTTGCAAGGGATCAGTTAATTACTTTTCATCTTATGTTTTTAAGCAAATGTCTAGGAACAGTTAGAAAACTATACCACTTTTTTTTCTGATTAAGAAAATTTATGAAATAAGACAAATGGTTTTAACGTACACTAAAAGGGTTGTAATTTATTGTGAATTTACATTAAACACCTAGGATGTTATGCACATGGCGAAGGACTGGATTAGTGCTATCAAAGTATCTTTATAAAGAAACAAAACCACTAAAATGTCCTATATTCATTCACAGAAGTCAGCTTCTTTCAATAAATATGCTTTTTTCTAAGGGAGGAAAGGATTTTAAATGCTTCTTTGTGCTTAATTTCACAGTCTTATCAAAACAATGTTTTGAGTAAAGCTGAAACAGTTAATTTTGATCATCTGAAAACAATGTTATTTTCTTGTTTGACAACAGCATTTTTCACTAGAATCTTATCAAGATTAAGAGAAAAAACTTTAAAAAGCTTAAAATGAAACGATTTTTATACTCTTCAGGGTTATTTGTTTTGTATTTTACTCAGAAAAAAAGACCGAAACTAGAATTCTCACACAGACCAATCCATCTATTTTCCTATTATATGTAACTGGATGCTGGAAGCCATTGTACAGCAGGAGTGTTGCAATGGATAGCTATAAAGAAGCAATGAAGAAGAAAGGGTGGGGTAGCCCTATATGTTAGGAAGTGTTTTGATTATCTTGTCTAGAGCTTAATGGTTGAGACAATAGGATTGAGTGTTTATAGGCAGCATCAGGAGGAAAGCAAACAACACATGGTGGGAGTCTGTTATAGCCCACCCAACCACTACCTCACTTCTCCTCTGTAGCATGGGGACAAAAAAATACAAGAGAAGGCTACAGGGTCAAGAAAAAGGACAGAGAAGGTTCACTCACCAGTTATGGTCATGAACAAGACAACATTAAACAAATAACAACTCAAAAACATCAAAACACCAGACTAAAAACTCAACCTGGGGAAACAACATCACGTTTTGAAAAAAGCCAGCACCACCATCTACCAACCAATCAAATCAGAACAAAATCAAATCTTATAAACATCTTCCCTCTACCTCTCCCTTCTTCCCACAGTCATCTCTTCTCCAAATTTTCGCTACCTCCTTCTCAGCAGCACAGGTGAACAGGACACATACGCTGTGGAAAACTCACCTTAGGTTGGTTTTGCTGCTCCTTTCTCCTCCAGGGAAGACTACTTGCGCTCATGCTCTCCTCCAACGTGGCATTTCTCCTGTGGGACACAATCCTCTGTGAACTCCAATATTAGTCCTTCCCCTGGGACTGCAGCTCTTTATGCACTGCTCAAACATGGATGCCTTCTGTGGGTTGCAGTCCTCCCAGCAACAGACTGCTCCAGTGCGGGCTTCCTTCAGACTCACGGCCTTCAGGCAGTCACCTGCTCCAGCGTGGGGGCCTTCACGGGCTGCAAGCAATGTATGTTCCATTGCTAATCTCCACAGGCCACGGTGACACGGTCTGCCATCAGACCATGGCCTGCAGAGGAATCTCTGCTGTGGGGCACCTCCTCCTGTCCATCTTCTCAGACCCTGGTATCTGCATAGCTGTTTCTTTCACATGCCATGCCTCTCCTCCACTCAAGGAAAAAAGAATACCGGTTTGCCAGAAGCTCTTTCCCCTCTTAAATGTGCTATTGCAGAGGTGCTGATTGGCTTGGCCTTGACCACAGGTGGGTCCAAATTAGTGTTGGAGGAGCTTCCTGAAGTTTCATACAGGAGCCACATTTGTAGCCCTTGCCTCACTTCCAAAACCAGCCAGCCACAAAGGCAGCACAGCTCCCATTAATTTATCACAAGTACTGTCGTCAGAACAGCTCAAAGATAGTGACTAAAAGCAATCAATGTGGATTCCAAGATGTTGTCTAATGTCATTGGACAGGATACTTTCTGTTTATCTTCATTAAAGTTATGTTTATATAGCAAAAAGAACTGCAAACAACTAAGATACTGATTTAATGAGAGTTAGTTGTCTAAGCCTTTATTGTGTCTCTGAAAATGAAGACTTTAACGTATCTGAATTTGCTTTCCCAAATGCTGACCACTGTATAAAACTTAAATGCGCCCTGCAGACACTGAAAGTACTGTTAAATAAAGAACAAAATAAAAACAAAGAAGCCAAAACTCTGACACTGCAAAACCCAAATTTCTTTGACAAAAATACTGAACAATTTCTTCCATTCAAAAGTCACGTTAACACCATGCTGGGTTTCCTACATTGTATAAATCAGACACACCTTCCATAACTGTCATAAAATTTGTCTTAAAGTTTATAAATTTGGCCTCCAAGTTCTTTGTGTGTTGCAAGTGAGAGAGCTGGTAAGATCATTTGAAGGTCTGATCAGAAAAAATGAAATTATTTTGAGAAGAGGAACAGAATGTAAGGAAAACAATGGAATAAACTCTATGGAAGAAAAGGAGAACACCTGGGAGTGCACCAGTGTGAGCACAATATGAATAGGCATGGGACATAAAGCAAAACCTTTCCTCTGGCAAAACTTGCAGTGAACCCAGAGAGGAACTCACTTTTGATCTCTTAGATTTTATATCTGTCTTATGAACAAGGACTTACAGAGGAAAAGTATGTTAGTAAAAACACCAGACTGTAGCGAGTTCCTTTTAGAAATGTCTTTTCAAATGTGCAAGAGAATATTCTGCCTCACAGTCAAGTTCTATTATATTGTGAGAGAGACAGTAAGAGTATTCTAAAAACTTCTATTTTATTTCAGCCTCCATTCATAGCAATCTTTCCAATCCATGTAACAATAGATTTGTATTACATTTTTATTTATTTTTTATATTTATTGTGTAATTATTAATGTAATTTATATTTATTGTGTGATTATTTATGTAATTTATATTTATTGTGTAATTATTTATTACACATTTGCAAGAAAAAAGTTGTTATGTTTAATCCAGATATATACCCCTGCCATTTTCTAAGCCAGTCAGTGAAAAGATCTCAGCATGGAGTATTAATATAATGTGCACATCTGTGTCTTATGGACTGGCCTGAAACTCAGTTAAAACAATTGAATGTAGTCTATTTTACTTATTATTTTTCTCTCTCAAGAACATGCTGCTGTTCAGACTTAAATATGTGACACAAATCAGCTTTAGTGAGCATAGCAAATAAATTCATAGTTAGAAATAGGCTCTTTCTCATTTTATTAGTATCACATATCATAGTCTCTGAGTACTTTACAAGAGAGACAGGCTGAGTCATATATGATTTCATAGGTCAAGCTCAGCTAAATCAAGGCAATTCTCTTTAAGTTGGAACTTTGCAGGTTAAGATGAAAATTGGAATTCACAGTGGTTCAACACAGTAATTGCTGGTAAAAATGTCCCACACTGATTCAGGCAAGACAATTTTAACCTCCTGACATACCTGAATATATTTAGAGAAAGCTCAAATATAAGGGCTAGCAACACTGCTTAGCTTATTCCTCAGAGAGAATCTTGATCACAGTTTTTCCCTGAACACAGTTCTGTAGACTCAGAAGCATAACTCTTTCTTTACTTATTGCAGCAATCTGTTTCTTCCACAAAGCTTCTGGGTGGGAAAAAAAAAAACAAACAACCAAAACCCCCAAAACAAAACAACCCATCCACAGAAATCCAGAAATCCCAGTCTTTGGAATCCAAGGGCCCATACCATGGGTCACTGCACATGGTCATACAGTATACCAGAAAATGTGTACCTCCATGATTATTATGTTTCTTGGAACAGAGTTAGCAGCTTCTACAGGATAGGGTATATGAAAGGTAGATGTGTATGAGAAGGCAGTAATGGTTGTCAGCATACAAAGCTGAAATCAAAAGATGAGTGACTCATTTAAAGCAGTAAGCACTCTAGGCTCTAGACCTCCAGATAAAGTCCAGTTATGTCTTTTCATTTGATAAAACCAGCTCTTCACAAATATGGTGACCACCCAAAATAGTAGAATTTATAGCAGGTCAGAGCTATTGCAGATGAATTAACAATTATTTTCCATATTACAATTTTAAGGTGCAATATGCCTAACATCTTCATGTGGCTACACCTGCCTAAGCATTGTGCATTCCTGTCCCTATTCATTCACTCATTCCTCCCATTAACTTCTGCCCTTCACACCAGAACAAGTGTTTGAGTAGCTATTTATTTTTAAATAAGCATTGCACAAGTCTGCTTATCTCAGTTTCTGTCTAATAACAGAATTACAGAATTATCCAGGTTGGAAAAGAGCTCTAGGATCATCGAGTCCAACTTATCCCCTAACCCCTCTAATTAACTAAGGCGTGGCACTAAGTCCTTCATCCAGCCTCCTTTTGAACACCTCCAGGGATAGTGACTCCATCACCTCCTTGGACAGCCCATTCCAATGAGCAATCACTCTTTCTGTGAAGAATGTCCAGCCTAAACCTGCCCTGGCACTGTTTGAGGAGCTGTTTAATAAGTCATGTAAAAATAAACCTTCCAAGCAGAGAGTTTTTGTTTGGGTTGGCGTGGGAGGATTTTTTCTGTTTTGGTTTTAGTTTGGTTATGGGTTTTTTTGTTGGTTTGGGTTGGTTGTTTTTTTTTTGCCTAGATGCAATCATAAGCATTGTACAAACAGTGCTGCATTTTCAAGAAAACTATATAAGAAATCAAATGGCACTGTCTTGTGTGACATCAATTTTCAGTAAAAATGTATGAATAACACTTGGGTCTTTTTTATGCAGTGAGTAGCACTGCATATATAGTCATTAGAAACACATCTTCATCTGTAGCTTAAAAAAAAAATATACCAAGTTAGAAATTATATTAAAGCAATCAGAACTCTTTCAAATCCAGCTGACTTAGGAGTTGCAGAAGAATAATTTGAGCTGTCAGCACCTTCACTGGCAAGTTCTAAAGAACTAAGCTAAACTGGATTGTACTATTCAAGCAAATGCAAGATTTATTTCAAAAAAAACCCCAAAACATCAAATATCCAGAGCACAAACTTTGACAAGCATGAGTTCATAGTTTGGCCTAGAAACTGATAATTATCATACATTTCCTACCATAGCTTGTTCTAAATAACAAGATTAATAACATTTAGACTTCTTATCCCTATGTCCTGTATCTGTTCCTTGGCCTGCTGTGTTTGCCTCAGCTCTCCCCCCATATTCCCATGCAAACTAACAGTGCATTACTACAGCTCTTGGTTGTGGTCTGTAACTCTCGGACCCCATGGTCCACTTCCTATGTTGCCCTGCCTGGATAGATATGAGTGTAGTCATTGCCCAGATAATGCTGTCAGAAAGGTGCTGCCAAATACAGCAGGCAAGAGGGAGTTTTCTGCTCTTTTTCTTACTCTGGCAGGCATTGATAAAAAATATTTTGCCTGCACAGCTCCCAGTCTTCCCCAAACTTGTAAGAGTACAGCTGTACCAAGTAACTTTTATATACAGTACTTTTCTAACAGTGCATATATAAATCAAATATAATTTATCAGGTCTAAGAGTTTATTATACCAAATCTGGACATCAGAGTTAGTAATACTTCCGTATGAGATGTTACTTGGATCTTTCTTAATGGATTAGTAGAACCAACACATCATTTAATGTGAAACATTTACAAAGTAAAATGGCTTTTTTAGAGTCTAGAGCCTTTGAAGAGACTAGTGAAATCAGGTTGTGTTTTTCAAGATGTCTAAAGAATCCACCCTCAAGAACATTTTGTCTGCAGAAAGCTAACAGTAACTACACCAGAGGAAATAAGATTGCAAGAAGATATGTTTTGGAAACACACAATAATTCACACCCTGAAGATAAAACCGCTTCTCTGAGAGCTGTAGTTGAAGAGAGAATAATTTTTACTCTGTGAATAAATTTCTGGTGCCGTCATTCACAGAATGATTGATGTCAGAAGGGAGATCACCTAGTCCAATGCCACCTTGCTCAAGGAGGACCACCTAGAGTCGGTTGGCCAGGATCATGTTTGGACGCCGGGAATGGAAACTCCACAGTCTTTCTGGGCAGCCTCACAGTAAAAAAGTGTTTCCTGACATTCAGAGGGAACCTCCTGTGTTTCAGACCCATTGCCTCTGATCTTTTCACTGGGCGCTGCATACTTAGCCAACCAATACTGTCTTCTGTGCTGTATTAAAGAAAGTGTGGCTAATAGGTCGAGTGAGGTTGTCCTTCCTCTCTACTCTGCTCTGGTGAGGCACATCTGGAGTACTGTGTCCAGTTCTGGGCCCCCCAGTTCAAGAGGGACATAGAACTGCTTGAGAAAGTCCAGTGCAGAGCTACAAAGATGATTAAGGGAATGGAACATCTCTCTCATGAGGAGAGACTGGGGGAGCTGGGGCTCTTTAGCTTGGAGAAGAGGAGACCGAGAGGTGACCTCATCAATATTTATAAGTATGTAAAGGGTGAGTGCCAGGAGGATGGAGCCAGGCTCTGCTCAGTGATGCCCAATGACAGGACAAGGGGCAATGGGTGGCTGTTGAGGCATAGGAAGTTTCATTTAAACATGAGGAGGAATTTTTTCACTGTGAGGGTGACAGAACACTGGAACAGGGCCCATGGGAGTTGTGAAGTTTCTCTCTCTAGAGATATTCAAAACCCACCTGGACATGTTCCTATGTGATCTGATATAGGAGATCCTGCTGTGGCAGGGGATTGGACTGGATGAGCTTTTGAAGTCCCTTCTAGCCCCTGATGTTCTATGGTTCTGTAATTCTGTAGTACAGAAGAGCTCCATGCAGTCCAATTGGTCTCACATAAAGGACTGCACCTCCTCATCTTCCTCTTCTGCCCTGTCCTGCCCTTCCTAATGGGTCTATATCCCTCCATCCCACTTCAGTCATGGTAGTCATGGCACCACATTATCATAATCCCAACACGATCATAGCACTGCCATCACACACAGATCTCTGTTTATGGATATTATTTTACATGATGCACAGATTAGTATACAGACACTTCAGAGAGGCACTCTGGTGTGCAGACTCTCCAGAAAGAGTCTGGAACTTTTTATCAAATGTTACCAGTTTTTCTTGTAGGCACTTCATTGTTTACCTTCAAATGCTTGAGGTAACCCATTTTAAGATTCATTTTGTTGGATTTGTCTTTGCCTTCATTCACACCACCATTCACACTTTGCTTGTCAGCCTTGTCCATCACTCCTTCATAGGCTGCTTGTAATACTCTTTATCTCGCATCGCTCACAGTTTAAAGACCTTTTTACCAGGTCAGCCATCCTGCTGGCAAAGATATTTTCCCCTCGCTTAGTGAGGTGGATTCCATCTTTCTCAAGGAGATGCTGTTCTTCAGACAGATTCTCCTGGTCACAGAAATCAAAACCGTGTAGCCAACACCAGCTGCACAGCCCCGATTGGTTTGTTCCTTTGAGAAACATGCCTTGAATGTAAGAACTGCTGAAGATTTAAAGCTTTTTAACAAGTATGCAAAATTCACTTAAAGCCAGCATTTCAAAATGCTTCTTTAAGTGATATTAAACATATATTCTCAAATATACTTCAGATGATAAAACCTGTAACATGTATGTCCTGCTTAAAAGAATGAAATTAACGAGCACATGCTCAGCTTATCCTTCAAAACACTTTGGTTAATCTGATAGGTCTAAAAAATTATCAAGGAATTTAAAAAAAAAAAAAAAACCAAACAAGGAAAATGAGAACAGTCAACTAAAGTATCTAATTTCCTTAAGGAATAGCAGGGTTAAATGTTCAGTATGCTATCCTGATTCTAGGTAATATAAAATCTGTGGGCCTAATCAATGAGCCTGACAGCCTTGAGAGACCAGGCTCATTTACCTGCCTCATCGCCACCATAATCTTCTGAACATTGTCAAATATGTTACGGCACCTTTGTACCAATAAAGGAGAGACCAGACACGGCCTTTACAATTTCATTGAGTCTGTGAGCTATCTGAATAAATAATTTCCACCATAATAAACACTGAAATTTGGGTTCAAGTTTCCTTATGTTGACTTAAAAATTCCTTTACCTAATTCTGACAGCAATTCTCTGCAGTGGTTATATTCTCGTATTGGTGCTGTGGGAGCACCATTACCAGGTAAATCCACAGCCTTTGCTGCAGGCTAAGACTCCTGGAGTGATTTTTAAAAGTAAACTATCCAGTCCAGCTGTTAATGATATTTCTTTGACAAACTAAAAATGGAAGGAAGGAAGGAAGGAAGGAAGGAAGGAAGGAAGGAAGGAAGGAAGGAAGGAAGGAAGGAAGGAAGGAAGGAAGGAAGGAAGGAAGGAAGGAAGAGAGAAAGGCTATAGAAATAATAATAAACTAAGCCTACACATTTAGCAGTGGAAATCTGTAAATATGTATACCTATGAAGAGCCAAAACAACATTCAGAATTGCTAGAGCCCTCTTTAATTTCTTGTGAAGCAAGAAGCAAATTGGTTTAAATCAGTAAGCCAAACAACTTGGCAGGCACATTTAACCATTAACTATGCCAAGAAAATACATCAGAACCTAAAAGGATAACCTTACCATAAGTACAAGCCAAAGATGCCTTTCTAGTATGTTACTCAGACAGACTTGGACAATTTTTCATCTCTACTGAGTCTACATAGATAGAAAAATGTCACTCTGTATGTCCTGCTGCCCTCTCAATAAAGCAGATATTCAGATATGTACCACACCTTGGTGTGACTTGAAACAAGTACCTTACCTTGAAGTCAATGGGAGGTTTTTCATTGACCCGGCAGTGGTTTAGGTTAGCTTTTAAGGGTCTTATTTCAGCACCTGTCTAATTATAAACACATGAACATGGTGAATGACATCGAGGGGGCTACCCCTGTCCCCAAAATGTTAAGAACTCAAGGTTTAATTGAAGAGACTCAGATGGCAGTCATAATTTAAGGAAAAAAAAAAATCAGAAAAGATGATCCAGTCCTATCTATTAAATCTCTTACTATACAATGCTTACTAGTCTTAAAAAGAAGGAAGAGAACACTTTTGCATCTGTAGCTTTAAGTTGACTACAAAACCAAGAAAATTATAGGCAATGATGAGGGCCATAGGTAAGGACACAGTTGTGTTTCCTATTAGCTGGATGCCTCTGGAGGCTGATCACCAAAAGGAAACACTAGAGTAAGCTGACAGTTAGATTACATGAAGTAAAATTATAACAAAAAGCTTTAACTGAAAAGACCTGAATAACAGTATGCAACAGATATATTTTTCTAGTTCTCTCCCCCCTGAGAAATCATCATATCGCCAGTCATATCTCAACAAATCCTATAAGGCATTTCATCCATGTGTTTAAGCATACATTGAATAGGATCTTTCAAAAACATCTTCTCACAGAGGGCTTTTATTAAGAAACAATAGAAATAACACAATAAAAATCTAATAGGGGAAAAAAATTTCAAAGTGAAAAACAGCAGCACAATACCAGTGTGAGCACAAAACAAGAAAGACAAGGAGAGTTTCGTTTATCAGGTTACTTCTCCTGCCATAAATAAATAGTCTTCATGTTGTTCAGAAGTGAAAGCAAATGGACTCGTGTGCTGTGGGTGGGTGTGATGAAAAGCTGTTATTTTGCAGTTGTGCCAAAAACATTTTGTTTCCTTCCTCTTAAAAAGCAACCTAGATTAATCTAAGGTGAAGAATCTTAAAATACATTTTCAGAATAATTTATAAAGATCCATATCCCTTTTATGATCACAGGAGCAGAAAATCTATTTATCACTTGTCCTTTTTTTACCACCACTTTGCCTAAAGGACCATTTACATGTCAATCTGTTAATCCCAACAGTAAACACATGCTTGAGTCTCTCTTTGTGTCTTTTGCTGTATATCTGACAGAATGCATTGAGGCTTAATCTAGATATCTTGGGGTTTTGCTCTTTTTCAAGCTTTGTTTATCTGTTTCCCTGTATATCTGAATTTTTGTGTAATTTGTGGCAAGTTAGTTAACCATATAGAGCTTTTTCCTATGCAACCATCTCAAAATTATTTGCATCTAGTGCAAATTTCTTGCTGCTAAGCCTGATCTATGTCAGATAACTAGATCATCAACCCAGCTCTTCAGAAAACAGAATCACTGTGTGCTGTCAGTTTTGCTGCAATGAGCCGGATGTTCTGTGTGGATATAATTCCTACACAGGCTTTGTAAATGATGTACTTCTCTGGAGTGCAAATTTTGAGCAACTTGCCTACCAGAAACTTGCCGGAAGATAATTTTAATGGGAAAAACTATTTAAAGCACTGTCCTGAATAGAGCTGAGTTTTAGCATATACTTGGGCACTTTACAAAATCAGAGTAGAAATTCCCATGACTTCCTCAGAAACAAGCTGCCAAGTATGAAGTGAGAGCGGAAGCACCACTGAATATGGAGGAAGTGATGCAGTAGTCACTAGGCCTAGTGATGACCCTGGAAGCTGGCTGTCCCTTAGCAGCCTGTATAGGTAATGGAGAGAAAGCCATTTGGGCAATGTGTAGCACCTAGAGTAGAGAAGGTGTGACTGCCTTGAGTTGCTACTGTAGTAGGCTAGACAAACCACCATCCTCCAGAAGAAGTTAGTCTTTGGGAATGTTCTCCCTAATCTTTGAAATATCAGCTTCAATTAGGCCATTCACACTGTGTAGCATGGACAACATATTCAATAGAAGTTATGTCTAGCCAAAGGTTAATTAAAGTGTAAGAGACTGAAGCTGATCAATTTTGTTTCCTCTTACATGTTAAATTCTGCCAAATACAGATGATAGAAAAAAAAAAAGCACTTTAGTAGTGACTTGGGTATTTAGTAATGACTCTGGGAGGCAGATATCACACATTAAATCCCACAATAATGAAGAGTATACAGTAGAGCTTGGAGTTGTAAATACCCTTTAGCTGAGACACAGCTGTCAACAAAACTTAACATTTGATTGCAATTATTCTTTCTCTTTCTACTCAGCTGAATCAATTAATTCTATTGCAGAACAAAAGTGTTATTTAAGCTCATATTTCCTACTGCTGTGTATGCTTTAAAAATAAAAGCAGGAATATAGTTTCTTTATGGTCTTTATTCTCTATACACTGGTAAATACTTTGATCCAAGAAATTAGGACTAGGTCTGAGCAAAAGCCTTAAACTGAAACATTGTCAGTCACTAGGCTCCAGAGAAAAACTATATGCCACTAATTTATTTCTATAATAAGCTAACTTCAAAACCTGGTTTCAAGGAAAGAGTGTGCACTGCCAGCCAGGCCAGCACCTTTAAAGAGCATCTTGACAAATTACTAACTTTAAGCAAATTCTCCATTTTCCTGAGGTCAGAAACAGAATTTGATGAAAAGGCCTGGATTTAAATATACACTGATTTAGAATCTGAATCTAACAGCTAGTACTGTACTGCAAGACAGCAGAGTCAGAATATATGAATCCTTTACACCTACATCATTAATGATGTGCAGAACTCTTAAGTGTCTCTGATGTATAAAAGTGATGTTGAAGATGATAAAATAACTGAGAAATGAAGCATATATTAATGTTTATTAAATAGGGTTTTTTTTTCATGTAAGGCTATTAAAATTACAATTTTCATTGAAAGCTGTGTATTTCACATGAAATGCACTGCATATAAATGGCAAATATATTATAGATGCATCAGCATTCTGTTTTCCTGCCAGTAAAACTTTCCTACCATTCTGAAAGAATACAAGGGATCTTTAGAGTTTTGAGATAGGAATCAACATGTACTGAAGCATGGGAAGCTTGACAAAACAGCACGTAGGATAAACAAATAGCAAACCAGAATGACTGAAAAATTATAAACATGAAGCTGAACAGCTCATCCTGCAAAGAAGTTTAGAATTTAGAAGGCGAGAAGCCATGCTGGAGCTCAAAAGTCAAAAAAGAGGATTACTCTTGTGGCTATGTGTCTGGTTTGTCTGGAAGAAAGTTAATTTTCTTCCTAGCAGCTAGTACAGTGCTGAGTCTTAGATTTGAGAATTATGTTGATAACGCACCAATATTTAGTTGTTGCTAAGTAGTATTCATACTAAGTCAAGGACTTTTCAGCTCCTCATATCGCCCTGCCAGTGGAGGGTGAAGATGCAGAGGAAATTAGGAGAGGACGCACCTAGCACAGCTGACTCAGAGGAGCCAAAGGGCACCATGTGACATCATGCTCCGTATGCAAACCGGGGGTGGGGGGGAGCATTGGGCAGGAGGGGCAGATTGTTGCTTGGGATCGTCTGAGCAATTGCTCACCACCTGCTGACCAATTACATTGCAAATTGCTTGTTTTTTTCTTGAGATTTATTTATCTTTTTGCTGTATTCATTTTCATTATTATTCTTGTTGTGGTTGCTATTATTGTTTTAGTTACTAAACTGTTCTTATCTGAGCTGATGAGATTTACTTTTTTGTTGTTGTTGTTTTTTAAATCTCCTCTCCATCCCACTGTTGAGGGGAGTGAGCAAGTGGCCACGTGGTGCTTAGTTGCTTCTGAGATTAAACCACATGTCAGGTGGGGAAAGGCTCCAGCAGCTTTTGAGAGCTCGAATGTGAATTCATGAAAGCGGACACAAAAATACTGCTCTCAATAGATCTCATCTACACCCTGCAAATGTCAGGTCAGCCCCTCAGAGAGACTACTCTTGTCTTTGTCCTCCTAACAAATCTTCAGAAGAGCAGTAATTTTCCTTATGAAATTCTCCAAATACATTTTCCTGCTGAACACTCTTTACACTGTGTTCGTTTCCAACGTCATTTCAGGCAGCATCTCCTGTGCTATTTGTATGGCAATGTGCCAACCTGCATCTCCAGCAGAGGCTCAAAAGGTTTCTTGCAGGGAAGTGAGGAAACATTTAAGTGAATCCTGATCTTAGGGCAGCAGTGCAGCAGCAAAATGGCTCCTGGGCCAAAGGAATGCTCCTACTTATATTACACCTTGTTTGTCAGATATTGGTAGGCAAAAAAAAAAAACACCTGACATGCATTCTTAGGGGACATTATGAGACAGTACCATATGTGCTGAACGACTTGAGACCATACCTGAAGCAGGAGAAAAGCTGACTAGGAGTAATTATGCTCCAATCCCACTGGAGACCTCCAAATCTTAGGACACATCAGTTTTAGGTCTCTGCACCAGCAGGCTCCTCTGAAGCTGCTCCAACACCTACTCTGTATAAACATCAAATGCAGCTTGATCAAAATTTTTGAGGAAACTGACTGGAAAAGTCATTAAATAATTCTGTTTTCTTCTTCCCCTGGGAAGAAGATAAATTAAAAAAAGGGGGGAAAAGTAAAATTCATTGTGTTTTTTTTTCTAATGGGAAAAAAAACACTGTGAGATTCTTAATAGAAAAAACATGGCTGGGCTTCTACATCATATCTCTGTGAAAATACACACTCCTTAGCATATGAAAATTATCATAAAGTGACAGGGGGGTAATTTCAGGCGACTTGTCAAATTATTAGCAGCATGCTCCATAAAGAGTCACAAGAAAAGGTAAATCTCATAAAATTCAAAAGGGCAAAGCTCTGAGAGAAAATTATTACTTTTAATTTATTTTCTACATTCCTCTCTTCCCTCAGCCAGAGAAACTTCCTTTTTAATTAAATTATCTGCCAGTGGAGAAACACGTAGAATTATACTGCACAAAGACACATTGCTACTTTAATATTCTACACTGTTTATAAGACGGCACAAGGCAGGTTTTGACTTTTAAATACTGGCAAACCAAATAATTTTCATTTCTTAGGCATTTATCCATGTTAGATTTAGAACATATTGAATTCCCCATCACATCCTGAGAACTTTTTGCTCAGAAGTATATAATATTAGATTTACCCTTATGCTACATTTACATTTAAATCCATTTTAAAGACTATTCTCTGCCAGAATAGTTTAAAGTGACCTCATTGAAAGAAAGTGAAATCTATGTTGTATTTTAAAAAGCCACTTGTTCAAAAAGGCATTGGTTGTACAGCAAAGTACACTGTATGACACAGAACCTCAATTGCTGTAGTTTCATTTATATCAGTCAAGGTATGCGAGTTTCCCTCAGCTGGGGATCTAGTCATGTATATTTTGTGTAATTAGAGGATATGTATTTCAAGCAGTATCACAGACAGCTCCATCATGAATATTTGTCAAATATCTCTGCACTCCAACCAGCTGTGGAAACTGCAAGTTTGAAAGCTAAACGTACACCCAAACTATATCAATGTCTTCCTTTTAAATGTTCCAGATCTTGATTAAACCACCTATTGTCTTGGAGATAAACCATCCTTTTACCACTACATCTCAACACAAAGTATTATGAGGCTATACATAATTTATATAGATCAGCAGTAGTTGTTATGAAAAGACTCAGATAGCTAAAGCTCTAAAAAAAAAAAAAAAAGAACATATATATATTCAGATCTGATTTTCTCTGTCCCCTGTGAGGATGGAATTGTACCTTGTCAAGATACTGAACAGTCCCATGTCCCTTTAGATTCCTGATGTAGGTTTCAAGAAGAATTTACATCATTCATAGGCTTGGGACAGACAGTACATTCCATCCCATCCCAGCACCACTAACTCTTTCAGTAATGGCAGATGAAAATGGTGTTTAGGTCTTTTAAATTAAAAAGCCTGTGTTGTTAAAATCAGCTATAATCGTTTGGGACTGAAAGCTCATTTGTGCTTTCATTTGCTGTGGTGAAACATCAGAGTAATCCCGTTATGCTCTGTAGAATTACTGTAGAGTTTTATGCTTGTAAATGAGAACAGAATTTATCTCTTAATCCTGTCTTTGAACCTAAGTGATTACATCCTGAATGGGCTCCATGAATGAGGCAACTGCATGTCCCCATTTAACATAGTCTACAGGTTTCACTGAATTGTACTATGCATGCCTACACTGATTTTACAGGATTTTAACATTCACATAAAGATGGATTAAAAAACAAGAAAAGGATGGCCTCTTCTAATCAGAATGTCCAAATCTTATGCTGGGATGGATGTCCTCAGTAGTGACAGCCTTCCTGTGGTTTGTATTGTTTCTAAAGGTCTTAGATGAACACTCCTGACAACTGCTTCTTTAAAAATAAATCAATAAATATATCTCTGTGCTAAAGTGCATAACTGAGAAACAGAAAAAAAGACAGTCACCAATGAAAACCATAGGTAGTAGCATGCCCCGCTATGTCTGATAATAAGATTCAGATATAACTGCTGAGAGGCAAAAATGCACAGCATATAATTTCAAAGTGACAACAAAGTTCCTTGGGAAAAGAATAAAACATTACCCATTTTGTACTTGTTATGTAATTGTGCTTGTCCTTGGACACATTTCACCTGTGATCACACTTCAGGTGTAGAATTTTTATTACTTCTTTATATTTTGTCATCATCATCACTATTAATTTTTCTAAATGCGACTGGGCTTGCCTGCTTTAAAGAGGTTTTTGAAACATCTGTGTGCATGGTGGACATGGCTATGGTCTCATAATCCTCCTCTCGGGAGCGGAAATTGCAAAAATGAAATAAAAACTGTAGGTCCCTCTGGAAGTTCTTATTAAGAAATCCATAGAAGATGGGGTTCACACAGGTAGAGATCATGGCAGTTAGGTGACAAATCAGGAACAAGAGATTGTGGCTGCAGGTAGTGACAGGCAGAATTTCATGATTCCAATCAAACACGATATTGAAGATGGTGAGAGGCAGCCAGCAAACTGCAAATGCGACCACTATTGAGATCAGCATGATGTTGATTCTCTTGGTTTCAGAGGATCTGTACTTATTGTCTCTCATCTTGTCCATCATGTTGTTCCTTTTTTTCAGTCGGATGTATATCTGCAGGAAATTCAACAAAGAGAAACATGTACAACCATCATGTTTGCAAGGATAAACAAACATCAGGCAGAATGAAGTACGTATTGTGAAAGGATTGTCTCTTACCTTCAAGTAGCAAATAAATATAAAACAAAGTGGTCCAAAGTATTGAATCACCAAAAGCGTCGTGGTATAAGAAAGCCTGGCAGTGTCCAAGGGGAAAAGGTCCAAGCACACATATTTGTCCTTATATTCATCAAATGTTACATTCCTGAAGGGTTCATCCGTTAGCACGTGGTAAATAAGGAAGGGCAAAGAAGAAGCTGTGGCTAAAATCCATATGGCAGCAATGCCCATGTAGGCATGTCTATTGTTCGGCCTCCAGCCACGGGGATTGATGATTAGCTGATGGCGTTCAATAGCAATGAGGACCAAAGAAAAGACTGAGACAGTGATTGAGGCACATTGCACAAAAGGATTCAATTTGCACATAGCCTCCCCAAAAATCCAGTGGTCCATCAAAGTGTACACAAAAGTAAAGGGAAGACACATGATGGTCACTAGAAGATCAGAAAAGGACAGGTTGACAATGAGGATGTTGGTCACGTTGCGCATCTCCTTTTGCTTTAAAATAATGACGATCAAGGCCAGATTCCCAGAGACTCCCAGGATTATCACAGTCCCATAAGCCAAGGCCAAAGTGAAGACCATGGCCAAAGGCACATGGCAATCCTCATCTTCAAACTGCAAAATTTGTGAGCCCGTCTCAGAAAAATTCAGGGGACTGGAAATATTTCCCTGGGGGGCAAGGACAGAAGTATTCATGTTCCCAGCCGCGGGTAGGAGGTTCACGGCCGCCGCTGTCATCCAAGCCACTCCCGGAGTTCCAAAGGCGCCCCTCAGCCCGTCACCTGGTTCTTGGCAGAGTCCGGTGGCACATCTCCCTCGCACAGCCTGGGGAGAAGGGAAGGACCAAGGCCGGTCACCTCCGGACAGACGGCCCTCCCCGACACCCCCACGTCCGCCTCCACCGCACGGAGCCGAGTCCCTTGGGGAAGCGGAGCCGGCCGGGCTCGCCTCCCCGTGGGAAGGTGTCACCAACCCTGCAGCTAGGGAAAGCACCGCCCGAGGACGTCGGTGGCGGCGTCTGATCCGAGGCGGCAGCGGGGCCTGCGGTCTGGGGAAGAAAGGCAGAAAGCAGGATCGAAATGCAGATCTGCAAGCGGGGGACGCGACCCCTTCCCGGCCCTTTCGCGCCACTACAAGACGCACGGAATTTCAGTGTCTCACCAGTGTACTCGATGGTGGGTACCCACTTTTAACAAGTTTCATCTGCAAAGGCCTCTTTCTCAAGCTGTTCTAAGTGGAGCTCTATCTAGTCATCGCATAAAGGGCGGGGGGGGAACTCCATCTGACTAATGTGAGGGGCGGAAAAATTACTCCAAAAATTGCTGCGTCCTTTTCTACTTAATACATGCACTTGATGTGAAGCAGTCGAGTGCCCACAGCGGCACTGGCACTGAATCAAAGGTGAATCAGGAGCTCTGAACCCCTTGGTCTCAGGTAGCAAGGGCTATACAGCAAATAAAGGACACAACAAGCTGAAAGATGAAAAACAGCAAAAATTAGACACTGCAGAAAATTTCTCTACCTATGCAGTGAGGATGCTTAAATAGGCATGCCTAAATAATCACCTTTTTTTACAAGGCCTTGGATTTTGAAATCAGAGAAACTCAGGCTATTATGTTCAGGAAGGGAAAAGGGGCATTTAAAAGCAAGGAAGCAAGCAAGAAAGGAAGACAGACAGACAGGCACCAAATCATAGGATCATAGGATGTTAGGAGTTGGGAGGGACTCAAAGAGATCATCAAGTCCAAGCCCCTGCTGGAGCAGGACAATACTATCTAACACAGATCACAGAGAAACCTAACACATCTTTAGTCCAGCTCACCATTACTGGCAGCCACATTGAATCTGGACCTTTCCCTCTGCCCACTCTTCCATAAGCTAAATTTATTGCTCATTTAACCTTACATTATGGGAATGAAAGAAATGTCACTTAAAATTCACACCACTGGGTTTCAAGCCTGACTCTGTATGACACATCACAAAACTGCAAAAGCATTAGCCACTAAAATGTGCTTCATTAAATGTTACCCTTGGATGGTTGAGTTTTTGGTCTTAAACAATACTTGACACAAATCTCAGTGCCATCCAAGTCTCCAGAGCAGAATCATCTTTGTCTGCTACTGGTGGCATTCTTTTTAATCAGCCATGTGTTGGGGAGGTTAGCTGAGGCTGCCTCCTCACTGGGGGATAGCCAGTGTGCCAGGGCTAGGCTTGAAGCCTCAGTTTCTTCTGAGGGTCAGCCAAAGGATGGCCATGCTATCACCGTGTCTTCTCACTGGTGTCAAGAGCTCACTTCAGCTGGCTCTGCTAGCTCTTTATATAATCACCACATGGCTACATGAAACCACAACAGGCAACACAGCTCGCCTCTGAGTGACAATTTTCTGTCAAAGTAAACATGAGTGATTTCAGACAAAAGGCATCTCTGCTTGAGGTTTGGGTGCTTTGATTTTCAATCTAGCTAGGTATGCACCTGAGCATTTCACACTCACGTGGCCTCTTGACAAATCACTTCAGCCAGAGGCAGAAATGGATCCTTTACCCAAAGGGTGGTGTAGAAAGCCAGGACTCCTCAATTCTAACAGTGTTAGTTTACCCTAGCCCAAACACCAATGTCTGGATTTAATCACGTTCTTCACTACCACTCATCACAAGGTAAACAGTCTAGCCCTGGGACTTGACAGGAGAATAGCAGGAGCAGAGTGGGTGAGAAGCTATGTCCTGCAAGGAGACAAATAGGCAGTTTTTTTCACCAGCTGGAACCAAACTGTGTTCACCAAGGAGGTGGCCTAAGTTTCTTTTGATTTTTCTTTTCCCTTAGCCAAGTTCTGCTCTTGCATATTTATTAGATAGCAAACTCAAAACAAAGAAATGCCAGTGGCCCTTCTTCTTTCACCACTCCTCATAACAAAGATGCAACCTGAGAGTGAAGCTGGAAACCAGTCCAGAAACATAGCATTACTGCCAAGTGCTAAGGTGCCCTTCCTTCCTGCCCTCTTCTCAAAAACGGACCAGACATCAGGAGGGGATAAAGCTGCATTTCCTGGACAGCTGCCCTGTTCCCTGTCTCCTACTCCATCAGCTCCCAAGCCAGGAGGGAGACTCTCCCCATCCTAGGTGCTGGCATGCAGTGGGGAGAACCTGCAGCTCTGCAGACCCCTCTGGGTGATTGCACAGCCTCTGACACCACACATACCCTTACAATTCTCCAGGAGGGCTTTGGTCAAAAGTTTAGCACCGACAGAAAGGGTGAAGTAATGTGCTGTGAGGCGACAGGAAATGCACTGTAAAACTATTCAGCCCTTCAAAAAGAAGAACGAAATGCTGTCAGCCCATACTGATGGTTCTCCCAGCCACCTGCAAGTCCAGCACGGAGCTTATCTTTCCCTAGGATTTTGTCATCTGCACCTAAGAGAGCAAGAGCAAATACCAATCTAAGCAGCACAAAACCACCCCCAGTCATTGGAAAGCAACCACTGGGGAAACTCACCTTACAACTGCTCTGCCCGTCTTGATCTGCTCAGGGGCTGGCTCAGGAGGCTGGATGGAGAAGAAGGATTAGAGAAAGGGGAAGGATCTTCTGGTATTCCTCCAGCTGGAGACCCTAAAGATTGATGAAAAGAATGGAGACTTCCCCTTAAAGCTGAACTCCACCTTATCCCATTATCACATGATGGTGTTCTGCTGAGCAGGTCCTGAAAATCTCACTGCAACCACATCACATTTAAATTCCACATCTGGGGGTGGGTTGCCTAGTAATTCCGAAACAAATGCAATTAAATATTGAAACAAAAGAGGAGCGGGGAGAGCGCGTAGAAAAAGCTCGGGAAGCAAGACAGTTTCAAATCTGTCTGGCTGTTTCAGCATTTGGACTGCAAGTTGTTGCCATCTTGTGGCCAAACTCAAGATGGGAATAGAAGCTTTGTGAGAAAGGGGACGAGATGATTTGAAGTATAAGGAACGAGTTACAAAGTTCGGGTTCATCCTTTTAAATCAGTGCAGCTAGCGCCTAGTGTATTTAAAGGTGGGTACATTAAGAATTGTCAGATTTCTCTTCTTAACTATTTTTTTTTTTCAGCTAGAAGCAATAAGAACCTATTTAAAAATAAGTCAATAATCAAACTTCAAAAAACCCCCGCACTGCAGCCTTTGTGGGTAATTTTTTGATTCATCCCAGCCAAGTGGTTCACCATCCTGAATGACCTATAAAAAAAGAAGGGGGTTTCTGCAGGTTCATACAGAGCAGTGGTATATTCCAAAGAGCTGGAAGGAAACTGGCCCCTTGATAATAGAAAACAGATTTCCATAGTGAGATGCAGAACTGGAAAGGTGGCAACTGTTGCCTGCCTGGGAATCCTATTTCTTTTGAAAGCTCCAGTTTTGGGCAACCAGGTATTTTCTTTAATGCATCTGACATGAGTAGTTATGAAAACTGTTACAAGATATAGGAGAATAATTTACTATGTACTGAACAAATTCCTAAAAATCAAAGCGAAAAAAAATGTTCTCCATTCACTCTTTTCATGATCCTCAACTGCTTTGTTTTGTTACTCACAAAAAGCACTGCTGCAGAAGATCTACTTCAATGGGCATAAACCCCATCAAGTTTCAAAGTCTGAGAAAAGATAACCAGAAAAATTTCGGTACCACTTTGAAAATGCCCTTACAAACCCTGTAGACTGTATTAGAAGTTTAAATTTCTTGGAAAACAGAAGTGCCCTAACTCTTCTAATGCTCCAGAGTCAAGTGCAAGGAATTACATGCTCTTACATTCTTACCTTCAGGAACACTCAGATGACAACTGTTACACTGTGGGTAACTCTCAAGCGAGGAACTATTATACTTATAGCTAAAAAAGTAGTTGTATATAAGAACTTGCTTTCACTCCCCAACAGGAGCCTCCTGAGAAGGTCATAGAATCCAGCACTGAGGTTGATGTTTACACTGTATTTCCAGGAGTTTGACTCAACTGCATTGTAACTATAGTGCTTCATGTGAGTGAGAAAAGTGTAGGCATACTTCAAGGTTACTATAAATCAGTAACTGGGGCACTGATGACATTTTAAAACAGCAGCCAGAAGGTAAGCACAAGCTGTATATAATGCCTCTCAAGAACTTCAGTCATACTTGGGTCATTAACATTCACCAATCTTCAACTGAGCAGAGCAAAGGAGAATACTCTCAGTCAGAGATCTAAGCTGAAGATTCTCTAAAGAACATACTTCTCTTTGAAGCAGTGACACTCTAGGACATGTTGAACTCAGGACTCTCATTGCCATGGATGTAGATATCAATTTGCATTACAAAATAAAAAAAAATATTATTGTCCAATATAGAGATTTTAAAGAACATAAGATGTATTGGTAGGCAGGGAAAAAAGTCTTTTTCTATGCTAGGATGATCTTACTACTTCCTTTTAATGCTCTTACCCATATGGGCAAGGTGGCTGTTTTAAAAATTAAAATAAACATTATGTGATGCAAATTTGTAGTACTCTGCCAGCAAGTATTCAGAGCAGAGACACATTTTCAGGGCAAGTTTAGGATAAGAGGCTTTGGTTTACATGACAAGGTTCTGCTAGTTGGGCAGGGCTACAGATGTGGCTCCTGTCAGAAGACACCAGGAGCTGCCCCAGTGTTGGACAGGCCATTTTCAGACAACTGCAAAATGGAGCCACCACTGTCCGAAGCTGAGCTCATAAGCTAATAGTGCTTCTGTGATAACATACTCAAGAAAAGGTAAAAAATGCTGTGTATCAGCTTTGAGAGAGGAGTAACAAAAGTGTGAGAGAAACAGCTCTTCAGACATCAAGGTTAGTGAAGAAAAAGAGGAGGAGGAAGTATTCTTAGAGCTGGAGCAGATATTCCCCTGCAGCCTGTGGTGAGAACTATGGTTGCACAAGGACTATGGTGGAGCAGATATCTGTCGTGGTGGGCCTGAATAAGCCAAAATAGGCTGATACATGTCCTGGCTTGCCCAGACATGTTTTTCTGCTCTCCCTCCTTCTGCTATTGGGAGAAGCAACCACAGGAAAGAAGACAAAGAACCTGGAGCCATTGAGTCTAAGGACCCTGGCTTGCCCAGACTTGTTCTGCTGCTGTTTACATCCTGTGGTGAACAGGGTACACACACTTGGCTTGTGCCTGCCTTGTGCAAGGCCTCTGTTTTTCCCATATTTGGGTAATGTAAGCCTACGGTTTCACCTAACATGGTCAAGCTCAGCTGACTGCCATTCTGATTGCCTAATTTATGTCCAAAGACCCGTTAGTCTCAAGCTGTATTGATAAAAAGAGATGAGCAGGTAACACAACACGCTCTGCCATTGTATTTGTGCTTGCTGCTGCCATTCATCCCGCTTATCGTGCTCTTTGTTTCTGGAAGTGATTCTGCCATTGCCTTCTGCAGCATTATGCTTTGCTAAGCTATGTTACCTGTGCTGAATTGCCTGAAAACTGCCTGCTTTGAGTTTAGCAGGAACAGGCTCTAAATGCCTCCACATGATCAGCCTGCATAGCCAGCATAACATCCATGCCAAAACTGCACATCACATGACGTCCTGCCTACACCTGAAAGTCGCCTGCCAAGACAAGAAGTCCTGGAAGTACACAGATCATCCAGCAAAATCAGGATAAGGTCAGAAACTGTCTGCCTCCTTTCCCCAGCATCCTGTGAAGCCTGGGAAGAATCAGAAGCCTCAACGGCTGGCATAACATTGACAAAATTCCTTGAAAGCATTTGTGTTCTGCCTGAAGCTGTAGGTAACCCCGCAAGTTGGAAGACCATTTCTGTGAGAAAATACTTAGACTCTTGTATTCACTAATAGCCTTCTGCCATAAGCAGGAAGGAGCTCCTTGAGTCCATCTAGTGGACAAGCAGTATAATTAACCACAAGTGGTGTATTGACTACAAGACCTTCTCTTCCAGTTCAACTGGGTTTAATGTTTATGTATTTTTGCTAGTTATTTGTTCTACATCCTACATTATTCCTTTGTATAATGTTTCCATGACTGTTGCAGAAGAACTCAATTATTATTATTAAAATTAGTGGGAGGGGGAGAGGGGGGGAGGCGAGACTCATAAATACCAAAACTAAGAAAGAATATTAATTTTGAAAATACCATCTCACAATCAATTAATTACCCCTCCATAACTATATCCATGCTGTGATCTGTGAAGAGAAACCCATACAGGAGCTGGTTTTCTGGCAGGAACTGTGACCTGTGCAAAACCCACATAAAAACAATCTGTTCCTGAAGGAAAGGACCCATGATGAAGCAGCTCTTGTAGAACTCCAGCCTGTGGGAAGGATCCATGCTGAAGCAGTTCCTGAAGGACTGCATGCCATGAGAAGAACCCCTCAGTGGAATAGGGGAACAACATGAAGAGGAAGGAGCAGCAGTGATATGTGATGAACTGACCACACCCCATGTTCTCTATCCCCCTGTGCTGCCAAGGTGGGTGTGAGTGCAGAAGTGTCAGGAGGAAAGAGTAAGGTTGAGCCTGGGAAGAGTTATATTCGTCTTTTCTGGAGCATACATTTGCATACATTTGAGCACTAAAACACACTAACAAATAATCACTGTAATAACAGTCTCTTTTCAAACTCTTCTCATTACAGCTATATAAAATGCATGTTGTGCTGTAAATGCCATAGCATCAAGGTTGGTTCTGTAGGAAACTCGGGCTTTAGCAGTTCCTAGGTATTTTGTGGATCTTCAGTCTCAACATCAAGCTTAGTGTCTCCAGCTGGAGCACCAAGTTCTCAAAAGATGTCTAAGCTATTGATTACCACTGTCAGGACATGACAGAAGTGGAGTAGCAAGGTAACCACTGTGCTAAAGATTATCGCCTTCCAGGAAGAAAATTATTTCAGTGCACCGAAGACACCCTGGACTGGAAGTCTGTGTTTGTTTGTGTGTGTATATTTATGCATGTAAAAGCATGATATTGCAGGAAGAGAACAAGAAAAAAGACAAGCACGAGTATCTGAACTAAGGAAACAACTGCTTGAGTAAAAGGATACAGAATTTCCTGAAGCAAAAGCATTGAGAGGGGAAGATGCTTTTAAGAAACACATGGAAAAAATACTCCAAGAGATCAACCCATTAAAATTCACTTTCACTCTAACTCTCAAAAAATTGAAAATGTGTCATAAAATGAGGCTGCCTCTTCTATTACAATGTATTGTCATGTCTTCAGGCAATGCAATCCCTCTGTAAAACTTAAGTCCTGGAAGAGGGGAGATTCCGACTGGATGTTAGGAGGAAGTTCTTTACAGAGAGGGTGGTAAGACACTGGAACAGGTTGCCCAAGGTGGTTGTGGATGCTTCCTCTCTGGAGGCGTTTAAGGCCAGGCTGGATGAGGCCTTGAGCAACATGCTCTAGTGGGAGGTATCCCTGCCTATGGCAGGGGGTTGGAGCTGTATGATCCTTGAGGTCCCTTCCAACCTAAACCATTCTATGATTCTATGATTCTAAGTGTAAGAATACCACGAGAGGAGCTTGTAGTTTACTGTATATAAAACAAACTGTAGCCACCACTATGGAAATTAATGGAAATATCCTCTAAAGGTTTTTAAACTGTTTTCATCTTCTATTAATGAACGTCAATACCACTGTAATGCTTGCATCTCACATTACACTGTTCGCAGATAAACTCGCACACCTTGGGCCAGAAGTCTGTCGTCAGTAGATTAAATAGGTGTTTTGTTGTCAAGTACCGGGAGAATAGCAGCAGGTTCCCTCTTTGGCTAAGAGCATATTTATTCCGTGATGACTGCAACTGACACCAAACATAGCAACATTCCATTTAACTGCAAATGTCACAGATCTAAAGAAGCTGTGTGAATAATTACGTAATCTCTAATGCTAAGAGTCTTATTGCCGTGTTTTCATTTTCAGCAATACAGCCAACCTAGTGCAAAGCTATTCTGATCATAGGCAGTGTTACTTAAAGACTGCTCATGGTATAAACTAAATTATGGTTAAAATACTAAGTCATTATTTTCATTTTTTTACAGCTATCTCACTCTGCACATCTCAAACTCATGCACACTGATATACAGGCTCTTGTCTGGTTTCAGATGAAGAAGAAACAGGCCCTGTGCTTCTTTATGATCATCCAGGAGGAGCATTAATCGTCCATATGTATAACATCAGCCAACAAATGTGATGACACGTTAGGCAGCAAAAATAATCAATTATATGCTGACTTTTGGAAGTATTTTATTCCTTAGCCAACAGATGTCCTGCCTTTTATCACAAAGATGTCAAACACTGCAATCTCTTCAGTTGTCCAGGGCTCACTGCCTTCATGCCCAGTTGCTTTATGCAATGTAAAAATCTGTGGAAAGGCTGGGCCATACAAAAGCCAGACATTAGTGGTAATTTTGATAATATTTTGCAGTAGTATTGTGATGGTTTGGGTGTCCCCCACCCCCACACACTTTGGAAAATCACCCAGGCTAGACTCAGCCAGCTCTGGAAATTGAATGAAGCTTATTATTTACAGCTTAGCAGAATATACAAGCAGGTATTTACAGTATATACAGTTATATACAGAAATATACAAGATAAAAGAAACACAACAGCCCTCCCAGAAACCTAAGTCTCCAGGAGGGGCTTCCAACTGCCCCTTCACCTTCCCCCTACCTCTCTAAACTTTACCCCAGTCCCAAGGAAGAATGGAGGTTCAGCTAAGGGGTTAGGAAGCAAAGTGGATTAGTCAAAGAAACAGCAGAGAGGAGTGAGGTTAGAAATGCAGCTCAGCCAGTTCCCCAGCAGAAGTGCCTTATCTTTGTTTTGATTTTTGTTCTTATACATCTCAGCAGGCCTATGAGTGAGGTAGACATCACCACTGTTTTCATTTCACAGCCTGTAATCTAGTTCTTCTCACCAAAACATTCTAGCTAGCTTCAAACTAGCACAAGTATTTTAACAGTACTTTTGTGGGGAAAACCAACTGGGTTCATGTGTGGACAAAATTTTGACTGACAAATGCTTTATGTGTATCTCACAAAATGCCAAGTCTTAACTTTTAACCTTGCCCAAGGACAGGTGCTCCATTGGTTGCAGAATTTACACTAACATTAGACTGACTCAGGATGATCGACTACATGCTGTAGCATTTGGACACTGAATAGCTTCAACTCTGGCTTTTTGTGGCATTTATCAGTTCTCACATACTTCCATTGGAGCTTTGAGTCTTTATGTCTTTCACAGGCTATATTTTCTCATATATTGAGTTGATAGTCTCAAAATAAAGACACATTCAGGAATGCATTAAGAAACAGGGCAAAAATTATTTGCATCCATATAACAACAGATTAACAACAGATTTCTGTCCCGTATTTTCTGTTATGCCCTTCTGACTCAGAAATCTCAGCTTCCTCTCGCTAACATGCTATTTTTCTTCCTTAGCTCCTCTTTGCATCATCTCCACCTTGTACTTCCTCAACAGATCCCCTGTGGTTTCAACAACTCTATGGAGGCCAGATTCTAGGGAACTTGTCCTATTGTCTGTTGTCAGCCCTGACATTAAATGTCTCCAATGTCTTACCTTTCCCATCTTGATCATTTACTTTACTATTCAGTAGTAGTACTGGCAAGACAGAGGCACACAAACAGTACAAAGGAAAAAAGTATAATGGTCTGAATAGTAATTCCCTCTGAGGTACACAAATATCAGGGATGAATTGTCCAAATACAGCAGAGAGAAATGTGGTGTGATTCATGGTGGGGAGGGAGGGAGTGAAGAAGGGGAGAAGGAGGTAGAGAGGTGCAACCCAAACAAAACCAAGCCTGGTAGTACATTACTGGTTGATAAACCCTCCTAAAAGAAGATACTAAATAAAACAAGTATGATATTTTATTCTGTGAGACAACTGCTCTGTGGAAGAAATACTTGTAGTAATGATTGCTCCTGCTAAGGAGCATGTCATTTATGAAGGCTGTTTGGAAAACTGTAGTAGAGAAATGGTCAACATAGAGGTAGAGTGCTTGTGCATCTAATGAAGGTACAATGCCACACCATATAAATCATAGCTGTACAATGCAAGAAACCATAATTATCACCTGTGGGCTCTGCCCACCTCTTTCTATAAGGGAACTTTCACTTCAAGCAGTGGGGCCTGCAATGTGCAAATCTTCCCTGGAACAAGACTCAGTAAACTGGTGCCCTGGGAGATGGTCTTAATTTCCCCCATTATTGCAGACTAGAACCTGGGTAAGTTTCTGTCTTCATAGCAAATATTTGTGTGAAAAGCTTCAAAGCCATCATTGTTAAGTGGCAAGATGGTCAGAAATGCTAAGAACAGCTTCTCAGCCCTAAAATGGATTCTGTTCTCCTTTGTAACTAATAGGAGAGCTGTCTTTAAACGATGCGATGGATTAGCACATCACTTCTACCTGGCAGCTCCCTGTGCTCCACTTGCGTGCACATGCAGTGAATCACCAGCAGTGGGTGGTGAATAATGCTGAAGCGGGAGAAAAATGGGACAATCTTCCTTACAATCCTGAGCTCATCTGTCGAAGATTAAGGTTAATTGCTCCTTGATCATTTACCCTAAAATGAGTTAATTTTAACCTAATTTAAATAAGGAACCTGACTGGACTATTTGAAAGTTACAATATGGTTGGTCCAGCTGTTTTGTGTTTTGAGTGGTACAGTCCTTCACAGGCTAATTATACTGCCAGCTCTTCTCCAGTGCTCTGTTAATATCAACTGTCAAAGAAGTGCCTTGGCAAAATGAGAAAGTCATTACATTTCTGTGTCAGAATCTGCCACTTGTGCTCCCAGCGACCTGCACATCACTCAGTTCTCCAGCAGCCCTGTAATTGGACTATGATCAATGACTCTTCTTGTGCTAGAAGATAGCAGCTGGTGAGAACAGCAGAATTTGTCTTTTTGCCCTTTGTGCTATGACATACCCATCAATTTTTACACTTTAAAATATCACTCACTTTAACAAATGCCCTGCCTTCCCACTGATGGACCAGGTAAAATTAAAACCACCCTTCAGATATTTGCCTCTGTAAGAACTGAGTTACTCAAGCCGGAAAGGAAAACTATTTGGGGGAAATCCATCACCTCCCACCTGTTCTAAAATAATGGTAAAAATTAAAGGGTGTTCGAGCAATATTGATATATACAGCCAGAGCACCGCGGCAGCCGAAGTGCGGGGTACCAGGGAGCGCTCGGGTCACTGCCTGGCTATGCTCATGGCTTCGCCATGTCCCGCGACACGTACAGCATTTGTGTCCTGAATTCCGGGCGAGACACCGAGAACATCCCTTAACTGCTGGCGAGTGCGGCTGTGTTTACAGTTTCGCTGTATTTCCATGGAAACTCTAACTGCCGAACGGAGCGCGGCCGGAATCGCAAGCTCCAGGTACCGCCCGCAACGGCCTCCTGAGATGCGCCCGCGCGGCGGCCCCAGACCTGACCCCGCCAGAGCCCTGCCCAGCAGCGACCGTGGCGCCCGGCACCGCTGGCGGCTTCGCGCCGCGGGGCCCAGCCCTTGGCCGCAGGAGAACCCTGCCGCCGCTGCCGCATCCGCGTTAAGATGCGCCGTCAGGCAGCCGGGGGGCTGCGCGTTTTCCCCCGCCCCCGGGGACCGGTGCTCCCCGCACCGCGATGCGAACCGGAGCTATGAGTGCTGTGTGCCTCGCCCCGCCACCGCGCCACGCACCGCGACCCCTCCCGCCTACCACCGCCGCCAAAACCCGAGGTAACGCTGCGCGGGGCGCGGAGGTGCCGCGCAGGGAGCCCCGCTCCGGGACCAGGTACCCTTCCAGTGCGGGGCGGCAGCGCAACTTCGCGCGGGGCAGCGCGCTGCCAGCACGGAACTGTCCGTGCGTAACCGCAGCCTCGGGGCTTCGGCCGCCGTGAGCCTGGGGCTCTTGGCTGAGGGCGGGTGCGTGGTTTGGGACGCAGAGAGGTTCGGAGCGCACTTTACGAAGGGATTCCCTAGGGAGGTGCGGAAGGGCCAAAATAAGTCTCTGTAGTTTTGGGTTGGGTTTTGGTTCTTTTGGTTTTGTTTTCGTGTTTTTTGTTGGTTGCTTTTTTTTGTTGTTGTTGTTGGGAGTTTTTTTGTTGGTGGTGATTTTGGTTGGTTGGTAGGTTTGTTTTGGGGTTTTGTTCTGTTTTTTTTTCCTTCACAAGTCAGGACCTGCTGTGCTCCCTGGTGTAATATGTAATCATGCATTTCAAGTTTTCTGTTCTGGCCAAAATTTACCCCATTAGATTGCATATCATTTCCTTGGAGCTAGAGAAATAATCTTATTAGTTGGCTTTTGCTATTTTGGGAAGCTGTGCTCTTGTTTTCCAGAATAATGTTGCAACACATAAAGATGCATACCATCAACATGCACAAAAATCTATCTGTCTGGACTTCTGAGGTGATCTCATTCCTTTGAATTTTCTGAGGTTCTTGAACTAATTTTTTGCTGTTGCATGCAGTGAACAAGAACGTTTGAAGCGGCAGTATTTCATCTTCAGCTTGTGTTGTGAATGCAACTCCTCAGTGGTTTCAGTTTTTGTCTCAGACATTATTCCTGTCTTTAATGATGTCAGGGCATCCATTTCTCAAGTAGCAACAGCATAACTCTGCTTTCTTTAAGCGTAAGTAGTCAGGCAGTTACAGTCTGTAATATCAACTATGTAGTACTGTGCAGAAATTGGAAGGCTTTGTCTGATTTTATTTTTGATACAGACCTGACACCACTCCAGTGTTATGGGGGCAGAAAGATTGCATTTCTTAGGGAATTTTCACATTTTGCTTCCTTTCTGTATATGTTCATCTTCACTTATTTTTAAGACAGAGAAAGGTCTCCTAAGGCTGTTTTTTCACAGCTGTAATGATTAGTTGGTCTGTTACACAAACTGAACTGACTAGACTATTCAGGGACCAGCAGTGAGAGTTAACTTAGTACTGATATTGAAGGATAGAAGCTCTTATGCAGTAATAAACCTTAGTATAAGTATCTTGTCTAATATAATGACTATTTTCTGAAAGAAAAATTGCCTTCAGAGGAGCATGGTTGCCTGCCTACCTTTTGTATTTTTGAAAATTTCAGAGAATTACAGAATGTCCCCTTAAATATGCAGAGAAAGAAAAATATCTAGCCTATTCACTCTCCTTAATTGTGATTTATGCATTTTGTATTTTAAATTACATCTTCAAGTGGAATAGTGAGATTAATGATAAGATTTCAAACATATTAAACTAGTGTATTTTGGGTTATGTGGTACCTCTAACTCAGCTAAGACAGAACAATGGTTTAAATTCCTCCTGACACTCAGGCCTTAGATAAGCTGCAACTACAAACTTCTCTGAAGCATGATTTTGGTGAAAACTTGAGTCATAGTAATAAGATAGTCACACTGAGGCATATCACAAAAGAATGTAGCCTTAAGGAGGTTTTAATTGAAATCTTTAAAGATGGTGATACATCAGCTTTCATAAAGTACATTTTGCTGAAAAAGGTAACCACAAATACTCCTTCTGTTTAATGTTAACTGCATTTGATTCTTACAGTAAATATTCAAAACCACCTTGAATCCTGCCATGAAACTGCAGTCCCTTCTAGTCTCCTGTCTCAGGCATCTCCCTGAAACTAATTGAGACCTAAGCAAACCCACTTTGAGTTCACAAGGTGTGATCTCATACAAGTGCAGCCAAGCACAGTCTTGAGGATCATACACAGACTAGGAACAGAGAAAGGGGACCTCGCTTGCTTGACTACTTGATGTGGGAGATGAAAGTGATCCAGCTTTTGGAGATGACAGCTAGAAAATCTCCATCAGATACTTTTGAACTGATTACATTTGTTCTTGAAAACATGTACAAGATCATTCTGGCACTGTGGTGCATTCAGATGAGAAATGCACTTCAGACATGAGTAGAACACTTTCAAAAGCAGCTATGTTATTGAATTGTATTTCCCACAACAGGATTTTCAGGAATCGTAGCTTCCCTGAAAACTACGACCACGTGCCTCACCAGGATTGACGAACCGACAAGAAGGAGAGTGAGTATATCCCCCAAAACAGAAGCAGCTGTTTAAACAAAGCAGGAAGATAAATGCCAGTAAGTGCACACAGCCCTGTGAAATCAGTGATATGCTAATCAGTTTGGGGACTGGAGGTCAGTTATATGAGAAAATCACTTTTTGCATCTTTTCTGCCAGGGGTATTCAAGCTTAGAGAGCAACTGGTTTCTTTTTATCAGGAGAGGAAGCTCAGAGAGCAAGAGATCCACTTGACAATTTTTGAATTTTTTTGGGAAACATCTGCTTTCATTTTACACATCCAAAATGAAGATAACATTTTCTTAAGGCATTTTGCAAAGTGAACTTCTGTCAGCACAGCAGTTCTCTGTTGAGGCCAACCGACTATAATCTTATTCCCTCCCTGTGTCTTTCTGTCACTCTGAAACTCTGACTATAGGTGGTGCAGAAGAGTGGTGGCCCAAGTGCACAGCCAGGGCCTGAACAGAGCATACTGCGGCTTCTTCCGCTGCTTCTTCCTCATTGGAATAAGGACGTTGTGGGTGGCGGAGTGTGGGAGGCGGCACTTGCTCGACTGTCACAAAAAGCAGAAGAAAGCCGTAGCACCAGGGGTTGGAGCTGGAGGCTCTACATTGGGCTTCAGAGGCACTCTTGCTAAGCTTCTTCCGTATTGGTGTGTGTATTGAGTTTGGCTGAGATGGAGATAATTCTCCTCAGAGCATCTTTTTGCTGTATTTTGCAGTGGTGTGGCTGGATGTTGATAACACACCAGTGTTTTGGCTACAGCTGAACCAAGCACCAAGGCTGCACTTTTCCAACATGTTCCCCCCCAATAGTAGGCTAAGGGATGGCAAGATCTAGAGAGGGGACACAGCTGGGCCACAGATGACCCAAACTATCCAAAAGGGTATTCCATACCATATGACATCACTTCAGATAGAAAAGCTAACTGAAATAAGGAAGTGTGAGGGCATTCATTGATGGCATCTGTCCTCCAGAGCAATCACTACGCATGTTCAAGCCCTGCTTCCTGGGAAGTGACTGCTGATGGGAAGTAGAGAATAACATCTTTGTTTGCTTTTGCTTTCATGTGCAGCCTTTGCTTTTGCTTTCCATCCTATTAAATTGCATCTGTTTTGACTTGTGGGTCATTGGTTATATTTTTCCCTCTCTCCTGTCTGTCTAAGAAGGGGAGTGATGGAGTGGCTCTAGTGGGCATCTGGCCCAGTCAGGGTCAAAACACCACAGTGTGTCTTGACAAAATATGTTTACTTCAGCAAAACCAACACATTGACTTTTTGTTTCCAAAGAGTTCTGCCAAAACCACAATGAACAGCTCTGCCAAGGCTGTACTGCAAGAACTTAATGTGAAGGTGTAGAAAGCCACAGAACTTGGCAACAATCTTTCAAATAAAATTCTAAGAGCTGAGGAAACATTCATTTAATAAATTTTTTTTTCTTTTCCCTTGGGCCTAGTCTTAGCATTACCCATATGGAATATAAGTTTCTGCAAAAGAAAATCATTATGGTGCATTTGACTTGAGAGTCTTCCTTTTCACTTTCAGTCACCTGCAGCTGAAAGTGGCAGTTGGAAATAACAGCAACACCGCCGTCTTTTTTTTTTTTCCATATTCTCTTCATTAGAATTCATTGATTTAAACTAAGAAAAATGTAATGAAAATATACAGCTTCTCTTCAGGTCAGAGAAGACAATTAAAATGGAACAGAATAACCAGATACAGAATCTTTTCCAGCAGTAGGAATGCTGCTTCTTCCTCCACACACTCATCAGCCTATGGCCAAAGATCAGCCAGTATCATCAAAAAGATCTAGGGAAGAAGCTGCAGTTTTTGTATATAGGTCAACAAATCTTTCACACATACATAGCTGCTATTATAAGTTAAGCTTTGGTGTACATCGTTCCTTCTCAGTATGGCCTTTGGGCAGGTAGGACTATGTGCAGGAACTGACCTTACTGAAAATGGCTGTAGATACTGTGAAAGCCATCCTAATCTCACAAGTTAGTCCTTCGACCTAGTGTCAATTAAAATAGAAGACTACACAGATGATCCCTCTCTGCATGAAGTTACTTAAGTAGGCACACATAATTATTGGAAAGCTCATTCCTTCAGAGTCATCACCATGTTAGGAGAATTGTAAGAGTTTTTGAGTTTTTTTTGAATCTCAGGATGGTACTGGATTTCTTTCTCATTAGTCTCTTATTCTTAGCCAATGACTGATTGATTAGTAAAGAAGATCTGGACAGATCTGGCTCTTGAGTAATGAGTCATCATTTCCCTTAGTCAAATAATTCTTGACTTGTTTGAAAAACTTCTATCAGACAATTGTATGCTCAACTGAATCCATGCAAAATATAAACTGGAAAACAAAGGTGACCAAGCAAAAGAAAGATTGTCCAGAATTACACCAATGGCTTTTTTGTTGCCTTCTCAGTTATCTGCAAGGTTTTTTCCTACACACTTGCCACCTAAAATACATATGGTAGTGCAAAGATAATAGAATCTTCACTCTGAAAATACTAGGCAGATAATATTTCATATTGAAATGCAATGTACAGTTGAAATGGCTTTCATAAAACAGCTTTCAAATTGCAGATGCGTGCACACACTGAAATCTGCAAAAGTATCAGTCATGGCAAAACCTGTTGTTTATCCGTATCGAATACAGGGAAAAATGATAAAGGTAGGACATAACAGAGACATAATTCATTAGGGTGAGGTAGCAAAATGTAGTTTAATCCAGGGAAGAGATCTGCTGTGGTTTCCTCAGGCAAAAGTCTTGTTGAGTAACATTTAGAGAATGGAAAGAAATTGCAGGTGATTTTTGGAAGCAGTCTGCATTTCAACACTAATGTCAGTTAAAATATGTTCAACATTAAATGGAAGATGGCTTGTATATGTACCACATTGGGAATTCCATCGTGGATCACTGGATCTCCTTATAAACTGATCCTTTTTGAAAGCTCTCACCTATTTTGTGCCCATTTTCTACTAGTGAGGTAAGAAATGCTACTGTAATTCCTAACATATGTCAAAATGTAATATGTTTTCAGGTGCCCTCTTTATAATTTGCTGCCGTGTAATGATTAGGCACATGGCCAGATGGTGATTGTAATTTACTTACTCGTATTAATGAGTTGTTATCCACATGAGTAATCTCACTGACTAAATGGATTGCTTTTGCAGCTAACTGCTCCCTGATGGAAAGGCTGACAGTATGGTCTAGAGCAAAGCACAGTTAAAAAGGTAGCATTATAATGCAGAATCTTAAATCGTCATCATCCCATGTGAGCAGTCAGGTAGGAGGCCTACGTACCCTGAACACTACATGATAAAATCTACAAAACTAATCTGTATTTACCTGAATTTACACAGGATCTGCCTTACAGTAGAATAATACCACTACTAATTTATTTGCATTAAGGTGATACAAGGTAAACTTCTGTTCCTTCACTTTCTGATTGACACCGGCGTCATCCTGCCTTCAGATGCTAATTAACGCCTTTCTTGTTTTAAGCAGCATTCTAAAATGGATTTAGGATTCAAAGACCTTAACAACAGGACACCTACCAAGAATACATCTGCTACTACAAAGAATTTTTCTGCCTGGGAAGATTACAAGAGTAGTGTTGATGACATACAATACTTTCTTATTGGGCTGTACACACTTATAAGTCTGGCTGGTTTTATGGGAAATCTGCTTATATTAACGGCTCTACTAAAGCGCAAGCAGAAGACAGTAATAAACATTCTGATTGGTAGCTTGGCCTTTTCTGACATCTTAGTTGTGCTCTTTTGTTCGCCTTTCACTCTGACATCCATCCTGCTTGACCAGTGGATGTTTGGCACTATCATGTGCCACATAATGCCCTTCCTCCAGTGCGCATCGGTTCTAGTTTCAACTTTAATGTTAATATCTATTGCTGCAGTCAGGTACCATATGATAAAATATCCCCTTTCCAGCAATTTAACAGCAAAACAAGGCTATTTCTTAATCATGACTATTTGGGCCCTTGGCTTTGCCATTTGCTCCCCTCTGCCAATTTTCCACAAAATTGTGGACCTCAGCAAAACTCTGAATTTAGAGGCACTGGAGAACAGGCTCTTGTGTATTGAGTCATGGCCTTCTGATTCCTACAGAATTGCCTTTACATTAGCCTTATTGTTCATGCAGTATATATTGCCACTGGCTTGTTTAACTGCTAGTCACACCAGTGTCTGCAGGAGCATAGGTTCCAGACTATCAAACAAGGAAAACAAGTTTGAAGAAAAAGAGATGATAAACCTAACACTTCATCCATCTAAGAGTACCAGCACGCAGGTGCAGCCCTCCAGCCATTCCAGATGGAAGTGCACTTTTGGTAGAAAGCACCACAGAAGATACAGTAAAAAGACCTCAAGTGTGATGCCAGCTATTTCAAGGCATCATCAGGATACTCATTCCAGAGACCTCCCAGAAACCTCTGGCACAGAAAAAAGCCAGCTCTCTTCTTCCAGTAAATTTATCCCTGGGATACCTATTTGTTTTGAGATGAAACCAGAAGAAAACACTGAGATCCAGGACATGATTACAGTATCCCAATCCATCATCAGAATTAAGACGAGATCTAGGATAGTTTTTTGCAGACTGACAGTGCTAATCTTAGTTTTCGGTTTCAGTTGGATGCCTCTTCACCTCTTCCACATTGTGACAGATTTTAATGCCACTCTCATTTCTAACAGACATTTTAAATTAGTATATTGCATATGTCATTTACTGGGTATGATGTCCTGCTGCTTGAATCCCATCCTCTATGGGTTTCTTAACAACAGCATAAAAGCTGATTTAATGTCCCTTATTCCATGCTGCCAAATACCATGATTTTATGTGCCCCAGAATACAATAAAACAAGTCTGACTTTCAAGCACACTGACATGTGTAGCTGCAAAAGCTAAATTTGTTTGGTTTAGTCAGATTTGGTTGTGATTAGTAGCATTTTGTGTCAATGAATAGTTCTACTGTTGCATGTGTTTCTTCCACTGGACAGAAATATATACGTGTACTATAATATTTCTCTGCCTGTTACACATAGGAAATCATGTCCAGTGTACCAAAGCTAAATGCCATTTTCATTACCTGAACTATTGACAACTTTTGGTTTTAAATTATACAGAATATATTATGAGTAATAAATGTAAGACTGCTTAGACACAGCAGTCTTAACTGTCAAAAACTTCTAATAAAATACATACCATTTACTAAATAACTATTGTTGAGACTATTTCAGTGACAACTTTGACTGTTTTCTCGGATAATCAAACATCTCTTCCTGAATGTGATGAGAATTTTACTTTCCTTAGGTCTTTGACTCATAGCTTGCATTATCTTTGTAAGATGCTTTGCTGCTGAATCTCAGGTTTTCTTATTCCCCAGAATAGCTGTTCTTGTCTAGATTGTCTCCATTTCAGTGTGTTTATCCAGTACAACCTATCTCTGATGCCCTTAGCCAGTTTTTAACTCTGCCTTGTTTTATGTAATTTTCAGCCAAGCCTGAACTTGTCTGTAGTTAGGCCTTTGTTCTTACAGTGATGGCTCCCCTGAAAATACAGCATGCCTCTGATCAGAGTAAGCCTTCATTTCCTAAGTGATAGTGGAAAGAAAAAGAACATGGAAAGACAGCAGGATTTGTTTCTTTTCCTTTACTGAAAAGCAGAAGCTTAGTGCAGTTCATTACAGATGACCCACTTGCTTTGGAGAGCTGCAACAGCTTTTAAGTGAACACGTGCGTGTGTGCATGTGCGCACACACACAGAGGTTTTCTGCATCTCCTTCCCTCCTCTCCATTTCTCCTTTTTAAGAAGACCAGAACTTTTCCTTTCAAATTTGAACTGTATGCAGCTTCCCTAAGTCATATTACATTTCACACCATAAATGCAAAGTGTGTACATATATATATATATATATATTATTTTCCCCTGTCTTGGATTACTCTAACTTAATAACTTATCGCTGTCCTCAGGATTCAGTAAATGCACAGAGCTTCTGCCCTGAATTTTAAGCTGTAGAACCTCTCCACAGCCCTACCTGGTGATTATTTCTTTTTCTCCACTAAGGCTTCTAATCCAATAGGCTTTTTTCTATATAGCCTTTCTAGGCTGAGAAATAAAGTTATTATTTTCATAAATGAGTGGATGGGAAGGATCATTGTGCATTTTTTGCCTCGAGCTATTTCTCTTCCAGTTAGTCTTTAGAAGTAAAAACAGTTCTTTTATTTTGAGGAATCATCAAATTAATTTTATCACACTGTTAGGATTCTGAGACCTTTTTTCCCCAAGCTGTCATCTGCTAAGGAGTTTATTACATACCAGTGGGTAATATCTTTGCTTCTATCATTAAGGTATTTCCCTGAAGTCTGATTCCCAGTAACCCATTGTTCTTTGTTTTTGCTGGTGATATACTTTAATAGTTTTTCCTGGATGCTATTGCCTTTTGTGGATTATTACCTCCTAAAAAAAACAGTATGTCATTTTATAGAGTACAAACGGTACAGAATACAGGATATTGGAACAATAGATTTTAGAATAGCTTTGAGATTTTTTTTAACAGTTTAATTAAACAATATAGTTAATTTGGTATATAAACTTCAGAAAAAAAAAAAACTAGATCCATTGCCAGAAAACAGTGATGTAGCTCTACAGAGGTTAAAGCAGTTTATGCCTTATTTATGTCTATATACTTTCATGTTATTGCAATATATCATTTAACCTTATTTATACCATGTGAGGTCACCATTAAAAGGCAGCAAGAAAGCAGTCACATTGTTTCAGTTTGAAATATTCCTTCTAGCTTTTTAAAAATTTATTGTTATTCCTTCCTGCTTGCTATTTATTTTCTATTGCTTTCTTTATATACACTCAGAATTTTAGTCCATTTTAAATCCTACATTTGTGGTTCTTATTAAAATACAAAAGAATTGTTTAATTAGTAATTTCTAAGATCAAATTCTGCTCATTTTACTATATATATGCACAGAATCATCCTAGGACTTGAATACAGCCTTCCTCTAGTTTCAGAGGTCTGGTGATTTTGTATAAGCCCTATACCTGGATGAAGTCAGTGACTGTTCTCTACACTGAGCAAAGGACAACTACAGTTTGTCAGTAGAGAATTAAATCAAGGCAACTACTGAACTCCTTTAGTCCTGTGCAATTTATATCTGTTGCTTTCTATTTTTTTTAAGAGTGGGAGAATGTTTCTTTTCTTTTTGCTTATAATCAGCATCATTGTTACATTTTGACATCTCCAAAATACCAGTGTCTTTCCTCTGAAATGTTATATAAAAGTAAAAGAACTTTTCTGCCTTCCTTCAACAGCCATCATAACTTGGTCCCAGTATCAGCAATGAATACTTAATAGGCAGATGGGAGCAAGTAAAATAAGGCAGAAAGCAATTCCTCCAAAAGAGTAATTTCTGTGACCAGAAGGGCAAACAGCTGAACCATCCATTTAAAGTTTTCCCAATCTGGAACATATTAAAAAACAATAACAACAAAAGCAACAAAAAATAAAATCAAAGCACAAGGATCTCTCCACCCCATGCTAATTGAGTAGGAAAAGTGTCTGCTCCAAATCATGCTGAGACAGGCTCCAGCTCTCTTTTTGAGAAATACAGGACAAGTGGCATGGAAAACTTACCTTGTTAACAAACTAAAATTATTATAATTAATTAAAATTATCAACAGGTAAAAAAAACCACACCTGAAATGTACAGGGGTCTGACGGCTATCATTGCGCTTTTGATAAAAAGATGAATAGTTTTCTCACAGCAGTCTCAAGATCTGTCTGTGCAGCATGCAAGATAAACAGGATTAAGCATCGTAGTCTCCAGAAAGACATTCTTCATAAGTACCTTCAGGTTCTGGAATTTAGCCTTTGATTTTGATGAAAGCCAAATTATGCTTGTACTATTTACAATTAAAACTCCTAGATGGAAAATAGATTAGTAGGGTCTGGAATCGCCCTAGGGCAGTGAGAACTCTGATCCTGGAGAAATGTCTTTATTTTTCCCCCTGCATGACTGCAATGGTAGCATAAAATAATAATTCTCATGAGGTACCTTTATAAAGACTATTAGGTCAACTCTTGAACCCTTTTTGACCACAATACACAATTTACAGTCTCTCAGGTCAGGCTTCTTATTCTTCCACTTAATGTCTTTTTATATACTATTGAATGAAGAATACCATCTTTCTATAATGCCTTTTGCATGAAGTATGTAGTAGAGAGTCCTGAGGTTTCTTGGGTTTGATCCAACAATATACTTTTATTGTGGGTATATGCGATTTATGGAGTCACAGAATTGTCAAGGTTGGAAGGGACCTCAAAGACAGTCCAATTTCAACCCCTCTGCCATGGGCAGGTTGCTCAGAGCCCCATCCAGCCTTGCCTTACAAAACCTCTACCACCTTCCTGGGCCATGTGTTCCAGTGTCTCACCACTCTCATAGTGAAGAACTTCTTCCTAACATCCAATCTGAATCTACCCACTTCTAGTGGGTAGATCATCTCTTCAGACTTGGTAGAAGCCACAAAGACACAAAACCCATTTAATGACAGATTACAAGACCATTAATTATAATTTTAACTATAAATCTTGTTTGTATTTTGGTATTTGTTGTTGATGATGATGGTTTTGTTTGTTTGCTTGGGTTTTTTTTAATGGAGAGAAAAATAGCTATGCAAGGAGATAAATAAAACATAAGAGAAGTAATCTTAGTGACTCATAACTTACATTGGGATTTACTTATGTTGAACACAATGGTAGACTTACTCTGTTTTACCTCCTACTCATTCCCTTAGCTTAGTGAGGCTCTCCACCAAACTGGAGTTCATTTGGTATTCATAAGGATTTTGGCTTCTTGGCCTAAACATTAAGGAGCTGTGCAAGAGATAAGAATTAAATCTTTATTTTCTGCTGGTTTTGGTTTCTTTGTGGTGTTAGCACAACTGGGAAAAGTGCAAGATGTTTACTGCAGGAAAATGAAACTTGTTTTTATGTAACTACTGGGACCAAATACAGGCAAAATAATTATGCATTTTTTAAGGCTCTATCAGTTCCAGTACACATCTCATAAAGGTAATTGTCTGAAGCAATGATACCTTCCCACAATTAATATCCTAGACTATGAGAACACAATGCAGACAGCATAGCCTCCTCTGATCCTCATGCAAATCATAGTGGGTGGAATTCAGAAACTCATTCCTACTGCAGAACCAAATTGCAATATGCTCCACTTGAGAGTGCTTCTCAAGATCACTCAGGGACTGAAGCTCATTCAGGGCACAGTTGACCTCTAACTGGTTTTGTGGGGATACATTTTCCAGAAAAGCTGGTCCAAGGCCATTTACAGACAAATTAGTTCCCAGGAGCTCTCAGGGGCATGTACTATCAATCTCCTCCTTGCACACCATCACACCTGCAGTCAGCAAGGGCTCTCAAGACCTAATCTTTTCACAGAACAGAGGAGATGTCTGGAAAAAGCAGTGAATGAGACTGCAAGCTCTATGACACTTGTTTTCCCTCTTGGTCTGAAACAGTCTAAAATTTGAGACCTTCCAGAAGGTTGTGAACAAGACACCTGTGTGAAACTTTTTGGAGAGGGAATGAGAAATCACTTCCCAGAGATGAAGTAGAATGAAGAATTTGTCAGTACAGGGCTGGCTAATTAATTCAATACATCCAGGATCCTAGGGCCTTACTATAACAGCACAGAAACAATCCCAACCCTGTAGGTTGCAGTTTTATTTTCTTTAAGATAAATTTTAACTCACTGGAAGTAGGCTCTGGAATGTGTTGTGGCTCCAGCAACTTCACATTGTAATACAGCACCAACACCAAACTACCCTTCAGTATTAAGGTATTCCCTCAAATTTTTTTGGTCTATTCCATGGCACAGTAAATCTGATCCTCGTAGCAGATTTTACTGAATTACTACTATGAAGATAATTAAAATGAGTAGCACTAGAAAAAAAGAAGCTAATCTGTCAAAATGAGAGATTGAATAGATTGACCTATCCCTAAAAGTCTATGGAAACACTGCAGCATATTTCATTGACTCATGCTCAAATACAAGACAAATAAAGCTTTCTTTTTCAAAGCTTGGCAGCTGGTTTTGCTGGAATAGAACTTCCAACCTGTCCCTTTAAGAACACCTATAAAAGACATGACTATACTGAGAATTTATGACCAAAACCAACAAAACCCCCCACAGCTTAGAAAAAAACCTTTATATCAATAACACGCCGTAAGTTAATAATGGTTTCTTTGCTTATAGTACTGACTGCATGCACTGTAATAAACTGAATCCTACTTTCCATAGATGAATTTCATGGGATAATATTTACAGCAGATTTTAAGAAGAACTACAATTTACAATGATAAACAAGAACTAAAAGGAAGAGTACACTTAACCATTGCTAGCAACACAACCTTGTTTCATTTAAAGCAGAAATGAAGACAGTATCTGTTACACTATATGTGCAATAGTAAGATCTTAACCACATGTGTTTTTTAAGAAATCAGATGAAATACAGGTGGTATAGCCAGGCTGATTTTGTCATTGTATCTCTATATAAATGTATCCTTCATAATACATAAGGTTGCTTGAAGGACAGCAGAAAGTCATAAATAATATGCAAAAAGGGGGAAAAAAAAAATCTTGTTTCCTGTCTGAAACGTTGTTTCTATTGCTCTAACAGTGATTAAATCATATTAAATACCCCCAAATGAAGAAAATCTCTAAGTCTCTGGAATTGCCTTGGCAAGGCCAGGCACAGCAGTGTTAATCTGCAGTTTGGTGTTGGTGCTGTTTCCAGACTTGATTGTTATGATAACATTTCAGTGCTGTTTTACATTTAATAACAGCCTTAACTAACAGGAAGCACTGAGTTGCAACAGCATCCTTATTTTTCAATTTTTCTTTCAAAAATAAGTGTTAAAAAAACCCCCAAGCTTATGTAAGTTTTACATTTATGCTGTCTATGGCACACTGGAGAATGTAATCTGCTGTCAGCAGTTCTTGTGTGAAATTTCTCTGTAGTTACACCTTTGGGTCTTTACGCTCCCAGGTTCAGTAACATAAGAAGACTGCGGGAGCCCTCTCCTGGTGGATACAGTTTCTCTCCCTCCACCTGCTTGCTGCTTCTCAATGAGAGACAGCCCCAACGGTACAAGGATAGTGTTTAGACCTTTTAACGTTATTTCCTCATGGATGTACTCCTAAAGGTTTTGTTGTGGTTTTTTTCTGATTGTTTTTTTCTTTTCTTTTGTGTGTTTCTGTATATACGTAAAATTTATTAGTGTCTGACAACCACGTTGTATTTAAAATGTACCCTGGAATCCTCTAAGAAGGAAAGGGAAGAGGAAAGCTCTTGGCAGGAGCAATTTCTGGTTTTTTTTCCTCTGTAACCAACATGTGCTGAGTGCAAAGGTTATTCTTTATTGCTAACAGTGATTCTGCCACTTTACTCTGCTCCGATAAGAACTCATCTGGAGTCCTGAATGCAGCTCTGGAGTCCTCAGCACAGGAAGGATATGGGCCTGATGGAGTAGGTCCAGAGGAAGGCCACGAAGATGATTAGGGGATTGGAACACCTCTTCTACGAGGACAGGCTGAGGGAACTGGGGTTTTTCAGCTTAGAGAAGAGAAGGCTCTAGGAAGACCTAATAGCAGCCTTCCGGTACCTGAAGCAAGCCTGGAAGAAGGCTGGATGGGGACTGTTTACAAATGCCTTGCAGTGATAGGATAAGGGGCAATGGTTTGAAATTAGAGGAAAACAGATTAGACTGGGTGCTAGGAACAAGTTCTTTACCATGAGGGTTGTGGAACACTGCAGCAGGTAGCCTAGGGAGGTAGTTGAGACCCCATCCCTGGAGATATTCAAGATCAGGTCTAACAAGGCTCTGAGCAACCTGATCTAGTGGAAGATGTCCCTGCTCACTGCAGGGGTGTTGGACTAGATGACCTTTAGTGGTCCCCTCCAACCCCAGCCATTCTATGATTCCATGCCAGGGAGCAGGAGACTCTTCACAACATAGCTTCTTGAATATTTTTCTGGGAAGCCATGCTGACACAGATAGCCCCAAATAAACTTGTTGTTTACTTGTATCAAAATCTTCTCATCTGAAAGGCAAGCTTTACCAGGTTAAAAGCACCACCACTTTTAAGATGGCCTTTTTTAACCCAGAGAGTTTTATGAGTCTGTTTTTCTGCCCAGTAGCTTAAATTGTGTTGGCTTATCTGAAGGGTCTCTGTGGAGATGGCAGAGGCTGGCTGTGTAGCAACTGCCAAAGGAAGAAATGTTCAGGAAACAACTAGGTTAGTTTACGTACTTTGCTCTTAATGTTGACACATGGTTGATTAAGATGTGGCATGTAGTCACTTTAGCAAGTCAGAAAAGCTATATAGAACTGAAACTATTACACAGCAAGCAATTTTTATGATACACAATTTGAAATCAGTTAGAAAAACAAGTGTTTCACACCGCAATTTTTTCTGCCTGAAAAGGGAAGGTCTAATTTGCAGCTAGGATATGATTTTTTTAACTCAGCAAGAAGGAAAACAAGAGCAGAGAATTAATAGGCTGAAAAACTTTTCATGAGTTTAGAGACAAGCATTCCCAGTCCAGCTTGCACTACCACTGCTACCTCTTGAAAAGCTTAAGAAATACAATAAGGTCTTCTTGTAAGAAAGGAAATGTTTGGGGGTTTTTATAAATATGAAGCTTAGATCCCATCTCAGATGACCTAATACAAAATCTTACATACTCTGCTTCTTTTGTAGCAGCAAAGCACATAAACAATGCTGTGTCTAACTTCAGTTACAGCAATCAGAATCCAGTATAGAAGGAAGATACAGGGGTGAGCTGGGAGAAATAACATTTGGAGGCAGAGTAACACGAGTCAAGTTGATCCTTGGGCTGTTATGGCTGAAATGTGTTGTAAAGATTCAAAGTGGCAGCTAGGAAAACACTTTCCATATGAAACAGACTTTGAGATTTTTTTGTTTCTTTGTTTCATTCCTCTTTATTTTTACTGTAGTCTTTTGCTTGAATAAAATACCATATTTTCATCCTTAAAGTCAGTGATATTAAAGATAAGTTCAAATGACATCAGTAGGCATAGGGCTCATTGCTTTTCTGGAAATGACTAATTGCAGTGGAGTTATATATAAACCAAACCACCTGAGAGCATCTGAGCTCGGTTTTGAAACTGAAATGTGTATCATGCAACACTAAAAGAATTGATCCAAGGACTTGTATCAGTAGTAAATGAATCTGGAACTTTCTGGCTGCCATTGGTCAGCATCATTGCATCAAGCAATTAACAGACAGAACATTTGTAATATTCAATAATTGATTAATTTTCACAGGAGCCAAAAGGATTATAAATTAACACACCTAAATTAGGGCAAGTTTTTAGAAGAGTAATCGGGCAAAGCAAACCAGAAAAACCTGAAAAGGGGAACATGTTTCTTGCTCACCTCCAATCAAGACTTGTGAAGAAAGTTGCTGGATGTCATCCTGAGAACGAGGACACTGAACTGTTGGAGCAAATTCAGAATAAGGACATGAAGATGATCAGAGGGCTGGAGCACCTCTCCTTTGAGGACAGGCAATGAGAGTTGGGGCTCTTCAGCCTGGAGAAGAGAAGGATTCAAGGAAGCTTCGTAGTGGCCTTCCAGTAACTGCAGGGGCCCTACAGGAAGTCTGGGGAGGGACCACTTACAAGGTCTTGTAGTGACAGGAAGGGGAGTAATGGCCTTAAACGGGCAGAAGGGAGGTTTAAACTAGATGTTAGAAAGAACTTCTTTACAGTGAAGGTGGTAAAACACTGGAACAGGTTGCTAAGGGAGGTTGTGGATGCTCCCTCCCTGGAGGTGTTAAAAGCTAGATTGGATGAGACTTTGAGTGAGCTGTTCTAGTGGGAGGTGTCCCTGCCTATTAGATGGTCTTTGAGGTCCCTTCCACCCTAAGTCATTCTATGATTCTATGAGGAGGGCCCCGCTGGATATCACTTGCTTTTTTGGATCTATGCTTCTAGGCTTGACTCACACACTTCAGAGTCAGGGAAAATGGTGCACATAGTAACTTCCACTTTTACCTTGAGGAAGTGTAGCTGTAGAAGTTTTCTCTTCTTCCTGATTCTCTCTGTTGCTGCACTACATCTAAGATGAGCATTTCTCGGGTCTATGCACACCTTCTTGTCATGTTCCCATTCCAGACTGGAGCAAGACTTGTGGAACACAATGTGATCTGAAATAATGGAAGCACAAGATGCAAGATATGGTGCCTCAGGTACCTGCTGTACCATTTCTAAGTACAGCCAAGAAAGCTAGTTCCTACCCAGTTTGCTTTGTCAGTGGGAGCAGCAGATTAACATAAATAAATAAATACTCACAAAACCCCCTCTAACCATCTGACTCACTTCCTCCCCTAATGACTGCTGAGGTATGTTGTTTTAGAAGAGGTTATACAAAATGATTGTTTTTAGTCAGTTAAGATGTGGCAAATAATGTAAGTGTCATACACTCCTTTAATGGTGTGCTTTCATCTACAACTGCATGTATCATTCTGATCATCTGTATTTCAATAGTTCAGAACAAAAAGATCGCCAAAGAATAAGTTGGTCTCCAGTTGATAAATACATTACTAGCAGAAAGACAAGTTGGTAAACTTCCTAAAATGACAGCTTTAATAACAAAGGTAATAGAAACTCCTAAGATTAATTTGTAAATTTGGTGTCAAAGGTATTGGAAAGGTCAAAGTCTTAATAAGCTGTATCGATTGATGACAACATAGCCAGTACTTTCACAGAAACACCTTTTTACACCTGCTAAGTAATAAAAGAACTTAATCATGAGACCACAGACTTATCTGTAAACTAGATTTAAAAAAAACCTGATGAACACAATGTTCCCTGGTTGCCACTTGCAAGGCTCTGAGCCACACCTGTCCCTGATCTATCTAAAAATTCTCACAAAATTCCATCCCAAAAGTTAATGACTCAACATACACTCAGAAAAACCCTGCATCTCTAATTCTTTCTGCTATAATGCTCACACAAAGCTAACAACAAATGATCAAAAGGAAAAATGTAATGGTGATACTGCATCATTTCCACATTCATTTACCATTTCAGTTTCTCTGAAACAATTCACTTAAGATGGGTTACACAGGCACTGCCATAAACAAACAGCTATGCTGCTCATCATACCTGCACAACAATACCTACTAGTTTAGAAATTTAAAATTTAGCACATTAGAACTAAACCCATGCTAATTCTAGATTAAAACAGGACACAAAGATGCATCAACTGGCTAAAAGTCCAGTTCTGGGCCCCCCAGTTTAAGAGGGACATTGAGATGCTTGAACATGTCCAGAGAAGGGCAACGAGGCTGGTGAGAGGCCTCAAGCACAAGGCCTACAGGGAGAGGCTGAGGGAGCTGGGATTGTTTAGCCTGGAGAAGAGGAGGCTCAGGGGTGACCTTATTGCTGTCTACAACTACCTGAGGGGTGGTTGTAGTCAGGGGGAGGCTGCTCTCTTCTCTCAGGCAGCCAGCACCAGAACAAGAGGACACAGCCTCAAGCTATGCCAGGGGAAATTTAGGCTTGAGGTGAGGAGAAAGTTCTTCACTGAGAGAGTCATTGGCTACTGGAATGGGCTGCCCAGGGAGGTGGTGGAGTCGCTGTCCCTGGGGCTGTTCAAGGCAAGGTTGGACGTGGCACTTGGTGCCATGGTCTAGCCTTGAGCTCTGTGGTAAAGGGTTGGACTTGATGATCTGTGAGGTCTCTTCCAACCTTGGTGATACTGTGATAGTCTCATATCTATCATCAAGGTACTACTCAATGAGATTAAGGTATTGTTTTGCTAACATAAAACATTTGAATTGTAATGTACAGTAATTTTATTCTAGTAAGAACTAGGCATTGTAATCCAGAGTTACAAATAGGCATAACATGAATTGATCCCTTGAATACTTCTGAAGTTTTAGATCTGTCACTACCACTAAATAATCTTAAATAGGTTAGAGCTACATGAGATTGGAGAGAAAAAAACAACCAAACAAACAAAACCCACAAAAAATCAAACATATTAAAGAATCCAGCTAAAAGCATTTGTGAAAGTTCACACAACAGCAATTAAGTGTGTATGAGAAAAGACAGCTCAATTTTCCTACAAAGATTGCTTTGGTACCGAAGAACAATAGCACAAACAAAAAGAAAAGAGTTTCCCAGAGACTGTGTCTCACACAGTAGATGACAGTTTTCTTCATATTAAGACTTTCTTTTCCCAGTGGACAGAAATTTCGGGTCACTTCTCCCAATTATAGTACCCCAGAGAGATGTGTCAAGTAATTTCAGAGAGAGCTTCAGTCTATCTTCTAGTTCCCCTCGTAAACATTTATCCACTTGGTTAGCAATGCATCTGTGTAAATAAAAGTTCAACTGAGCTTCAAGGACCAAGCTGAGGCAAGTCACAGGGAGCACGGAAATGCCTTTTTCTTCAGTAAGTTACTGGGGCAGTTATTCCTTGGTGAAGCAAGGAAGCCATACAGCTTTCCTGCTTTCTTGCACTGATCATCGTGCTGCAACACCAGCCTTGGCCCAGCCACACAGCCTGCTCTCTCACCTCCGTGAGCATTCAGGTTGCATATGGCAACACTACCTCTGTTCCCAGTTATGCCAGTACCCACTTACTAAAACTCACTTTATTTTGGAGTTGCAGGCTTCCCATCTACATACTCCAAAAAAAAAAAATTACCAAATGCTAAAGTTGCTTAAAATCTATTAACTATTAATTTATAAAAATTGCAACTCTAAAACTAATATGCTGCTCCTAGCATTCATTAAAGCTTTTCTTTTAAAGTACCTGCTTTTGCCTTGTTCTTAGGTAGCACTCCTTAAATTCTTCTGTTGCAATAGTGGAGGGTATTAGCTTTTGATAAATGGGTTATTATTTGAAGTGTCAGATGAACTGAAAGAAGAGATTTATAGTGAAAGCAGCAAAACCCCACTGTGTATAAACCTGCTTTTCCACACATGAAGATTTTATAAAGCAAACCAATCCCTCTTGATAGAAATTGTCACATTTAGGAATAGAATGTCTCTAAAAAGCCTGAAAAGAAAAACATTGTGATCTGTCAAGAATGGTAAAAACAAAACCTTCCCAATGGCTCTGGGTTTAGCTATAAAAACTTCAAAAAAAAAAGCAAAAGCTGCAAACCCAATGCATTACTAGGCAATTATGCAACTTGCATGACATCGTGTGAAACACTATGGCAAACAGTGTCTAAGACAATAATTTTATGCTTTCTATCTATCTGGAGTCAAATACCTGCAATGCCACTATGCTGATTTGCGTACCAGCAGAAACTTGTGAAATCATGCTGAAAAGTTGTCTCAACAGGATTTTTTTTAAGAGAAGCAGCAAAATCTAACCACCTTCCTTCTCCAAATAGTGCAAAACTCTCCTCTTTCTAGGTAGGGGTTTTAAAGGGTGTTCCTCTATCAAAGGGTTGGACTTGATCTGTGAGGTCTCTTCCAACCCTGATGATACTATGATGATGATACATTAAAAAAAGAAATAAGCTTTTGGCCATCTGCTTCTGACAGTCTGCCTACAGAGAGATGTCTGTGTCCCAGGAAAGTCCTCATAACCATTGTCTAGAGAATATTTTCCTCAGTGTATCCCTATATACTTTTTTTCTGTAATACATGCAATATGTTGTGACTCTTCAAAAGCCAGGAGCAGCAGCACAGTCACAAAGTCCACAAGTCATTCTGCATGCATGTCTACAACAAACACTAGTAATCCAGGCACAAAATCCTCTATCTTCTGTATTGATTATAGGATAAACACAATCACCATGACTATTTCTGTGTTTCACATGCTAAGTTAGGAGAAGCTGTCTCAAAATGAAAATAGGATCAGGTTGAATGCCTGACAAATAAAGCTAGTCATAGGAAATTAATTAATAGTTGTCCAGAAATTCCTGGCAGAGATGAAATAAATTCAGATACCTCTTCTCTACCCTTTCTTTTCATTTACAAAGAACCTTCAGCCCAACACTAATAAACAATTGCTGAGATTCCTTACAGTAGTGACCCATGGTGAACCTGCACATAAGCTGATTGATGACATCATAAATGTACCTACATGGAAGTACCAAGAAAGGTTCTGAGTTAATGTACATCTATCCAGGAGACTACTGTAGATCAGGTTCATCCACCTGAGAGCCTGACTAGGAGCAGGCCGGTGCAGCATGATTTCCTTGGCCACAAGCTGAACCCAGCCAGCTCATTGCAACAGAGAAGCCTGTCAGCAGCCTCCACTCCATGCCAGTGGTTGTGCCACTTGTGTGGCCTTATGTAAAACTGCAGGAAAAAAGTTCTTGTGAACATTCTGTAGGAATACAGTTCTTTCCTTGTGAGGAAATTACGTACTAGGTCAAATAACCAAAGTGGAGAGCTGCTTTCCATGAACAGGATCTCTTTCTCACAAAGTACTATGATGAAATCTGAGCTCTGCCTGATGCTGCACAAAGGTGGGGTGGCCAGCATCTGAAGGGCCATAAGAGTTATTCACTATCTACATTCCTCTTCTTTTTTTATCTGATTAAGGCAGTTATATTATTAAGCTATATTTTCTCTTTCTTTCTTTGAGACAAGAATGGTAGGTTAATTAATTTAGCTCCTAGATTCCATGTGATGCCATGCAGTGAAGTCGCATCTCCCTGCTTTGGCACTGTTTCACTATGAACTAATTGAGAACTGCAGTATGGCACATCATCTTGAAATCCTTCCAATTTCCTCTGGGAAATTAAAGACAAATAAATTTAAAAGAAAATCAGAAGGAGATGGACTGACGTCTCTTCCCATTTTTGCAGTACCAACCTTACAGTCTGACTAATGGATCTGTTTTGCTTCTCTGCTTATGTAAATGAAATTGTTTCCAGAAGCTCATTAAGAGGGAGCAGCTGCCTGTAAACCAGAGAAAGGAAGAGTCACTCAAGGTGGCTGACCTTATCTATCAGGGGGAATAATGTTGAAATTCACATGCATCTGTGTACATCTACACTGGCCCACACAATTCATTATTTAATAACAACACTTAATTATTAGTTGGAATTGATTAGTTTGACAAGTTCATGTATCTAAGCAGACAGAACAATGACAGCATTGTCAAAATATTGGTTGATTTCATGGAAAACAAGCAAACAAACAAAAAAATCACAAAGAATTGCACAATTAACATAATGTCATGATAAACTTCACATTTGGGACACATTCAGACACACAAGACAGATTTCACAATACATGTGTTTTCTTCTCAGAATGTCTCAATTTCGTTCTGAATATAGTATCACAGTGTTACCAAAGTTGGAAGAGACCTCATAGATCATCAAGTCCAACCCATTACCACAGAGCTCAAGGCTAGACCATGGCACCAAGTGCCACGTCCAATCCTGCCTTGAACAGCTCCAGGGACGGCGACTCCACCACCTCCCTGGGCAGCCCATTCCAGTAGCCAATGACTCTCTCAGTAAAGAACTTTCTCCTCACCTCAAGCCTAAATTTCCCCTGGCACAGCTTGAGGCTGTGTCCTCTTGTTCTGGTGCTGGCTGCCTGAGAGAAGAGAGCAACCTCCTCCTGGCCACAACCACCCTGCAGGTAGTTGTAGACAGCAATAAGGTCTCCCCTATATTATCAGTATAAACTGATTGAGTGAATGTTTCACCAAAGATTTCTGTGTCTCTTCAATTCAAAACAAAATTATGCTCAGTCTCATGAGGTACTTCAGGATTTCTGAAGGACAGCAGGACAGCCAACCAAATATGCAACTCAGCCATTGAATGGTGGACACTCCAAAATAGGTACGCTGTTCACAAATCCGTACCAAATTTTAAAGCTGGCAAACCTTCAAGCCAGACGTGCTACAGCTTGAACTTAGAAAATCATGCTGCAGAATATTTAATCTAGCAATCTACTTATGGGCATCACAGTTATATTTCTTCCCAATACAGGAAAAACATGCTTCAATTTGTTTATTACCTAATAAACCTGATATGAATGTAACTATGATTCGGTGATATGCGGTTTTCAGTGCTCTTAGCAGAATAGGAACTGCAAAGACAATTTGGTTTCAAGAAAGTTTGTTATAAACAAATAAGAAATTTCAGTTACAAGTTTCTGAGTATGAATATGTCTGGAGTTCTAATTCAGATTCCCAGTGACTCTAATAATTTTGATAGAACCAATGACAATTTATATTAATTGCCCTTCCCTCTCCCCTGCCCCCTTCCCCAAAGAAAGGAATTGGAAGTGAGAGGAAAAAGTAAGCCCACCCAAATAAATCAGTCTCACTCGATTTGGAAGTTAAAAGGGAAAAGTTTAACAATAACTTAAAAAGGGCATCAAAGGTAGGGAGGTTACAAAAAAGGGGTAGGGAAGGAAAGGATAACAAATACAAAAAGGTATGAATACAACCCGAGTGTGTGATGGTGACCACGTGTGTGGAGAGATGCAGGGAGAGCTGGAGTGTGGTCCCAAGAGGGCTGTGGAGTGATGGAGGGAGAGTCCGAGAGAGGGAGAACAGGAAGTCCCCCCTGCTTTTATGGGACAGGAAGGGGGAGTGGGCTAACCATCACCTGGGGGCGTCCAGACCCACCCCTGGGGAGGGGTCAGGACCACCTGAGGTCAGGTTTCGAGTTCAGGGACACTCCTCCTGGAGTGTTAACCGTATATAGAATATGATTGCAAGGCATTATTTTATAAGGCATTATGAATATCAGTTGCAAGGATTGCAGACATTATTTTCAGAGACTGGCTAGTCTGTGTCTTTTCAAATCTCATGGCAAATTTACCACAGGGCTGTTCTGTGGATTGGTTGTACTTGCTAGCAGCAGAACCTTGGTACCTCGGGGTAACTGCTGGCACACCTGGATTAGTAGGGTCTCCCATAATTTCCACATATAAGGAGGCCTACAGAGAACAAAAGATGGTGTCCGTGGATCCATTCTTGTGGGGCACATTCGCACTTCATGGAGACACATGGTCATATTTTAAAGAAATTATAAGTTATTGCTGTATGGTATGCTAAGCTATCTTAATGGGATGAATGTAACACTTCCAGCTTTCCGTAGCCCTTTATTTCCACGTATGTTGCTAGTGGACAGCATTTTGTTACACCACAATTCATGTTGCTAGTGGACAGCATTTTGTTGCAGAACAATTCCATGTGATGCAGTCCTTGAGAAGCTACAGTGCATGAACAGGTCTTAAATAGCAGGAAGTAAATATGGAGGGGAGTAGAATGCTTGTAGGGGAAGGTGAGCTTTTTGATAAAATGGTGGCTGGAGAGTCAGTGATACATAATGGTTTGTAGCCTTCAGTTGTATCACACCTTGATAAAATCGTTGCTATAATGCAGCAATTGTTAATAATATTTTTCATCACTCCAAGAATTCTAAAAGTTCACATTTACAGATGGAAACAATGACATGCAAAAAAATTATTTTGTATTTCTAGACATGTAATTGCCTATTTTGCTATCTCAGTTAATGTCACAGTGGTTTTAATATTTCTGTTAATTCCACTATGCTTTAATTGTTTTATCTCCTTGGTTTTAATTATTTTCCCCTCCTGCCAAGCAAAAACAAAAGACCAGGCAGAGGAACTAGCAACATGAAACTGTATCTATATTCCCTCCTAGGGAAAAACTGTCTCTAGTAGCTGTCTTTAAAATTGCTTAGATCCCAAGCTATGTTAAACATCTAGAAAATGCAGATTCTATTTGGTTAGTTTTCTACAGTTCAAGGCAGTGGTATTTAATTTTAAAAATAACGGTGCTTTTCACTTTACTTTAGACAAACCAGTAGAATTATGTTTTCTATTCATGTCATATCACAAGATAAGTAATGAAGACCTGATTCATTACAAATTGAAACCTCAAATACTGGCTTCAATGACTAAATGACTTCAATGACTAAAGAAAGAAGAGTAATGATAAATCATATTCCAGCTTCACAGCAGTGCCAGCTTATAAAAGCTGAGCATCTAGCTGGAAAGCTTTTAGGAGCTTTTTTTTGCCTTTCTCTCATCAATGGCAAACAAAAGATTCTGGGCTTCTGGCTTAGGCAGATTACAATCAGTGTAATGCAGAAATCAATATTGCTGTGAAGGCTTCTGCCCAAACTTGCAATACACTCATACATTGTGTTGGGTTGGAAGAGACCCTCAAAAGGTGGTCTTGAACGTTCTCAGGGACGGGGCATCAACCACATCCCTGGGCAACCTGTTCCAAATTGAGGGCCATTTACCTAAAAACAAAAACCAAAAAAACACCATTGTGTAATCTTTTCCTTAGAATGGCAGGCAATGAATGTTGGATCTAAGAATGCTCATGAACACTGTAACAGAGAGCCTGGTGCAGGGGACATGTATGTGTTCAGAGTTTTCCCAAAATAGCTTGAAAGTCTTTGCAGCAGTGACCCAGGGGCTTCAGAGTACTGATCCACGTGACAATCATCAGAGCATGGTTTTCTAGAATGTAATGTTATTCATTGTAAAGCTCTTACATGGAAAGAGTTAAAACAATTTCAAAATCAGTTTTACAAATAATTTCCTTCATTTGGGAAATAAATATTTTTTCTGCTTCTTATTCTGGAAAATTTTTGTTTTGAAACTCAGTATTTCATAGGGAAGGGAATGATAAATAATACCACAGATGAGAGCAATAGCCTATGAGACAGATCAGTTAATACAGCTCTCTTATAATACTGTGAAAACATTACCACTCTAATTTTTTATGATACTGCCTTAAATACCAGCAGCTACACAACAAGCTTAATTCTAACAAGTTTTCTTCTCTAAGGTAATATTTAACATACAGCAAGTATAGTGGCCACAACACAGAGAATGTCATCAAATTTGCTGTATCAGGTAAATGCTAGGGTTAAAATTGCCTCTGGTTGATGTGTGTGGTAATAGCAGTGCAGAGCTAGACAGGACCAGCTCTGAGTAAGGAGGCAGATTTTTCCAGAATTTCATTGCCTTCATTCAGTGTTAGCCTACACAGAGCTCACTAAAGATCTTTGCCTTTAGATAATTTTAGTTGCATCAACAGAAATGCATTACACAGCAGTCGCTATGCTACCTAATGGTTGCTTTTACATTAATTGCCTTCAGTAATGATTTAGATCACAGTAACAGATAGGTCTGTGCTCTCAGTCTTTCTTACAATACAGGAAGTGCATTTAATTCACAGACTGATATATCTATCTGTCTATTTATCCAGGATAAAATTAGCATTTTTTTCATGATCAGCCCATCTGTATTTTCTTCCATAAAGTGTCATGCACAATCCATGTTCCTGATTCTGGGCACAAATATGAGCCCAACAAAATTATATTTGAAGAACCATGTCACATTTTAATTACTTTTTTTTGTAATTATTAATAAGGACCTATGTAACTAATAATTAATTTTCTTGATTGAAGATCTTCTGTCAAAATAAGCAGTACTTTTAAATAGGGTAAGGAGGTTTTTTTTAAGGAATAAACACACTGTTGAATATTGGTTGTAGTGCTTTTCAGCCTAAGTGATTTTAGAGACTATTTTTTCACACTTTGCAGAGGATGAAATGATCCAGCTTGTAGAAATTACACACTCCAAAAGCTGAAAACCATCCAAGCTAATAATTATCTTCTTCTTCTTCTAAAAGGTTAATTCCTTGAAACAGACATTAATGAAATACAGAAAAACCAGAAAACACTAAATGAACTGCAGAGATAACCAGAAGAATTATAAGAATGGTGGAAGATTTACAAAGGGAAGGTTATATCTAATGAGAAAAGCTAGTCATTCAGTAAAATCAAACAAAATTTAAAGAGATGCAGTTTGTGATATAGATACATAGCAATAAGCCTTGAGATGCTTATCTAGACTATTCCCAGGTCACTCTTACAGACGCAATTTGAAGCTCAAAAGTATGCCATTCCTCTAATGAAAAACAAACATTGTAGGAAAAGTGCTTGCTTATTGTGAAGCAGAGCAATGCTACAGAAGTTGTGTGGATGACACAAGGGTTGTATATATGTATATTTTAGCTGTGCATAGTATTGTGACATCCTTTGACTGCACTAGAAAGTTTAATCCAAGTTAAAAAAAAAAATTAAAAAGAGAAAAAAAATTAAAAATCACTATGAACAGAAAAATCAGAAATTATTTGTAGCCTCACAGTCACCTGATACCTCAATAAGCATACTAGAGAAGCTAAAGAAAAGCTTCTGAGACCTAAGAGATTTCACTTGCTTCCACAAATCTCAGACAAAATTGCATTTCCAGAGTCACCTCATCAGAAATATTATGCGATACCTTCACATAATAGCCTCAACTGCTATAGCTACAGGGCCCAAAGTAAAGAAGATTGAAAATGACAAGAAGGAAATAGACCACTCAAACCAGACAACAGATAGGACTAAGAAATTATGCACTGTCATTCACAATTTAATGACACACAAAACATTGAGATTACAGTAATTTCTTGGCTTTCTGTGCTGCACAGAAATATGGTTTTGTTAGGTTAACTTGATCAGCATCTTCTATATTGTCAAAGATATCTTTTACTTATATTTCCATTCTTAATGTATACATAGTGATAATATCCTGATATATCTAGGACATGTCTGATAAATCTAGTAGATTCAATTCACTATCAAAGAAAAGTTACAATAGTTTAAGTTTCATGAGAATAAAATAAAGCCATTATATTGTGAATTTGGGTTGCAAATTCATGAACGAGTATATTTCAATGGTTAGAAGGAGGAAATATTCAGGTAGGTGCCCAGATGGGTTGGACAGAAGTTTAAGCAGGGACAGAATCAACTAATTCTCAAGTCTACAGGCATATTGTCAATCATTTTAGCTGAGCATTATGCCACTGGGCATGTGAAGCACCCAAAGGGAACTGGAGATTCCAGAGAGTCAAATCTCTGTGCATTTACACACTCACTTGTATTCTGATTGGATTTGGTCCAGAAGGGAGCCTTCTGCTGTTCCCCACTCAAGCCCGCAGGGCAGAGGAGGAAAGCAGTTTTTGTGCCTTCTTCTCCCATTATTACCCACAGGGGTGGTGGGGGGAGAAGAAAGGAATCTGGAGTACCCTGGAACATCGGCACTGGTCAGGCCACACCTTGAGTATTGTGTCCAGTTTGGGGCTCCTCAACTCAAGAGAGACGTTGAGATACTGGAACGTGCCCAGAGAGGGCAATAAAGCTGGTGAGAGGCCTGGAAAACTCCTATGAGAGGCTGAGGGATCTGGGGTTGTTTAGCCTGGAGAGGAGGAGGCTCAGGGGTGACCTCATTGCTGTCTACAACTACCTGAAGGGAGGCTGTAGCCAGGTGGGTGTTGGTCTCTTCTCCCACGCAACCAGCAACAGAATAAGGGGACACAGTCTCAAGTTGTGCTGGGGGAAGTCTAGGCTGGATGTTAGGAGGAAGTTCTTCACAGAGAGAGTGATTTGCCATTGGAATGGGCTGCCCAGGGAGGTGGTGGAGTTGCTGTCCCTGGAAGTGTTCAAGAAAAGCCTGGATGAGGCACTTAGTGCCATGGTCTAGTTGACTGGATAGGGCTGGGTGCTAGCTTGGACTGGATGATCTTGGAGGTCTCTTCCAACCTGGTTGATTCTATGATTCTGTGATTGCTTGTTTTTCCCTCACTCAGGTAGTTTGCCCTTTTCATTACTTTATTTCCTCACTACTAAACCCAGCTATTAATTGCTTTAAAATTTAGTTGATTCCATTGAACTCAGGAAATTTGCATTTTATTAAAACTAAGCTAACCACAATTTTAAACTCCATTCTGATTAATGCAGTTATAACTCTATAAATGAGATAACTCAAGAATATTCAGAAATCAGTCTAACTCTTACAAGTGAGAATTGCTGAAATACAGGTCAATATAGTAGGGTCTACTTCTCACACGTTATGGTTACTTTCTCTTAAGTACCATATTGTAATTAGTACTTTATAGTATTTAACATAATATTAACACTGACATAGAATGATGTAGAAAAGACTATCAGAACCATGTATCCATTTCTTTTAAGTTAGGCATTCACAATGGTATCAGTAAAACTAATGCAATAATGCAAATTAAGATCCATACCAAATTTGGATTCTTGTGGTCATTCCCCTCTCTCCCCTCTCCTAATAAATACATCACTTAGGAGGACCTACACAGCAATTATTCCACACAGCTGCCAAATCATTTTACAAAAGATCCTTTATAGATGAGGAAAGCAAAGTATTCAAAAGCTTATTTTTTCAGATAACAAACTATTTAAAGAAAAAAAAATATGACTAGAAAGCAGTGCACATTTACATTTAATAGTCACTGGGTTGTAACTGAGTTATCAAATTAGCTGCATTATCACCTGAAGGTCTCATTATAGTCAATGGCAAAAGACCAGTTGAATAGCCCCTTGGAGCTGTCTATTAAGTATCTACAGACACTATGTTTCTTTCTTGATTAAAAAAGTTTAAATTAGGCAGAATGAGTCTCTATAATCCTGCCCTGTGGGTACCATTCAGTTCCAACTTGCATTGCATATCCTCCAGCTCAGAAGTAAGACAGTTACACACCTCACTCTGCTTCCCACTTAGCATATCTCTGTGAAATGAAACTAGTTAGAGGACAGAGTATTTTTTTTCTGTGGTATTCTGCTGGGCATAGCATAGCTATTAACATTTCCAGGAATGCACACTCTAAAGTCTACAAGCTAAGGACATTAATCAGCGAAAGGCTGCAATGGCTGTGAGCAGAGCCAACGGACCAAGAGGAAAGCAGTGTTCACATCATGTTTGTGCTTGGGATCCTGAAGGAAGGGAAGACTGCAGTCACAATATGGTCATGATGAAAGTCTGGAAATTGTTTATCTAAAAGCAAAGGCTTAAGTCAATGCTGTTTTTTCAGTATTTTTACTTAGTTTCCTAGCAAACAAAAACATAGCAGCATTTTTGCTCATTCAAATGAATAAAGAATCTAAAAATTAATTTTTCATCTTTGGTTTGGATTCATAAGTGGGACCCCACAGCTAAAATATTTCCACTGACATTTTACCATATTGTCTGACGTACTTCAGCATTCCACAGTTGAATATTAGATTTGAACAGTATTTGAACAGAGCTATTCCCTAGTTGGCTACTATAATTCCTGTGCTGTTTGACAGCATAAATCTAAATCTATTTACTTGGATGGACTATTTAAAATTCAATGTTCAGCTTCCTGTCTATGACTGCTACATCCTAACTATTAGATTAAAATAAATTGCTACTGTCACTGCTTTCTGTAGAAGTTCTGTAGAATCTATGAAGCAGTTTTATTGCAAGTGCACAAATAGGTAGTGTTCCAATACAAGACGAATGAAGACTTTGCTCAAGCTAATCACTCTCTTTTGTTTTAGTGAAAAACTTATAAAGATGTTATTTAGGAACAATCTTTACAATTAATATATTTCTTTAAATATTTGGTCTCCGACTTGAACAAATAAAATTTTCATGTAGCATTAGTAAAAGATAGCAAAGTACTGCCTCCCCACATTTATACATTTGAAAGAGAACTGATGATACATAGTAAGAAGAACCATTAGCAGAGCAATGTTAGCAGGAACCACACACCGCTTTGGGACCCTTCCTCCGGAAAGTTGACATATTCCACCAAAAAACATGTCTGCTCCTGTGAGACACTTCCCCTATCATTGAGTTACTATTCCACTTTCTTTTTTCTGCCAAGACTGCTAAAAAGCTGGAAGAACTTGGAGTCTTAGTTTTTAAAACAAAATTACATCCTTTCTACTTTCTTTTACAGAGATGGATGAAAGAAGAACTATTTAAGCTAGAAGGATGATGTTGACACAAGAACACACAATACACATGGGCATAAATAGGCGACAGATACATTTAGGATGAACATTAGAAAGTGTTTAAGCATAACAGAAATTACATTCTGCAAAAAGTCTGTGGAGAAGAATGTTCCAAAAACCCACTTGTACTACTGGATTAATAGCACACCATGCCATGAGACTAGACTGCAGATTTTAGCAAGTGCTGTGGACGAAGAAAATAAGCAATGACAATATTTTGCCTGATACCTAAACATTTATTATCCTTAGATTTGCAATACTGGAACTCTTGGACATTTTCATATTACAGATGTGTTTTACTTCCAGTAGGTCAAAGAAAAGCATGTCTCCAACAGCGACACATTAGCTGGCAATATTAAGAGCTGTAAACAGCATTTCCTGAGCTGTCATACTATCAGTCATCATTTAGCTGAACAATTCACTGGTAAGTCTAAAAGTGAAAGTATTTTAACATAATAACAGTGACTTCAGCCCACTGAGAGTCTTTGACAAGTGCCACTGAGGTGTTAGAGAAGTTACGAATTATGTCCGTGGAAAGTCATGTCTTAGTAAGAAACATCAGAATCTTGATACACTGCTCTACTATTAAAAAGGAATTTTATTCTGCACTTCTGCATTCACTGATCTTCTCAAGAAATGTAAGATAAAAAAGTAGGGTGAAATTAATACTTCAGTATTAAGCATTACTATGTGAAAACAATGACACATGCAGGTGCCATTGAATTGCAAGTTGTAATTTATAAGCAGATCTTTTGTTCCAGGCAGAGATTTGGTAGGTCACCATAATAAATGAAAACATTCTGTCAGTACAAACCTTCAGCCTTGAAAATAATAGCTATTGTCCTCTTGCAAGCTTAAGGACCTACAGAAGCTGGGCTGCATCAAGCACAGACTGTGCTCATGTGTTGAGATCTCTTCAGAGGCAGCTGGGGAAGATGCTGGCTGCCTGTTCCTGCCTCCAACAAAATTTTCATCTTTTTCATACAGTATCCCTGAGAGATAAGGTACATGGGGAAAGCTAAAGTCTGTCAGCCTGCATGATGAAGTTGGGAAGAACAGGCAAATTTTGCTGCACCGTATCCTTTCTAAAGCCTGGTGAGAATTAACAGTCCAAACTGAAGCAGGACTGATCTCCAGCGTTTCCCGTTCAATATTACAAAAATTAATTTAAACCCTTGAGTGTTATCAGCGATCGAAAGGCAAGATGTAGTAAGGCCTAAAGACGATGTCTGCTGAGCCTGTGGCTCTCGGAGCTGAACCATCAGAAGTCATTTTCTGTAGGCCCCTGTTCTGGGCGGTGAATTCTTAAAGCACGCCTGCTTTAAGAGGCCACTGGAGCGACTTTACAGCCCTGCTTGTGCGCTCTTGGAGCGTTCGTTCGCCACGTTCAGAGAAGCAACGCCGGGTAAATGTCGCTGGAGCGGGTGGCGCCTGGCACCGCCCCGCCGCGGAACGCCGCCGCGCTACTCGCGCCGCCCAACCGGACCGATCCGGCTGGCGCACCACAGCGGCGGAAAGACTGTGGCTCGGCATGGTGCGTGCGGTGGGATGGACATGAGGGGTTGGCATGGGGTTAGGGCTTCGGCTGTTATGGTCTCTGCTTTTGGGGGCGGCAGGGGCCTTTTCCTGCGGTACTCCCGGGTCTGTCTCTCCTTCTCGCCGCGAGCGGCCCTACCGATCCCGCCCTGGAGAGGCCTTGGGCGTTCGCGGCAGGTCCTCTGAATGCGGCAGGCGGCCGCGTGGCCCCTTACTGGCAGCAAATTGATCTTGCATCTAAAAGCTGCGCCCTCCTGTCGGCACCCCTCGGATAAGGGGTAAGCCCCGAGTAACCCTGTCGCGTAGGCACATTTCATGCCGGGGAGGTCTGCGTAGTTCTAGGCCACCCTGGCAGGGTATCGGTGGGCACGGGCCGCGGCGTTGCTTCTGTGCCGGTACCACCAACGAGCACATCTGGGGGGTCGGGAGGAAACGAGAGCAAGGTACCTCTTGAAATTTCTTTAGGTGATCAGGATAATTTATCATTTATTTCTCTCGGGGTCCTAAACGCTGATGTTAATACAGATAGTACGATGTATACTTCTCCATTTATTGATTGCTGTTTCCTGCATGATAGTAGCACATTTAACTTCCTTGCTTTCAGGTGTACACCAGGAGGTAACATAACTTAAACTAGTATTAGAGTATTTTTAATTTTTTTGAGTCGTATTCCAACTCTGTGCTGCATGGAGAGTTAGGAAGGAAAGCCTCCCTAGTGTGAGGCCCTCTCGTGGTCTGTGGGGAAGGACAAGAAAATCCTTTCTATTATGCCGTACAAATTACGGCTTTTGTCAGAAACCCAGGTACAAAACTAGACAGAAGCTTGAATGGGGACATTTACTGCAAAGATACGGAGTTAGTCTTAGTCTCCTAGTTGCAGAGTTCTACAAAATAGTTGTTTTGAGAGTAATCACTGTGTAAGATTTTTTTTTAAGTGCATTTTGGGTGTGCCAGTATTGTTACCGCATGTGCCAGTAACTCATAAGCTGCTGCTATAAGATGCTTCTGACATGTCGGTGCATGCCTTTTAGTTTTAACCATGGTAATATGTGCTCCTGTCTTCCCCTTTATTGTTCTGTTTATTTATGTACAGCATCTTTGGTTTCTTCTCAGCCAAAGTTACGAAAAACCCAAGGAGGGAAGCAAGAGAAAAAAACTGTCCATCCTTACAGCAGAAAAGCTGCACAGCTTGCAAGGCAAGCACATAAGCAGGAAAAGAAGGAAAAGTAAGTTGACTGTGCAAAATCTGTTTAGAAACCAAAGGACAGCATCATGGTGGATACATCTTGTTTGTGGGAAACACAAGAATAAACTTTTCCAGTGTGAGGGTGACAAAACAATGGAACAGGCTGCCGAGAGGGGTTGTGGAGTCTCTTTCTCTAGAGACATTCAGAACCTGCCAGGGTGCATTCCTCTGTGACCTACTGTAGGTCATCCCCCTCTGGCAGCAGGATTGGGCTAGATGATCTTTTGAGGTCACTTCTAACCCCTGACATTCCATAATTCGGTGAAGGGAATGGTGGTGGAATAAGCTGACAGGTTTACATTTGTGAAATCAGCTTATGCAGATATTATTGTTCTGCTAGTTGATATTTCATACCGTCTTCACAAGTTTGTTTTTTTTTCTTATCACAGCATTTTACGTTTTATAATCTGAGTGACATGGTGCTGATGATTTCAAATGAAGTTTACTCAGTTTGATTTCTTTCCAAGCTTTCATAAGAATTCTTCATGGGGTCTAGTGTCTTCTGTTGACAGAAGTGCTGACTTCATAGAAAAGAAAATCCAGAAACTTATTGCAGAAGAGAGGCTTCTGAATAAAACCAAATGGTTAAGTCCTCTTTCGGTGATTTCTTCCTGTTCTGAGCCAAGTTTGGTTTTCTGCTCTAAGTTTTGTTTGCTTCTTCCACAGAGGAAAAAGATAGCTGAAAAAGTCTGGCCTTTAGTTTCCATTCTGTCTCAGCTTGCTACTTGATACCTTTCTGAACAAAACAACCATAATGTATCTAAGTGAACTTAACTTTCTGTCACATTACACTAGTATTTGAATAGACCATGTGAGTGGGGCCTAAGTACTCATGTGCCTGAAAGTGTTGAATTGGGAACTCCTAATACAGTTGAAATGTTCCTCAGACATTGTGCAATTTTTGAGGATGGATCACAGAATCACAGAGTGTCAGGGACTGGAAAGGACCTCAAAAAGATTTTCTAGTCCAACCCCCTTGCCACAGCAGGTTCTCCTGTACCAGATCACACAGGAACTTGTCCAAGTGGGTTTTGAATACTGCCAGAGAGGCAGACTTCACATTCCCTCTGGGCACCCTGTTCCAGCGCTCTGTCACTCTCACAGTGAAAAAATGCTGGACTCCCTTAAGCAGCTCATTGTCTTTCTTGAGCTGAGGGCCCCAGAACTGGACACAATACTCCAGATGCATCCTCACCAGGGCAGAGTAAAGGGGGAGGAGAACCTCTCTCGACCTGCTAGCCACAGCCCTTTTAATACACCCCAGAATGGCATTGCACCTCCTGGCCACAAGAGCACATTGCTTGCTCATGGTCACCCTCCCATCTACTAGGACCCCCAGATCCTTTTCCCCTTCACTGCCTTCCAGCAGGTCAGTCTCCATCCTGTACAACCCAGCTGGCGTTGTTCTTTCCCAGGTGCAAGATTCTGCAGTTGAATTTCATTAAATTTCTCCCCGCCCAACTCTCCAGCTGTCCTAGTCGCACTGAATGGCAGCACAGCTTTCTGGTGAGGCAGCCACGAGGCAGCCACTCCACGTAGTTTTGTGTTGTCAGCAAACTTGCTGGCAGTGCACTTTGTGCCCTCATCCAGGTCACTGATGAATATATTGAAAAGAACTGGCCCCAGTAGTGACCCCTGTGCAACCCCCAGTAGTTACAAGCCTCCAACTAGATGGCAGAAGATGGCAGAGTGGTCTAGTAGTGACCTATAAGAGCTCCCTCAGCACCCTCAGGTGCATGCTATCAGAACCCGTGGACTTACGGATGTCCAGATTACTCAGCTGTTCATTAACCCAATCCTCATCAACCAGAGAAGACTCCTTTGTCATGCTTCCATCTGGTGCCTCGGGTGTCGGGGGCTCCTTAGGACAGTCTCCAGCAGTATAGATGGAGACAAAGAAGGCATTTAGTAACACTGCCTTCTTTGTGTCCTCTGTCACCAAGGCACCCACCTCATTCAGCAGAGGGCCTGAATTGCTTCTAACATTAGTTTTTCCTGCAATGTATTTGAAGAAGCCCTTTCTGTTATCCTTAACCTCCCTTGCAAGGTTGAGTTCCAGTAAGGCCTTAGCCTTCCTGGTTGCCTCTACATCCTCTGACAACAGTCTTACATTCCTTCCAGGTGGCCAGACCCTCCTTCCATGATCTGTAGACTCTCTTCTTCCACTTAAGTTTGCTTAGCAGTTCCATACTTAACCATGCTGTCCTTCGCGAGTTCCTACTACGGGGATGCTCTTAATTGTTAAACAGCTATCAAGGGCCCCTCTGCCTTCTAGTATCCTGGCCCATGAGATTTCCCCCAGCAGTTGCTTGAAAAGGCCAAAGTTGGCCCTTCCAAAATCCAAGGCTGTAGTCCTGCTTGATAACCTGTTCCTATCAGACAAGATCATGAACTCCACGATCTCATGATTGCTAAAGCCAAGGCTGCCTTCAACCTTCACTGCAACCTTATCCACAGCAAACTTGATCTAATTAGAAAGGGGACCTTTACTAGTGTAACTGTGTTGTGTAGCCTCAAACAGAGCAGCTGAAGAATTTACAAGTAGAATGTTGAGTAGTGGGCAGTTTACCAATGTACAGGAAGTTTTCCCTGCTGCTTCCCTGTGCTCTCTGATTACAAATTTTAAGTAAGTTTTTATTGTAGCTTAGATTCCTACCACTGAATTAACTACTTTGTCCCTTAACTCTCTCATCTTGCCTCATAAGTGCTACTGAATGTTTAATCACAAAAGATAATTGAATCGTAGTTGATTCATAGTGCTTGCATCTGTGACTTGGCCAAAAAAAACACTTAGAGTGAAGAAGTGATATACTAATTATTCACCCTTACGTGGTGACTTTCAGTGACTGTCTCTGTAGGTAGAGTTGTGCTGATGTTAAGAGTGCTACTTCCAGTTCCTCTTGCAGTAGCAAGAAGTTAAAGCACAGAGATTCCACTGGAATAATATTCTTCCATTTAACTTGCTCTTTAATTACTCTTCTTCATGAAGTTTTTAAGGTGTGTGTTAGAGATGGCATAAGGCAGTGTAATTGGTAAACTGATTTGGCAAATATTTATTCATTATTATTATAATTTAGAGCACAAAGTTGAATAGAGTATGTGGGATAGAGATGCTGATGAACCATGAAGGCTTTAAACCTTTTAAATACCTGGGAAAAATCAGGAAAACTTCTAATCAACCATATCTATAATCTCTGCCTAAGCAGATGATTTTGGGAGGCAGATTGAGGAGAAAATTATTAAAAAGCAACTACCTGGCACAGGATTGTATCTCTGTCCTTATTCTCTCTACCTTGAGCAAAAGATACTACTCATTGCATGGAAGGTTGTAAGAGTAGCTTCCTTTGATTTGCCTAATTTGGTTAGGCTCCCTGCTAATACCATTGTCTTCTAGTAGTCATTGAGATGAGGCTTTTATGAAAGGTACTGTAAGGTAACATCTGATTCTTGCATTCATTACTTGTCATGCTGAAATAAGCCATGTAGACCTGGAAACTACAGAATTTTCTTCCAGAAGAAAATCCTAGTTACATACTTCATTGTCGTGATATGTCTTGATCTAGAGATCTTTGCCGGTGCAAATGGTAATTTGTAGTGCTTTAAAGCATAGACACATGATGTGATTTATGATTCCAATCGGGCATTTTTTCTAGATGGTATTGTGTTTTTCTCCATGGCAACGCTTTGCTGTCGTGCTTGGCTGGCTGTGTTGCCATGTAAGATTTACAGCAGGGACTGCTGGTGCGGAGTTCCACTGTGTGGAACAAGTGGCCTTTTCTTGGTGGTTATCATTGTTTAAAACTCCCTGCTGTAAGCCTTCTGTAGGCTGCCTACCATAATTTTTATTCAAGGCATTTTCTACAGCTGAGTTTTAAAACTGACTTGAAAGTTAACTCCTCCTTCCTTTTTTCCCCCCTTTCTTCCTATCATCTCATTAAGGTCTATTCTTTCACCTACAGGAATGAGACTAGTTTTTGTTTAAACACTAAAATCTTTTAAATAATCAACTAGCTTGGGATTTTTTTGGAAGGTATGACAAAAACCCTGTGCTTGACCCCTGTAAACATTTGCATTAGAAATGTTTCTTCCATTGGTGAGGTACCTATAGAAGTAAAAAAGCTTTTCTTGAATGCATTAGGTGTTGAATCCTAATTTCTTCTAGGAAACTGTTTAACTTACATGACACACTGGACAAATTTCAGATAGTATTTTTAACAAAAAGTACAATTCTGAGATGAAAGAGAAGTTTTATGTTGGTCTTAAATAGTAAATATTTCTGTTTGATAATTTACCACAGCATTCATTGAGATGCCAAAAATTTACTTTTGGAGAAGAAAAACAAATATTTTTTGTTACCGTACTCTTTCCTGGCTAATATACCTGTATTTTTCTCTGCTAGGCTGAAGACCGACAAAGCTTTGCGCTTGAGTATCATTGGTGAGCATAAACTTCTATTACTGAATACAATATTCAGCTTTTTAGCATGCTTTTTAGTTTTCACCAACTTTATTGTCTCTCCAATTAGTTTCTTTCTCTGTAATCTGACTCTGTAATGTTTGGGCTGGTGTATTTATTGTACCTGTCTCCATGCTGTTTTAATTGCTTGTTAAAGAGGATGATAGGGGTTAACAAACACATTATATGAGCAAGTAAATACAGGGGCTAACAAACACATTCTGTGAGCAAGTAAATACAAAAGTTTGAGACACAACCTGGAATATTTTTCTCTTTCATCCAAGACACAGAACTTTTTCAGTGTAATCTATGTGAAAATTGTGCTGGCCAGAACTCTTGCTTAGTCATTGTGTTGTTTTTTTCCCCCTTGGGGTCCTCCTAATTTTCCATTTTAAGCAGTTGATAGAGTGATGTTCTAAACACTGATTTCCAGGAAAACAAAGTGTATTGTCTGTTTCTGTGTAAGGAAGGTGTAAAATACATCTGAAACGACATGAGAATGTTCCTTTTACAACTGCCTTCATTCCTCGTGTACACAGCATCAGTGAGTCTGTGATACCATTCAAAATCTTGTAAAATGGGTGTTAATTCAAAAACTCTGGAGAACCTGATATATGTTGGTGCTACAGTGATGACATAATCATTAACACTAAGTTTATTCTTGTAGGCGAAAAATTGCAATGGTTTCAAAGCCACCTTGACCCCAGTAAGATTGAGTACACGAAGAAGGAGGCTGGTGAACTAATTGAAAAGTAAGACTGGTGTTAAAAACAGGATTAAAAAGCTTGATTTGCCTTTTAAAATAATGTTCTTAAATAAGATGTGTAAGTGATGATTTAAAGGAGAACTTCTTACATGCTACTATTAATATCAAATACTTGATTTGGTTGCAACTGAGGTTAATTATATATTGAGAGATATTTATATGCACACTACAATTACTGAAGTCATGTGTTTGTTTTTCTTTTTATTGAAAGTATTATCTGCTTTTATAGTGCATAGAGGACTGAATGATCTGGACAGCACTAATTGCATCAATTTGCTAGTTGGGTTGTTCAGTGATGCTTAAATGTACAGGGTTTTTCCTGCTTACTCCTTTATTATTTAATTTTCTTTGAGAAGATGAAACAGTACTCAAGAGGGTCATTTTTGAGGGCAGGAAATATCAACATTGAATCTGCTAAGGTTAAATGTAGTTGTTTCTGTGCTACTGGATATATGTTCCTATGACTTGCCACCAATTTTACACCTGCTGTATATTACATATGTATTATTTCACATGTGTACTGTATCAGTTTCTTTTCAGGAGCTCTAGCACTTCCTATACTGTTTGTGAAACTTGTGAACTGTAAATCGATGCTAGTGATACTGCAAGGGCAATAAAACCTTAATTTTTAGGTTTGGTTCAGATGTTTGACGATGCTGAACACACGCCAGAGAGCTTTGCTTTAACAATTGAGGTGGTGTGATACTTAGATTTAACACTGATCTTCCAGAGTAGGTGATTTATAGTAATGCAGGAGTTTCATTTTATGCAAGCATTATTGTTGTTTGGGTTTGGTCGTTCACTTGGGATTTCGTGTTTTTTTAACACCCTCCTAATGCTTCTGGAAGCTGCAGACAATTCAAATGAAGCTTCTACATGAAGCTTGCACTTTGAAGATTAGAGTAGTATTTCAATTCTAAAACCATCTCTGAGAAATTTATAAAGTTACAAATTTATAAAATAACTTCCTAGGTTATCAAAGTAATTGTGTTTTGCAGACATTTTGCATGACTGCATCTGACATAAATGCATTTTATTTCTTTCAGTTACATGTGTCGATTCAATACTGAATTAGAGCAGATCGAATTACAGAACAGCATTAAAGGTAGACAAGGAAGACAGCATTGCTCACGAGAAACTGTCATCAAGCAGACCATAGAACGTGAGCGACAACTCTATGAAGGCTACGGAATGGGTATGTAAAAGCATTAGAAATAATCCTGTGGTCACACCTCCTGCTCACAAGGCAAAGTGAAATTTCTAGGCATTATCTCTATTTTTCAAAGGAGTCAAGTAACTGTTAGGTGTTTGTTCCCTGCAGAGGATTTGAAGAGTAGGGGCAAGGAGAAGAAAAGGAGAAAAAGGATGGTGGAGATTTGACTCATATTTCTTCTTTATTACTTCACCTTTGTGCATCTTTGCTGGTACTGCCTCTTTAGTACAGGCATGTATAGCACACTTTTAAAGTTAAAGTGAGATTTAATGCTCCTGTCTTAAAATAGAAATTTTCTTCAGTTTGCTTGGAGCTTCATTATATATGAAGTATTTTTTAACAGTGCATTTCAGTGAGCGTGCATGTTTTAACGTGCATTAGCAGGAGGACTTTAACTAGCATCACTTTCTTTATAAGGTAATTACTTTTTTTTAGGTGGGCTTCATTATCCAGTCTTGTGCCAATGAAGTCTTTCAAAATAGCTTTCTGTGGTGGACCACTGCATGAGAAACTTTTAAGTTTTTTATTATGAGGGAGTGGGATTTAGGGCTCATGAACTTGAAGAGAACTAAAGCGTTTGAACTTGTGGGCCTAAAACATCAACAGAAATAGACCTTTCATTCCACTAAGCTTGACATATGCTTCATATGGGAGGGTAACAGCAGCAGAAATTCTAGTAGTGATGTATTGCCAAAATTTAAGTAATCTTAGAGTTTTCTTATTAAAGTTTAGGTATTCAGGAAGAAATCCTGATTCCTGTTGTGGCATAAACTGCTCTACACGCATAAATGGTAACCCTCAAATAGAAAAACACATTTTTCCTCTTGTTCTTCTCAGGCAGAGGAGCTATGCTCTTTTCTCTGCCTTACCAAACATACTGGTGGAGGTAACACTTAACCTCTTAATAATCGAAACCCCACAAAAAGCTCTGAAGATGTAGCATTTAAAATCTTGTAGGTAAAAGCCTGGTTGAGTTTTTAAACATTCACTTTGGCCATTATCACAAGTTTAAGTCATAATGCCGTACATTCTTGTTGACTTTGTTGTTACCATTTATCTTCCTTTGGGGTAGCTATCTATTCCATCAGACTATCTAATGAAGACTTCTGAGGAGCAATCACATCCTAAGTGTTGAGGCTAAAAATTTCCTCTTAAGGTGCATAGTCTTCTTTAAGTAAAAATGCCTGAAACTTTTTTTGAACATGTTTTCTGGTTTCAGAGCTTGCACACAGATGCAAGCTACATGTGAGAAAGACTGAAATTTTGATAGCTAGGCTGAAGGGAAGCAGCAGTAATCTGGTGAAATAAGAGAGAAAGACAAAGGGATAATAAAACTGCAGACAGCAAAGAGTTGTTTTGAGGAGAGTCAAATACAAAATACTGAAATATATGTATTTTGCTTTAATAAGCATATTGGAGTTGAGTGATAAACTTGGCTTTAATGCTTAAGTATTATTCAAATGCAGTCAGCTTCAGGGAACATATGTCACAGAAGACATGAAAAATCCATGTTCTTCTGTGGTAGGATACAAAGTGCGGCATGGTTTAGATTGTGTGATATTCCCTTTTCCCCTGATTTATATTGTACCAAAAAAGGAAAATATACAATACAGCTCTAAATTTTGCAAGTGTTATTTGGTGGTTTTGCAGCCTGCAGTGGCAGAGGAATTTGGAAACATCTGTAAGACTTCCTTTGTAATATTTTATTTCTTATAAGGGAGGGAAAAGTCATAATGAAATAGATACTGTGGATGTTATCAGATCGCTCAGTTGCAGAAAAATCCCCTTTTTTTGGTTTTGCTTTTGAAGTTGAGATCCTTTTTACTTACCGCACTGTGGAAAGCTGACAGAAGAAAGCAATAGAAGAGATAGGAAGATGTCAGATGCACAAGCACAACATAAAAACAAAGAAGAATCCAGAAATACTGTAAGCAAAATTTGAGGTTATTATAGTATTAGTAAGCAAAGCATTCAGAGTGCATGGTGCTACTTCACATATTAAATACACTCTGAAATCATTCATTATTTGTTATCACAGCTGCTGCAGGTTTTGCTCTCTGTCTAGGACAGTATTCATTCAGAGAAAATAGTTGCCGCTAACTACTGTAATTAGAGATTAGGGATAAATGGAATCAGCTGGAGACTTTGCTTTTATGCTCTAGCCCATTATTATCCCTGGAAATGCAGGGAGTGGAGCTTTTATAACTGACTTTAGTATTCATTGGGTTTTATTTTCTCTCTCCTTGAACTCGGTTATTTCTTCTATGCATGTGCATTTGCTATGAAGAAACTACATGATATGTATTGTTTACATTTAGAAAAGTCTCCTAAAATATCAGATACATGTAACTGAAAAATTAGTTTTATTTTACTGGCTGTTTACAGACACGGTAGATACCTGAAGGCATAGTAAATTTTAATCTTTAAAAAAACCCAAAGCAGTTACCTACATAGAGAGTCTCTGAGGCTGTTCCGTTTTATTAGCAGCTTCTTGTCACTTTCTTAATCCTTGAATGTATCTACATTAGTTTTGCTGCAGTTTTCTTCCTGATGTAATTTGTGTGGGGTTGAGAGGTTTTTATGTGTTTTTTTTTGGGGGGGGATGGGGAGGTATGGGGGGTTTGTGTTTTTTTTTATCTAGTATTATGTGTTAATGACAAAGCTATTGAAAAGGTATTGTAGGTATTTACAGGCTATACCCTTGGAACTTAGAGTTAGTATGCTTTCAGCTGAAAAGCATCACCATTATTTCATCTGAACAGCATGCATTTTTGGTAATTCCCTTCAAATTGCCTTGCATGTTCTCTTAGAAACAAAATGTTAACCTTGGGGAAAAACAGTCTTTAAAGCTAAATGCCTCAGTTTTATTAATTCTTGACATTTCAGGTTATAAGGAAATTTATTTGAGTCAAAGTTCTGTCATTTACCTGTATCTACTAGTGTGATTATTGTACTATTTGATAGCTGCTGTCTTCTGTAATGATCATTATTGTGTAACTGAATGGTCTGTTGCGCAGTGTCTGGAGACTTTAACATCTTCTTTTTTAACTTCAGGCTGCAATATCATCCTTTGACCCAACCTGTGTCTCTCTGTATGACAGTTCAAATGGATGTCATATATATGCAGCCTGTTCCATGCAGAGCACTGGCAGAGCAGTGACATTTCAGTCATTGTGAGATTTAGATAAATGTCTTGTGCAAATGTTTGCCTTGGGAGAGAGAAATGGTTACCGCTGTGAAGAATGATAATGTTTTTATGAGCAGCATAGTTCAGGAAGGAATTCAAACATCTTGGCAGACTGTCACAGAGCACTTGGTTAAAAATACAGTGCTGTGGGATGTAGAAGGGTACTCTAACACTTGGACTGGCTCTATCTCTTTTTCTTTAGTTAGGCTTTAGAAGCCATCGAGTTCAAGCCTGTTCCTGTTAAGAGAGACAGGATTGGTTAGACCTACAGCTGACAGAAGCTTTTTACTTCTTATACCCACAGTAACTTAGAGGTAATCTGGTCCAGTGCTTCTCCATCCAGACAATTGAAAAGGCACTGACTTTACAGTATTTTACTCAAGTTGTGTGCTGTAAATTAAACTCGAGTCATTTTGCCTTTTTCCTTGTTATGAAATGGTATCAAGCACTAACATCTTCCTAACAAAGTTTGAGACCTAACATGCTGTTTGTTCTTCCTCAGAAGGTAGTCTTATTTTTCCATCTGAAAAGTTGAGAAACATGAAAAAAATGCTTATTTAAATTTTTCCCTGCTGTTACATTATAACACATAGGTAGCTGTATCTTAGAAATGGCAGATGTCTGCTCCCCAGAATACTATTTTCATTTCTTTTCCACTATCTCCTGTGACATATTTGGCCATCTTCTATTTTTTCCACCTTTAGTTAAGAAAAACATACTCCTATGACTTTATATTTTTAAAGCAAAATGAGGAGTTCACAAGCAGCAACAAGAATGATGACACTGCTGCATGCTAAGGAAATACTTCTGAGTAAAACAAATGTTCTAATCTGAAAATACAGCACTACCATTGCTTCAGAAAATCAGTTACTGTGCACTATATACTTAGTTTATTTCCATACACATGGAACTAGTTTCTAATTCTGGAAACTGGGCTATATTGTGTAACATACTGAAATCACACATGCAGGCCAAAGAAAACAGAAAGGACTTCTTCAAATATATTGCAGGCGGAACCAACCCTAGAGGCAATATAGGCCCAGTGCTGAATGGGATGGGTGCCTTGGTGATGGAGGATGTGGATAAGGCAGAGTTGCTGAATGCCGCCTTTGTCTCCATCTATACTCAGGAGCCCCACACCCCTCAGGCCACAGAGGAAGACATGGTTAAGGAGGAGGCTTCCTTGGTTCATGAGGACTGGGTTAGTGAGGACTGAGTTAGGGAACAGTTAAGTAAACTAAACATCCATAAGTCCGTGGGTCCTGATGACCCATGAGTGCGGAAGGAGCTGGCAGAGGTCATTCCCAGACCACTCTCCATCATCTTTGATAAGTCATGGTGGACAGGAGAGGTGCCTGGAGATTGAAGGAGGGCAAACATCACTGCAATCTTCAAAAAGGGTAAGAAGGAGGACCCAGATAACTACAGACAAGTCAGCCTCACCTCCATCCCCGGAAAGATAATGGAGTGGCTTATCCTCAGTGCTGTGCTTAGCCATATCAAGGACAAAAAGGTGATTGGGAGCAGTCAGCATGGTTTTACCAAGGGGAAGTCATGTTTGACCAACCTGATAACCTTCTGCAAGTATGTAACCAGGTGAATAGATGATGGAAGAGCAGTGGATATGCTTTACCTTGATTTCAGTAAAGCATTTGATGCTGTCTCCCACAGCATCCTCATAGTTAAACTGAGGAGGTGTGGTCTGGAGTAGTGAGATGGATTGGGAAATGGTTAAAGGAAAGAAGTCAGAGAGTTGTGGTCAATGAGACAAGAGTCTAGTTGCAGGCCTGTAACTAGTGGAGTTCCCCAGGGGTTGGTACTGGGACCAGTATTATTCATTATATTCATGAATGACCTGGATGAGGGCACGGAGTGCACTGTCAGCAAGTTTGCTGACAGCAAGCTGGGTGGAGTGGTTGCCACAGTGGAGAGTTGTTCTGCAATTCAAAGAGACGTAGGCTGGAGAGTTGAGCAGGGAAAAATTTAATGAAGTTCAATAGGTGCAGAGTCATGCACCTGGGAAAGAACGATCCCAGGTATGAGTATAGGTTGGGGACTGACCTGCTGGAGAGCAGTGAAGGAGAGGAGGACTTAGGAGTCCTGGTGGATGGAAGAATGGCTGTGAGCCAGCAGTGTGCTCTTGTGGCCAGGAGAGCTAATGCCATTCCGGGGTGTATTAGAAGGAGTGTGCTTAGTCAGTCGAGGGAGGTTCTTCACCTCTACTCTGCCTGAGTGAAGCCTCATCTGGAGCACTGTGTCCAGTTCTGGGCTCCCCGGCTCAAGAAAGACAGGGAGCTACTTAAGAGAGTCCAGTGCAGAGCCAGAAAAAATGGTTAATGAAGTAGAACATCTTCCTTATGAGGAGAGACTGAGGGAGCTGGGTCTTTTTAGCTTGGAGAGGAGATGACTAAGTGGTGACCTCATTCGTCTTTATAAATATGTAAAGGGTGAGTGCCAGGAGGATGGAAGCAGCCTCTTCTCAGTGATGCCCAGTGACATGACAAGGGGCAGTGGGTGGAAGTTGAGGCATAGGAGATTCCATGTGAACCTGAGGAGGAAATTTCTCACTGTGAGGGTGACAGAGCACTGGATCAGGCTGCCCAGGGAGGTTGTGGAGTTTCCCTCTCTGGAGATATTCAGGAAGTGTCTGGATGTGTTCCATTGTGATCTGCTCTAGGTGATCTTGCTCTGTCAGTGGGACTGGACCAGATGATGAAAGCTGTCAAGGTCCCTTCCAGCCTCTGATATTCTGTGATGCCCGATTTTATGTAAGCATAACTTAAAGCAGTAAAGATCAATTCAGTGCTGAGTCTGGGTTTCTCACAGGATCTCCTACCTTTTGGAATGCCCTGGTTGACAGGCTAAATAAAACTATTAGCATGTTCTCTTTGGAAAAAAACCTGTGTAATGTCCTAATGAAAGCTATTAAAAGCTTTCCAAGGTGTCTTTTCAACCAAAAAAAAAAAGAAACTTTTGGTTTGTCTGGGAATAACACTGAACTATATATTGGATGAGTGCTTTGAGAGAAGGAACAAATAGAAATCTCATCATATTTCTGGGGCAGTTGGCCCATTAACATGGTACCACTTCTGCCAAACACACAGTTTATATCACAGCGCTCTCCTAGAAGCAAATTTAGCAGACATTGCTCCCTGTAAGTTATGTGAGAGAAGGGAAGGACTCTTCTCTCTTGGGAGCGAGGGCGTTTGAACATTTGGCATTGTGCTGCCAGGAGCACAGTTCAAGAGACTGCAAAGAAAGCAAGATGGACCACAGCTTTGCTTCAATGCTTAGTTAGGAAGGATGGACCTAATATGGCATTGATGTTTGTCAGAACCAAGGAATCAACAAGACAATAAAAGGATTAGGTAAATGTTTCTTTGCTTTGCCTTGCTCACCTGTAAGCAGTATTGCCTTACCTCTTTACCAAGAAGGAGGCTTCAGAAAATATGTTACATATATTATTGTCCTTCACTTGGTAATTTTATAACCCAATGTGAAAGGAAGGAATATTTTTCTGAATAATAGAAGACTATCTGGCCACAAAGATAAGTGACAGGTATCATCATATATTCAGCAGCAGCAAAGCATCCCTAATCCTATATTGATAGCATCATCTGATTTATTAGTGTAAGATGGGAAGACTGATAGATGAACAAAGGCAGAACTCTCTGCTCAGAGTTCACTCAAGGGCAGTATAAGAAGTTGCTGGAATGTCATTTTTAAGAGCTAAAATAATTAAGTGTAGTTAATGTTACAGAGGTAGCAAACATCTCCCTTCTTGAGCCACCTGCTGGCTGTGAAATGTGTACAGTTTATAGAATGCATTGGGTTGGAATGAGCTTTTAAAGGTCATGTAGTCCAACTCCCCCCTGCAGTAAGCAAGGACATTCCCAATTAGATCAAGCTGCTCAGAGCCCTATCAAACCTGATTTTTAATATCTCCAGAAATGAGGCCTGCGCCAAGTCCCAGGGCAACCTGTTCCAGTATTCCATCATCATTGTAAAGAACTTATTCATAATGTCCACTCTAAATCTACTCTTCCCTGTTTAAAACCTCTCTTGACATGCTAGCCATGTTCCTTTTGGTGCAGCTGAGGATGTGATTTGCCTTCTAGTCTGCACGTATGCATTGTTGGGCTAACATCCAGCTTTTCATCCAGCAGTATCCCCAAGTCATTTTCCACGGGGCCATTCTAATTTCATCATCCCCCAACTTGTAATAATAACAAGGATTGTCCTGACTCAGGTTCAGGACCTCATTCATTGACAGTAAGGAGGTATTTTATACCGTGCAAAATTTTCAAGGCTCCTAAGGCATAAATCTTTATAAATTAGTGAGGATGTTAAGCAAAGGTCACTTGTAATACCTAGAACTGATCAGGAAGAGAACCAAGACAAAGCATCTTTGGTGAAATTTTGCATGCATTTGTAACTGCAGATCTAGTAGGAACATTTTGGCCACTCCAAGACCAAAAATAACCAGGAAAGTTAATAAACATCTGTTGTATGTGGCACTGTATTTCTGTTAGTAGAGAGTATTTTCAGTCATTAAAACTATTGATGATTATTTCTGTTCAACCCAGAGGAACCAGCTCATGAGACATGATGGTAACCGTATATTATGTTGCTTTTACTGCAGTATTAGAAGGCATTTCAGCAACCATGAGATGCTATTTTTGCAGCATTGAGTAGTTTATAGAGCAGATACTTAGCAATGGACATTATAACTGCATTGGAATGAGATTAACTGTTACCAAGTAGCCATTCATGAACGTCTCAGGCGCTCACTGCAGGTGGAAGGAAGCAGATTTATATTCCAGAATCCAAGTATGTTCTATTTAAACACCTGACACTACTCTTTCCAGTGTTTGTTTTTTAAAAACACTCATACATAGACATCTTATTGTACTGCATGGTAAATTCTACAGTGTGTATTTAACTGTAACATTTTTTACTTGACCAATCAGTTGCTCTTTAAAATCTGCTGAAGATCTGTCTTGCAATAGTCACTGAAATGCTTTGAAATTTTTTTTCTAAAAAATTATTTCAACATATTTATAAACTGCTTAGTTCTCAATTAATTTAGCCTGAGGCATGTTTGGTGAGGCCACACCTCGAGTATTGTGTTCAGTTTTGGGCACCACAATACAAGAAAGATACGGAGGTGCTGGAGTGGGTCCAGAGGAGGGCAATGAAGCTGAGGAAGGGCTTAGAATAAATCTTACGAGGAGTGAGGGAGGGAGCTGGGGATGATGGTTAGTTTGAAAAAGAGGAGGCTGAGGGGAGACCTCATTGCTGTCTACAGTTACCTGAAGGGAGGTTGTGAAGGGGCTGCTGCTGGTCTCTTCTCACAGGTTAATTGGAGACAGAACAAGGGGAAATGGCCTCAAGCTCTCAAGCTGAAACTGGGGAGGTTTAGATTGGACATTAGGAAAAAGTTTTTCATGGAGAGAGAGGTCAGGCACTGGAATGAGCTGCCCAGCGAGGTGGTGGAGTCACCAACCCTGAATGTATTTAAGGGTCATTTGGATGTGGTGCTTAGGGATGTGGTTTAAGGTGAATCTTCTTGTAGAGTAGGATTATAGGTTGGACTTGGTGATCCTGAGGATCTTTTCCAGCCTGGATATTTCTGTGATTCTGTGATGTATATTTAGGTCAATTTTGAAACTAAGCTTTCTCACTTTTCTTGTTAGCTGTTGTGCATATTTATACTAAGAGGGGCAATGGTTTCAGACTAGAGAAGAGCAGATTTAGATTGGATGTTAGGAACAAGTTCTTTACCTTGAAGGTAGTGGAACACTGCAGCATGTTGCCCAGGGAGGTAGTTGAGGCTCCACCCCTGGAGATATTCAAGATGAGGCTTGACAAGGCGCTGGGCAACCTGATCTAGTTGAGGATGCCCCTGTTTACTGCAGAAGGGGGTGGACTAGATGAGCCTTTGGAGGTCCCTTGCAACCCAAGGCATTCTATGATTCTGTGATACAAAGTTCTGCAGGGTAGATCTGTCTTTTTATTACGTGTCTGAGTGAACATCACCCATAGTTGAGGATGTTTATTAGGCTTTTAAAACAATAATAATTATTTTCACGATTTCTTCACTGGACTTTTTTTAAAGGCAAACCGTAAGTACGTAAGATTTTGCTATTTCTCAGATGTTTCAGTTAAGAGAAAAGTGAAGCACCCTGTTTTTATTATTTGTCAGGATTTGATTTTCAGTAACTGACACATTTGAATTGTGGAACAGTTCATAGGTATAAGTTTACTTCCTTTAGCATTGAGAGGTCTGTTTATGTATTATCCTAGAAACTTTCTAATATGAAACCTCATTTTCTTGGACTTCTGATCTCTGAGATAACATGTTCAGCCATCTAGCACACTTTGCTTTCTTTGAAATGCAACTCACTTGAATAATATGACACATCTAATAGAATTTAATTTAATTCCCATTAGAAATCCCAGATATTATGAACAGAAAACATCTTAAATATTTCAGGTAAGTTATTTTATTAGCACTTCTGAGCTGTTTATGCAAAACAGTGTTTTTGAATTTGATGTGCTGTATGTCTTCTAAAAATTTGTCACTTGAAAAAGTAGACTAAGTATGGTGTTGGCTGTTTTGGTATATTTCTTAGCTGTTACAAGCTAGAAGGCTGGTGACAGTTAATAGTGAAAGCATTGGAAGGGTCAGAAAGCTTCAATATGCAGAATTCAATTTCTGTAACTGAAGTATTTTTTTTTCAGTATTCTCAGAGAATATTTTCTGTTTACCTAAAATTCTTACCTCAGCCGTTCACTGGTTTACACCAAGAAGATAAGCATTTGCTTTTATGTTTAAGGATCAAGATAAAGATTTATTGATAAATGGAATTATAGTTTTCTTACTGGGAATGAGATTTCATATAGGTGGCCACTACATTATATGACTACGAATACTAACTTATATAGGCAGAACTTATCATTAAGTAACTAAACCAGCACTAAGTTGTTAGTCATATTTTCTGGGCTCTAACTCCAGGTGCAGTATAGGAGTCTTCATGTAGATGTACTTGTTGAAAATCTTATGCAAACTGTAACTCACATCCAGTGAAAAGATCCAGGAGATGTGAAACTTGCTGCTAGGTTATCTGGCCAGCAAACCAATATGCCTTGGTAATAGATTGAATAAACACTTTTGCTGACATGAGATACTTTAAAAGGAAGAGGCTTACATTGCAAGCAATAACAACTAACTTCTATGAGTGGTGTGTGGCCAGAAGTCATGCTTACAGGATGTTGGAATAAAGCCATTAGTCATAGAATCATTGAGGTTGCAAAAGACTGTAATACCATTGAGTTCAACTGTAACCCAGCTACTGTGACTGCTAAACTGTATCTTGAAGCACCAAATCTACATGCTTCTTGAACACCTCCAGGGATGGTGACTTCTCCACCTTCCTGGGCAGCCTGTTCCTACACCTCACCACTCTTTCAGTAAAGAATTCTTTCCAACCTAAACCTCCCCTGGCACAACTTAAGTCTATTTCGTCTCGTCCCATTTCAGAGAAGAGACAGACCTCTGTCTGCTGTGTTTATAAATACACAATTGAGTTGTAGTGGAACATCTAATAGAAGTTATTGTTATCATAAATAGAGCAAAAACATATCCATCTTATGATTGGCAATATCATCTTTACCCTTGAGAAAAATTATCCATGAAGTGCACTAAACTATAATTAAGAAAGCATTCTATTAATTGAGTGCTGGATTTGACATGTGATATTTATTAGAAACCTTCCTTCTTCATACAGCCTCTTGAAATAATGTGAATTAATGTATATTAATACTTTGAGTCCCCTTCAAGTCAGTCATGCATGATGTTAATGGTTATCATAATGAAGGACTTCTATATGCATTGATACTAGCTCTGCAAACAGAACATCCAAAGAAACTTCCAAACTGTTTTTCTGTTGCTTACAAGACTGGGAGTTTAGTGTGTCAAACCTAAAATCAGGTGGCCTAAAGTACTGAGGATACATACAGGTAGTTTGTGTGAATACAGTGAACCTTTTATTTGTTTGTGGTGTTGGGTGGGGTTTTTTTGGTTCAGAATGTCACAGCTAAAAGTACTTAATTCTTTGCAGAAAGTTACAGCTGCTCTAGTGTACAAGATCAGGTGAAAATGTTGGTGCTTATTCATACTGCAGTGGAACTGATAGTACAATACAGAACAGCTACCTCACTTGAGTTAGCATCTTCTGAGAAAAAGTTAATTAATTCTCCTGTTCCCTCTTTCTACTTCTGTTTTTTATTACTTTATTTTTCTTTAAGAGAATGGGATGGTGATCTGAGGAAGCTGCCAAACATCAAAATGAAAAAGCTCTCAGCTAGGGATGCTGCTTGCAGTCCCTCTGAGGTGGGAGATTTGGAAGCTGAAGAAGAGCTGAATAAAGTAGAAGAGGTGGGCTAACGATCACCATCTCTCTCAAGAACTAAAACAGCTGAAGGGAAATGTGGGAAACCTATTTTAATTATCACTGGAAACAGGAATAAATTCTAAGTATATTTGCAAAGGCTTTGCTTGTTCCATCTTGTATGAGCACACTGTGTACCTGTGGTGAAGAGTAAAGAGTATATCCTTGGGTAAAGATGTATATTACTAGATAAAAATGTTGAATATAATAAATACTTTAAATATTAATAGTACCTTTCTATTACTTACCTCCTCTTCAGTATGCAGACTCCTGAGATGACAAATCAACTGTACTGTGTGTCTTGAAATCTTGACTAGTTGAGTCCCTCTTCCCTAGTCAGAGAGCAGTCAGGATTCAGACATCGGCTGGAAATACTTTTGGTAGTAAACGCTTACCTTTTCCTGGTAATGGGGAGAATGTACAACATTTAGATTAGAAATGTTCACCCCTGGTAAACAGTGGGGACAGCTTGTGGCAGTGTTTATTCATCTCTTGTTATGGTGGCTGGGATGTCTGTGGCTATGCACAGTTTTGTGGAGAGCAACAATAGGCCTTAACTTAAATCCTGTGCTGTGTGGCACAGAGCAACCTGGGTGTAAGAAATGCTCTACCATTTAGTGGAAATGTATATGCAGAAAATGAGATACATGGAGCATCAGTTAATCAAAAAGAAGTCTTCTCTTGTACCTTCTCATTTGAGAATCTGTATCAGGAGTGTTGCTGTAAAAGTATTTTATGTTTTGCCAAGAGAATCTGAGAGAATTGCACTGTCCTCACCACTCTGTATTGAAGAATTCAGATCAGAAGCCAACTGAAATCCCTATAATTTGGGTTATATATATATATATATATTGTCCTTTTGTTTGTTTGTTTTTCATTGAATTATGGAATGCTTTGGGTTGGAAGGGACTTCTAAAGATCATCTAGTCCAACCCCCAAGTGATCCTGTTGAGAAAACTGTGCATTTTAAAATTTAAGTTACTTAGGACTTAAAAGGCATAGAAGGCATGCTTTATGAGGCAGCTATTTAGATGCCTTTAAATGTGTCTTTCAGGAAGGTTCTTAGTAGATTCTCATTTTCAATACTGGAAAATAAAACAGAGGAAAGAAAGGGGCCAGGGCAAAGCCAGGGATAATTTCACAGCAAGGACATCTCTTGTTAGTGCTGATGAGATTGTCTGGACACAAAATAAGTCTTTAGGTTTACTGTCTGTAGACAGTGTAGCAGTCACAGTTCAGATGTCTGTTAATTATGTGGAAATAATTATTGCTGGTGAATAATCTTTTCCAGTACTTGATCCCCACTACAGATCTGTGTGTTAAAAACCAAGGTTTTGTCATGGTCAGTAGTTACGTGGCTTTCCCAGATTTCTTTTACAGATATCCAGGTGTGTATTTTTGTAGATGCTCAGTAAATGTTACCAATGAGTGTTTTCTTAACATCTATATCAAGTTTTTCCCTCTTACAAAAACAGGCTTCAGCTATTCCTTTCTTGTTTTAGGAAACCAAACCATTTAGGTAATACAGAATTAACTACTGTCTTTAAATTAATCTAAAGCAGAAACATGAATAAGTTTAACAGACATGAAGCACACATGAGTGACCTAATGTACCTTCAGATGGACTGCAAGTCTTCAGCCTGGCTAGAGGTCTCATCCTCTGAAACCAGATGTATGTCTAGGCTGTCTCATCACTGCCTTGTGTTTGTTTTTTAGAAGTAAGTACGCTGATATTTAGGGCAGAGCTTTGATTTATTGTTTTTTTAACTTTGTTAAATTGAGGTGTGTTGTGGAATTGTCTTGATACATAAATCCTAAGGTGTTAAATTGTGATGGAAGTTAAGCCAGGATAATTGTGCTGAGTTAAACCTCTGTATGCATTCAGTGCTTTGACAGATTTTGCCTTTCAGAAGATTAATCTTAAATGTTCGCTTTGCTGATGTGCTTTGAAATTTTAAGTAGAAACATTGCAGAAAATGTCACTTCCCCATCACATTGGATAAAATGCTGGAGAAAAATAATCAGTAAGGTAACTGGAAGGTGTCACAGTAATGACAGTATATTAGGCTGACATTCTGGCAAGTGCTTAAAAAAAAAATTGCAGCACAAAGTTATGAAGAATGAGACAGTCTCTGTGCCTTGAAACAATTCAGTAATAAGGCAATAGATATAAAATTATGACTTGTGTGGTTGATGTCATAATCAAATATTTTAAGTTATTTCTTTTCTAACTTTTTATTTAGAGTTCAAGAACGTTTACAATTTAGTCTCTTGGGTTTGTGGATTTTCTCTCATGAAGTCCGTGTATTCACTGCTTGCTTAGCTGGCTTTTAAAACTGTTGTTTTGACCTACTAAGTAATGAAAGAAGAACAGTTTATGCACATGAACTCTTTACACTGAATTATCAGAAAAAATCTTACATAGCTGCTAAGTATTCCTATTTGAATAGAAAAATAATCTAAGGTTAAGATGATGATGTACAAGACCAATTCACCAGCTGAGTTGATGCAGAGTACTAACGTGGCAACGGGAAAGAACAAAAAATAATCCCAAAGCTTTTTGTTTATGTATTTTTAACTTCTGTGATCAGAGTTTTTGTGCTGAGAGACCTAGAGTGGATGTAGATGGAGTCTTTTGCCTCAGATTTATAATTGAGACAAGATAGTGGAATCTTTTCTATCAGTTTCATAATCCAGTCATGTTTGTACTTCAAAGCCAACTCTTAGGGTTTTGTATGTTGATGAGTTTCTTTCCTTTGGTGGGGAAAAAAAAAAGACAGACAAATGTTCTCAGGAGTTCTGAACTGTTGCTCTGTTTCTTTAAAATTAAAATGTAGAAAGCAGCTGATGTTAACAGCATGAAAGGGAAATATTTATGTGATGCTCTTTTCCTACAACCTTCCTATAGGGCATACACTGAAATTCTTTTTGTTTGTAGCTAAGAATTACAGACTAATGTTAAATCCTCCATTATAATTCTTTGTAATTGACAAAGCCTTTTCTGGTTCAAGATTAAGCTCAGAGAAGATTCATTATCAATTTCAGATGTCGTTTCACAGTGTCCTTGTGTTTTTAGTTTTCACAACTGCACAGCTGTAATAGTTAATACTCAAGTTTCTTTAATTTTCAGAGCTCATATCAAATGTACAAAACGTCAAAGAAAAAAGGTAACATTTTAACATGGAAAGCCACTTTTATATAAGAACTTTTAAAATATACTTTATACTTTGTTACACTGTGCTTTGCAGTATAGTTACCAAGGTATACTTCTACTCTAGACAGTCTAGTAGAAGTAAGGCTTCTCTAAGGAACAGGCTGAATTACATCCAAGCTTTCAGCTGAGTTGTTAGTTGTGCACTGATTCTGGAACTTAGTTTATTGATTCTCAGCTGGAAGGAACCAGTCTACTTTAGTAGCAGTACAATTTTTTTTGTGTGTGTGTGTAAACAAAGCCAATGTTGTTTCTTTTAAGAAGCAACAAAAAGACTTATAAAGCACCACAAGGTTGGTTTTATGCAGTGGATTAATTACAGTTCTTTAGCATTGCAAACAAATGTGTCTAATTAATGGAATGGCTTTCCAGTCTGCTACACAGTCTGTTCTAAAGAGATGAGACTTCCGAGATGTGGATTAACAAGTATACAGTGAAGCACTTGACCTTATTTCCTTTTTTCCCCTACCAAATTACCTGTCAAATCTTGTGAAACTCCATTACATGCAGTAGAATCATAGAATGGTTTAGGTTCAAAGGGACCTCAAAGATCATCCAGTTCCAACCCCCTGCCAGAGGCAGGGACAAGAGCCACTAGAACAGGTTGCTTAAGACCTCATCTAAATTATCCATGAACACCTCCAGGGAGGGAGCAGCCACAACCTCCTTAGGCAACCAGTAGGATGTCACAAGTCAAAAGGGCAACATATACTAACCACTTTACGAGCCATTCTTAAGAAGTTCAACAAATATACTTAAAGAGTATCTTAGGTGTGAATTTTTAGCCTTTTTTTGTCTTTAATTGCAGCTTATTTGCTGATGTCTTTAATGACAGTGCCATATGTGAGGATGGAGTTGAGGATCCAAAAGTATGTATGTTGGAGTCCACTTTTTTTTTGCTAGACAGCTGGCAGATAGGAAAGTGTAGTTAAAAAAGGACATCATTGTTTCTTGTCAGCAGAAAAAGTTCTCCACTTAAGGAATCTTCTAGACTTAGTTTTCTAGTAAAGGACAAAGAAATGCCTGCACTACAGCTGTCTGCTTTGCCTGTTTTGTCAGTCTCAGCATCATGCAATGCATGTATCATATCCTTATATTCTAGTTCTTTCAAGAGTAAAGATTCCTGATAATTGACTTCCAGGCTGTTTTCCTCCAAAGAAGTAAGTTTTACCAACTTCAGGTTCCCTAAGCCTTAACTGCTTGCATTGCAGGCATTGACTCGTTCACATTTATTAGAGAGAGAAAAAAAGAAACAAGAAAACCCTGTGATTTAGTTAGTATCAGTCATAAGTTTTTGCAAGTAAGTTTGCCCAGGACTTGTGCTCTCCAGCACACTGGAATAATTCTGTTCTCAACTGTGTAAAATTTATGCAAGGTTATCTTCTGAGCTTCACGTCAGAGACAGTGAAAATGGTGTACACCATTCAAAGGGCTTTTGGTTTATTCTTTAACTGACTTTTTTTTTTTCACTTTTGGCTGAAGCTTATGCATAACAGCCTCAATATTTTATTGGGAGGAAGGGTGTGAGTGTAGCATGTCTCAGTCTTCATGTAGATACAGAGAGCAAAGTGGACACCGAACAGAAATGGGTTTTATTCTAATGGTACTCTTTCAGCAAGATATTCAAACTCTTGTGTGTAAAGCCAAAAGGCATCATGACCTACACCTCTCTTAAATATTTATGATACCAAATTTGGTTCTGTTTCTCAGTATGCCAGGTGTGGCCGTTTGGGCTTATTTTCTAGCTCAGACATAGGGGAGAGGTGAACATTCTAGGGATAGGTCATATAGTGGCAACAATGGATAAATTAGTATTTCATTGGAGCATCAAGAGCTTTATGTCTAGAAGCACAGCTTGTTCTTTTCCCCCTCGCTGGCTTCTGCTGCTTGAGCTGTGCCTGCCTGCTATCTTCCCCCGCTGCTGTTTTGGCTGCTGCTGCTTTTGCTGCTTTGCCACCGCTTGACTCCTTCCCTATCTTACTTAAGGTTATTACTTTTTTTTCTCTAGTAGTTTATAGTTTAAGTATAACAGTATAAAGAGAAATAATAAACACAATTTCATCTTTCCCTGACTTTCCAAAAAAAAATAATCCGTGTTGTGTTGAGTTTATTCTACCAGGGGAGGGATCCACCCTAACCTAGGACACCAGGTAAACAGAAAGGAATAGCTCTTTATTACTAGAATTGACGATATTTCTTCTGTGGGGATTTATGAGTCCACCTTTGATTTACACAGGAGCTGGCTAGGGCAGCTTTAACAAAACAAACATAGAACTGTGAGATTTAGAAACAGCCACTCTCTCCATGGCTGATAAACTAGGAGGAAGATACAGGGTAAGTGGATCCAATTCTCTTTAGAAAACTAGATTTATAATTTAGTTGGAATGCTGTGTGTTTATCGACAGGATACTTCTTTGGTTTTACACTTGACTTCAAGTAGGTAGATTCCTCTATAATGCAAGTGTGTGATATTTATTTTCTTTTTAAAAAAGCATTTATACTTATAGGCTTCAGAAAAGGAGAAAATCTCACCGAGTAGAAGTCTGAAGCAATAAAAGGTTGTAAGACATTCTAAGGTAAGACTAGCTTTAAGCAATGAGTTTGTCCAGCTCATCTTTAATGCTTTCTAGTGCTGGACATTCCACAATCACATGTAACAAACAGTTCATTCCAAAACACTGCTTGCTTTCTGTGGGAAGTTTTCTTCCTCGTACTCTTCTATAGTTGAAACACAGTACTGGTTGTTTCACTGTGGATGTAAAATAGATTGCTTTCTTGGAGTTCCTTATGGACTTGAGTCCTAATTCTTTTAAGGTGTTTTTGTACTGTGAGGTGTTTTCTCGAGCATTCTGCGAAGATGTGGTCCCCAAAACTAGCCACTCTGAGCTAACAGGTTTAGCAATATTAATTATGTAGCTGAGGACATTGTTAAACTTTCTTGCAAGACTACAGTCTTCCTACTTCATGTTTGGCATGTTATGCTCTATGTAACAAAGTGACAGATGTAGAATACTACAGCAATTTAGGTCATTTGTTTAATACAAATACATTTTTTCACAACAATAAGCAGATATATTACTTTTTTTCCCCCTTACCTTCTGTCTTTTCAGTACACATTCACCCACAATAACATACAGTTTTCTTTTGCAAAAGAGAGGGAGTTAAACAAGTAACACAAACTTGTAGTTCCAAATACTATACACCGTAAAATATTTTCATCATAGAGTGAGCTGCATTATTAAAAACTGTGTTTGTTCTGATGATAGGGAATTACTGTTTCTTTTCTACACAACAGATATAAACACTGCCTCAGTGTGTGTCAATGGCACAGTTGGGGATAGCTGAGAATCTTCATAATGCTAACGATAGTCAAAAGTGGTATCTTTGTACCATTTTGAAATAAACTTTATAATGCTTGTAACTTAAGACAGGAAAAGAAATGTGCATGTTCACAAATGTCTTATTTAAAATTCCAGATCTGATCTGACATCAAATTACTTCTACCTACCTTCATTAAAACTTTGCTTAAACAAGAATACAGATTAAGCTTTTCTTGGTAATGCAGCTCATAGCAAGGTTCTGCTCCTGTGGGTTTAGCCAGACTAAATTCCAGCACGAGCATATACGCCTGAGATGCACTGTGGCTACACAAGCAGTTTGATACAGATCTTTATTTGATGTATCATTATCCAGAAGTCTTAGAATGTATCTCAAAACTATCAGTAGATGCATCATTATCTAAAAGTCTTAGAATCTATCTCAAAACTATCAGTATACTGTTTGTGCAGGATAGAATCCTGTAGTTATTAAACCAATACAGAAAATTGTGCTTCGTGTGGGAATGAAAAACATTGATTGATAAGCAGCTGCCTAGTGTCTGTATTCTTCCACCTTCCTTATTCATGCATGCTGTATCCAAAGCATGTTGGTGTGAATAGCTCCTTGCTTTTTCAAAGAGCTTGCACTCTGCTTCAGACACCAATTCCAGTCCTGCATGAAATTCCTGAAAGCTCTAAAATAGCCAGTGCAAGGGATGCACAAGCTAATACTGTAATGCTTTAAACGGTTAAAAATTGTTTCAAGCCTGCTGTAATCTGTTGCTGCTAACTTGTCTCATTGTCTCTTGTTTTGCTGCTGCCTAAATCAATATTTTAGAGGGAGAGGAGGAATTTCAACTGAAGTCTTGCTCCATTCTGATAACTAACTGTAAACTCAGATGCACACATATAGTTGAGTGCCAAAAGAGTGTTTAGAAGTAGAAGTTGCTAGTATAAGATTTTCAAAGTTATCTGTTCTGTTGCCAACTCTAATTTTGGTGGATATGACAAATCAACTTTTAGAAGCCTCAGGTGTTTTTTTTTTTCAGTTGCCTTTTGTACTTGCTCAAGAAGAAAATGGGAATTAGTCTCCAGTAAACTATAAAAATAGGGGAAAAAGTACTGTTAGCAAGGTCATGATGCTACAGCAGGTCAAAGAAAAAAGGTAGCTGAAGAAGCAGGGTTACTGCCACGTAAAAAGGAACTTTCTGGTTATTTCAGAAAGCTCTTAATTATCTTCCATAATAATGTTCTGTGGCAGTTTTGCTATGACTCATCAGATTGTAACTGTAAACATCATTCCAAACGTTTAGATGCAGCTAGTAATTTTAAGTGTCTGACTTCAGAAACCAGGTTTACTTTTCAGCAAGTAAATTTACACTTTTTGAAAGCCATGCCTTTGCAGACTTTTCCTTAAAGATGTGCAGTTAGTTACACACCATTCCCATTCCTCAGTACTGTCCCTGCTTTCTGAAGACTTTCTGATGTCTTCTCCGCAATTATAAACAGATAAATTACTTGGTTACTCTTGCCTGTCATTTCAAGTGAGAAGATACAATTCCAATTTGCAGTTGTATAATTGGGAAGTTATTTTATCTGAAAAGTGCATGTCACCATGTGGAAAAACTTAACTGACCTGGAGTAAGTTAGAGCAATTTATCAATACGTATTTAGGACCCGTTCAGGCACTAAGATTGTGTTCTGTCTAAATTACATGAGCAATTTCAATACAAAAGAACATAATAGTCTGATAATAAGACACATTTCTTGCTAATACTGCTACTTCCAGTATTCCCTGAGCCGTAAGCTGGTAAGCACATTCACAAAGGAATGCAATATATATAAACTCATGTTCAGCTCAGCAACCTGGATATTGCAAGAATGGGATGATTTTGTTTAAAGAGGAAATTTACCATTGCAAACTGCCAGGCTTCTGTAGAAGTCTAGATCACCTGTAATCCTGGCAGATTTCCCCCTTTGGATGAACCTGTGCTCTACTGTCCTCTTTAACCTGGTTCTTTATTTGTTTGCTTTTCTTTCTTTGCCTAAATACAAGATAAAAAAAAAAAAAAGAGGATTTTTAACAGCTTTTTTAAAATATACATAACATTCAGGCCCCAGACCTGACCATGCCAGTACATGGCTACTCCAAGACAACACTTGCTGTGGTGTCTTGGTGGTAAACATCACAGGTATGAGAAATAAATCACAAAATCGATTCTTTATGTATAATTCACCCTGTTGGACACAGAATCGTATCTACATTCATTTATCTACTGCACCTTTTAATGCTATTCACACTTCATTTTTATATGAGAATGCTCAAAACAGAGTTAATAACTGAACTGTTGAATCTCTAACACCTCAAGTTTACCTGTACAGAGGGAAACCATTGATTTATTTTTTTCAATCAGGAAGATAAAGACTAACTTTTCAGAACAAGGAGATAATAACTAATGTTCCCTTAAGATATGTAGGTATATTCTCTTTAACATCTACCTTTGCTGTATCACAAATCTTAAAAAATAAAACCAACAATGGCTGCCATCTTCTGCAGGTGTCAGCATTTTGCAGACCTTTGATAATAACACAGCTTCCTTTTCTGTTACTGCAGTAAACTGCATTTTCTCTTTTATAGCTCTGCCTCAAAGCTTTGCAGAACCAATTTATATCTCTCACTCTCACAAAGTAAAATAAACAGGTGAGCTGCTCTTCTAAATACCTGTCTACACATTTTCTCCTTCCTTTTTTTGCTGGCAGCTAAACAGAGTATCTGTAGCTTATGGAGATGTGAGTTTATACTGGTTGGAATTGCTTACTGTTCAAAAAAGTGGAGGCACATTTAAAAACAATGCTACCCTTTGAATGTTTCAGGTACCTTTGGTTAACACAGCTGCCCAAACATTCAGTCTCCACCACACTCAACGTGAACGTGTGTTACTGTCTGGGGCTTAGAGAGCGAGCGCTATGATACAGCTCTTTTACACTCCAGTTCAGTTTTAACTTGACGGATACCCTTTTGAAGTGTACCTTCAAGAAGATAAACAGCAAATAGAACTTACACTAGTAAACGGATGAAAGGGGTTTGTTTTCTGTAAACAAAAGGGATTATGTCAGGTCTGTTTCTACTTTCCCAGCCATCCAATTGGAAAAAAAAAATTGCTCTTGTCACATTGGTTTGGCATTGTATGTTAAACTTGTTCTCCATTGCACGTTCTACATTGCCACTTTCACTACACTTGCTGACTAGCTGATCAACTACTTCACAAACGGTCACATTTCATACAGTAACAAGTTGCTTTGCTGTATCCATTTTCCACATAGGGCTTTGTGTGGTTTTTTTTTGTTTTCGTAACTGAAAAAAAAAATGCACAGTCATTTCTACTCTTCTAGCATTTGTAGTGTAGAAAACACTATGCCTTACTCTGCAAGGAAGAAACTGCTGTCTCTGTCACACTGGCATGACTTCAGATGTTGTTTCTTCTGCTGCCAGCTGAGAGTTTGTACCTGTCTGTGCTACTGGCACCACCACTGTGTCCTTGACGTCTGAGGTCTGAGTGGATGAAGAATTCTTCTCCTCCGTTTTTTTGGCAGTGTCTGGGCAGTTCTGAACAAAGATCACTCTGTTGTAGGCTTTCAATCTGCGCCACAGCTGAACATAAACCTTACACTGCACATACATGAAGACCAGGCCCCCTGTGAATCCAATGGCCACCACAACGAGTTTTGTCCAAAATGGCCATTCAAGGACACCTTTGAAATAAAGCATTTATATATTCATTATCATTGTTAGACACTGAATATCAAGTACTGAGTTTCAGTAAAATATCTAGGAAAAAATCCACCTGCTGAAGAATTCCCAGCTACGTACACACTATGGGGGCAGTTGCGACTCGAGCGAAAAAACAGCAGATGTTTCTATCCCTTAGGCCAACCAAGAAACTGCATCTGCCTCCCCCTTTTAACCAACTCCACCACAGTTTGGTCAAATCAGAAATGCAAGCTCACTGTTTCAAACAAAGTGTAATGCTTGATAACAGTCAAAACCAGGACATTAGTGATTCTTCAGTCATATCCTTATATGCTGCAGCATGCTTAAGCAAAAATACAAGTACCAACTTAGATATTATGCACATTTTCAACACAGCTGGGTTTTTAAGTCAGCCTAGAAGCATGACACCCTTTATTTTACCTGGAACACTCACATTTACAATATTACTGGCTAGTCTCAGCTTCATCCTGAAGTCTGAGGATAGTTTAAAAAAGCTAAGGAAAAGGGCCTTACCTACTTCCTGCATCAGAGCACAATCTCAATAGGTTTGTTGGTCCTATAGGGAAGGCCTTTGAACAACATTTCACTCAGTGTAGTATTCAAGGTGTCTTGCAAATGCTGTATTCAACTACTGGTAATGCATCAGAACAAGTCAGTGGTATTTGTAAGTTTTACTAAAAACGTTGCTGCAGGCAGGAAAGCAATCTGCTCCCCCCTTGTGCCTGCAGAAGGGTCAGTAGGAGCCAGTTTCAGATTCTCCATGTGGGAACCTGGACTCCTGTTTGCAGGTCTTGACTTTTAGTCAGCTGTGCAAGTCTCATCAATTCAAGTATTCCCTTTACAATTAAGAACATAAGAAGTGGGCTTATAATTAAATAGCAACCAAAAGAATAATAATTAATGCAAAAGGATACAAAATGCTTGAAGCAGCTCTATTTTTGTCCTGTCACGGTAACTGTTTAGTAGTACTTTGAAATAATGTAGTAATTGATGGTGCTAGCAATAATTTCGTTGTTGTTTAATTTGCAGCAAAATGAAAGCATAGACAGGTAATGTAAATCACTTCATATCTCCCTAACCACCATTACTCTGGTTAGGTGCAGTTGTCAGGGTCAGATTCCTGTTACAAATACTTGTTAAATTTGTTCACAAAACATTTTTCATGCCTTTTTTCAACCTCCTGTTCCGGGGACGAAAGGAAGTAACAAAGAACACTTTGCTAAGGTGGCATTTCTGGGAATGTGTTTTTCTTTTTTTTTTTTTTTCCCCTCTCTGTTTTTTCCCCCTTTAATAAATGTTTTTTTGGTTGTTGTTGTTTTTTTTTTTTTTTAAATTACTGTCTCTTTCTTGCTCTTAATTATGAAAGCAGTATGATTTGCTTCTGACTAAGCCCTGTTGGTGGGTAATGACACTTAGAACCAGCAAGTGACAGCTGGAGTGCTGAGCTCAGAACAAAGAGGCCGAGTAAGTAGCTCAGCTTTCCTTTGGAGTTCCTTCCACTCATTAGCAGACAAAATGTGTTGTTCCTTTCTATAGTAATACAAGAAGCATCATCGTTTTTTGCTTAACTGGAATAGCACAGTGAATTTTGTACCCTTTGGTTATACTCCACCATTGCTGTTTTAACTGACTCGTGCTTTATTAGGAGAGACAAAACATCGTTTCTTCAAGCAGAGCAAATTTCCATGAAGCTTGATTCTCCATCACTGATGCCGTATAAATTCTAGAATATTTTAGATATTTTTCAAATTGTCCTTTCTATAGACTAGTGACATTGATTTGCATGGTATGTATTTGTAAGGAGGAAAAAGAAAATCCCTTTAAATATTTTGAAAGATACATTTAAAGGGATTTTTTTAAAAGTTCAAAGCCACTCCTTGTCCTTTCCTCAGGGCCAGTGTTTTTGAGATGAAAAAAGACATTTGTCTGTGAATTACCAAGGCTGGTTGCATATTTTCCTCTCGTAGGCAAGAAAGGCAGGCATCAGGAGAATCATCAAATACTTAACTATTAATAACTGTTAATACTTACCAAAACTCCACCTGTTTTGCTTTCAATTTTAACTTCAGAGTATACCACAAAGCTGGAGACCGTGAAAACTCAAAAGCTTTTTGTCCTCTTCGTATTCATAGAATCATAGAATTAACCAGGTTGGAAGAGACCTCCAAGATCATCCAGTCCAATCTAGCACCCAGCCTATCCAGTCAACTAGACCATGGCACTAAGTGCTTCATCCAATCTTTTTTTTTTTGAACACCTCCAGGGATGGCAACTCCACCACCTCCCTGGGCAGCCCATTCCAATGGCAAATCACTCTCTCTGTGAAGAACTTCCTCCTAACATCCAGCCTATACCTCCTCTGGCACAACTTGAGACTATGTCCCCTTGTTCTGTTGCTGGTTGCCTGGCAGAAGAGACCAACCCCCACCTGGCTACAGCCTCCCTTCAGGTAGTTGTAGACAGCAGTGAGGTCACCCCTGATCCTCCTGCAGATACTGAAGACTAAATTTGAAGACTGAACAGTTCTTAGATTTGAAATGGAAAACAGCGGATCAGTTTGAAATACAGTTTTCACATACAGCAAGTATAGTCCAAAAAGAAACCTATTTATATTAAAACTTGCATTTTGTTACATGTCTCTGAATTTTCAGTATCCACACACACGGAGACTCCACAATCTCTCTTCCACTGTTTGGCCACCCTCGCAATAAATGCAACTGGAAGCAGGAGTGGATTTGCATACTACTTAAGTCCCACATGAAGGACTAAGACAACTGGACCATGGTCTCTTGGAAGTTCCCGTTAGGAAGCTTGTTAGGACTCTGTCATGTTTTACAAGGTACCAAGGTTGAAGTGGGCAATAAAAATAAATTGTTATTCTGAGTCCTGGACTTTTACTGAACTGTTTGAATTTGACTTATCCTTTTTTTCAGAGCTTTAGAAATATCTAGATAATAGGAGATTAACCTAGGAGGAACCAGCAGCCTAGTTAAGCTGTTGTAATGATTACACTAAGTAGAGGTCTCTGCAGGGGCACAACATAAGCTTTTAACACTGATGCATTCGTAACTTCTGCATTAAAGCATCTGATGTACTCTCGTGTCAGTGAGCTGTTAGTTAAGAACGGACTGACTGGTAAGACTGAAGAAGGTAAAAGATACTTACCATTATCATTGCCTTGTTTAATTTCCTCAGCTGTTCTATCAATTAAAACATACAATGACCAAACAACACAGGTAATTGCAATTACGTGGAATGTGACTGAACAGACTATTTTCCTCCTCTCGCTTGTTGTCATCTGTAATTTCTCCCACTGTAATTAAAAAAAAAAAAGGGAGGGGGGCAATTAAAGAGGCATAAAATTTTACAGTAAATTCCTCAGGCCATTCTGGTTCATTCTACCAACAAAAAAAAAACCAAAACCCTAAGCTGTAATAAAATTAACAAATCTTTCATCTTGGATAATACACATGGCAGTGGTACATGTGTTGTCACTCTAAAATTCATAATCTCATTTTCACAGCTTCAGAGTTCTGTTTCTGCTTCCCTGAGAATGACATCTAAAGTAATTTTATTGCAGTACAGCCATAATTTGTTAATAGGTTAAAAGTTTCATATTTAAGATTACTTGATGCACACTTATGATGATAAAAGAAGAAAAACTCCAGACATTAGGTTATAATACTTAAGACTATTCTTGGCTATTGTCAGCTGCTTAAAATTAAAAGAAAAGAGTTGTGGAATTGACTTCCCTTAAAATAAAAGCTAAAGAAATGCAGCTGTACTGAGGATTAAATATACTTGAAAAGATGGTTACATAGAAATGATCATGTAGGATAGCATTCAAACAGCCTCAGTATGCAAGAAGGATCTTCCAGGCACATGTTAGTGAATTATGACACTAAATCCTAGCTTAATTTAAGGCTATTTTAAGATTAAGTAGGCTACTCTCTGCATTTGAACACTGCAGCTCTTCAGGAGATTTTTTTTTTCTTAATCTTGCTTATGAAGACGTAATTTCTATCAGCACTTCTTTAAAATAAAGCCTTGCTCTACTAAAAGGCTGCTTTTGGAAACAGCTCATAGAACAAAGCATTAAAAAGCAAAATAACCACTTTCCAGTGATTAATCTGAGAGTGGGTCACCATCCTCTGACGGTCGACACGGGGGCAACCTTCAGTACAGCAGCGACATCTCTCTGCAGTCGTGCCAGGGCAGGACTGAACCGTGCTGCAGCACCCACTCACTGCACGGTCCAGCCACTGCAGCGCAGAGCTGCTCTCCCGCTTCCACCGCTCCTCTGTGCACTCGGACAGGCGTTTTCAGGTGCCAAGGCTCGATCAAAATCCCATGGCACTTCAGGGCTTTGCAAGTATGTTCGGCTTTGTTTTCCTCGTTTGGGTTTCTTTGGTCGGCTGCTTTGTTGCCTTTTTTTTTTCTAATTGGTTTGGTTTTGGGAAATAGCAATTTTCCCTACATTGCTTATGGCCAGTGTTGGAGACGGCACCTATGCAGCATGCTTAGAGTTTAACCCACTATGTCCATTCTAGTCTGCACGCTACTTGCTGCTTGTTCACATCTGAAGGAGCACAACTGCAGTAAAAAAGTGACAGTGTTAAAGCAATGTCACCAAGAAGGCTAACTCTCAGAAATGCTTCTTCCTGTCATTAATTTTAGAGCACTACATACCAGACCAAACAAATTTCTGTCTTTAAAGCTAGAGCTTGCATGTTTCAGAGCTCAAAACACAATCTCCAGAGAATTTTCTACCCTTTGCCAGAATTTTACAACACAAGACTTAAATTAACTGTTCAGAAGAACTGAAATACTTTCTGAGTGATACAGAGACAGAGCAAGAAGTCTACTTACTAGCTGATACCTCATTTTAGTGTTTGATATATCTATTTAAGAGTGAAAACTAAGCGTGCTGGGTTTGTATGGCAGCCTGGGAAAATGGGAAGCTTGCAAAAAAAAAAAAAAAAAGCACTACAACAAAAAATCAGTAATTCATTGTAGCTCACGTAGGCAATATTCAGTGGTCAGACCAGACTGACTGTGGCATTGTCATCGCAGTTATCATATCATTGCAGTCACCAGGTTACACAATGTACGACCCAGGGACTTTCATCCTTTTTGCAATTCAAGCCTTGCAACAGGCTTTCTTTGCAGAGAAAAAGTTACCTCTGTACAAAGGAAAGAAAGGATTTTTGCCTTAACTGTTCACTTACCTTTGGGTGCTTTGTAAGAGTTCAATGTTGAACATAAAGAAAAATCAATTGTGTTTTTTAAACTCCAACACTACCTACTTTTGTCTACCAGAGAGCAGATCCCGTGTTAAAGTTTCATTGCTATGTATACATGTAGTCTCATTGTAGCCATTTTGCTCTCTGTAACATACACAAATGACTTAACAGTGTTGATCTGAATGTCCACTTAAAAAGAGGTTTTCCATATGGAATTTTGAAGTCAAAGAAGAGAGCTGGTCCCATTACTCTAAATATAAATATGGGAGTGGACAGGGGGAAAAAAAAAAAAAAGGATTAAAAACAAATGACCAACTGGCAGAAGTAAATAAGGCTCATAAACTTCTACAGGAGAAGTATATTAGGAGAGAGAGCTAGCAGAAATGCTGACATCCCATGATCAAATGTAGCCAGAATGCAAGTCAAAGCCTACTGGACTCTGCTTCCTCACTCCAGCCCCCAGCCCCTTTTCTTCTCGCACAAGACAGTATGTCTGCATCTGCTCTATCCACATGCACCTTACCACACCAGAAATAAGCTGGCTGACAAGAGACCACGAGGGCATGGGAGCTTATGGAACTGGAAGATTCTGCAGAGCATCTCATACTCCCAAATTAGGAGACATGAAAGGAGCGAGGACATCCGATTACTTGGGAGCATTTCACTGGTCTTAGTGTCTTCCAAAGCTATATTTCTGTTTTGCATTGTCTTAGCTGCAGTCCCAGTTCTTCACTCACATCCAGTCAGGGTGGGTTGAGCTCAGGAAAGAGAAATTCAAATAAACTTTGAACTCTGCTCCTGGTGATCCCTGTAGCAACTGAAGCAATTTTCCTGCCCTACTCATGTATTGTAGCTTGCAAACAGAGTGTACTACATAACTGCTGTCACTCTGCTAGATGACTGATATTAGTAGATAAGCCAACAATTTAAGTTGCCCTGGAGCAGAAAAGTGTTATCCTATTGTAGGATTTTTGCAATAGGCTTAAATCTATTTTTTTTTTTCTATTAATGTTAGCAAAGACTTGATTAGATAAAAGTACAGTTTCGTGAAATAAAAATAGCTTGAAAATCCATAACAAGGGCTATGAGGAAAGAGCATATTTAGCTTTGAAAGTGTCAGCCACCTGTTACTTCCAATTTATAGTCCAGGACTTGATCTAACCTAAAATCTGTATGGGTAAGTTTGACAGGTACTACCATGTTACACTCAGTGCATTAATGCCTCTTCAATCAATGATAAATTCGTCCCACCTTGTATTGTAAAAGTTCTGCAGTTCTCATGGCTCTCTACATTCACGATGGCAAAAATAAATTGCATTACATTTAATTATCTTCATTGATCATCTAGAAAAATGTCTAACTGTGAGGTTGGTGACACTGTGACATACCATGAAGAGTGTCACAAAGAACAGAAAAATAACACAAAAATATGTTGCCAGACGTATTTGTCCTTGAGAATGTGTATTGATACTCCTTAGGAGTTGATACTCCTAAGGTGCTCTAGAGACTGGAAGGAGAGAGAGAAATGGGAGACTAACAGCCAGAAGAGACATTCATAAAAACTTGCAAATTGAGTCACTAAACTGACAGACAAACACCGCAGGTTTTGCCTAGCCTCCTCCAAGGTACCCTTTCCCTGCTGTATATCTCTCATCACCCAGAAAGTCCTCAGTCCTGGCAGCAATACAGACACAGACCAGAAATCATCAGACGGTTTAATGTCTTGCAAGCAAGTGCACGAATACCATTATGCTCCACCAAACAGGTGTGCTAAAACACTTCATAACGTCTAACAACCACAAAACACTTTGTACAAGTCATCAAACAGACCCACACCAAAACAATCTATATCCTGAGAAGACAAACTTTTCCGAAGAGCTTTCTGAACATTACACTTGCACTATGCTCTGCAAACCACCGGAGGGCGGTAGGCGACTATTCCTGCTTCAGATTCCCACCAAGAAACCAGAACGAAGTCAACCGAAAGAAGCTGGATTGTAAACGGGATCAAAACCACTCCTCCCACTCCAACTCTTATTTACTCCTACTTCTGAAACACAACATACACCTCAGCCTGCACCCCTGTGCTTTATTGTGGCAGCTTTACCATGGCAGCTATAAAACCACCTCGTTCTAGGTATACCTCGTGGTTTGGTTGGGTTTTTTCCTTAAAGACTAACTCATTCCGAAACTTCAAGGGGGTGGTTATTGATTTCATAACCCACTCTTGCAATTACAAAATGTATTAATTAATCTTCTGAGGAAAGAAGAAAAAATAAAAAGGGGAAAAAATGCTTGCATACAGGGAACATCTAATTCCTATGTACTCAACCACTTCCCTTTCCTGTAACAGTCTGAGAAAATCCCAGACATTTATTTTAAGAAATTTGCCTCTCTGCATGTCATTTCTAATAAAAGCTTGCTTAACATGCAACAAATAAATACAGATATTTTAAAATATCCTATGAAAACACATTTTCTGTGGATATGGAGATGCTGCTTCGTATTCTAGGGATCCCAACACAGAGATAGGAATAAATCTGCAATTTTAATTCCCTCCCATGAAGTTTTCTGCAAAGGGGTTTTGTGATGACCCAATGCAGAACTAAGAGCTTCATACTGCTCCCACAGAAGCTGTTGCCACACCATAGAACTGCACTTTGCAAACTCTGCTGCTTGTGTGCCTTATCCCCACTTTCAGATTGCAGATTTACTATCTGCTTGCCCCTGTCTGCCCCCCATCTGTGTCTTTGTGTTGCCTCCTGCTAGTAGCAATCTTCTGTCACATTGGTCACAAAGTTTTCTCTACACAGATTTCCTGAAGCAACTCCCTATCTACTTCAAGCTCAACACCAGCCGGCAGTGTGCACATGCAGCCCAGACAGCCGACCGTGTGCTGGGCTGCATCAAGAGAAGTGTGGCCAGCAGGGCAAGGGAGGTGATTCTCCCCCTTTACTCTGCTCTCGTCAGACCCCACCTGGAGTACTGTGTGCAGTTCTGGAGCCCCAAGCACAAGAAGGACATGGAACTGCTGGAGCAGGTCCAGAGGAGAGCCACGAAGATGATCAGAGGGCTGCAGCACCTCTGCTATGAGGACAGGCTGAGAGAGTTGGGGCTCTTCCGCCTGGAGAAGAGAAGGCTTCGAGGAGACCTTAGAGTGGCTTTCCAGTATCTGAAGGGAGCCTACAGGAAGGCTGGAGAGGGACTATTTACAAGGTCTAGTAATGTTAGGACGAGGGGGAATGGGTTTAAGCTGGAGGAGGGGAGATTTAGACTGGATGTTAGGAGGATGTTCTTTACAGTGAGGGTGGTAAGACATTGGAACAGGTTGCCCAGGGAGGTTGTGGATGCTTCCTCCCTGGAGGCGTTTAAGGCCAGGCTGGATGAGGCCTTGAGCAACCTGCTCTAGTGGGAGGTGTCCCTGCCTATGGCAGGGGGTTGGAGCTGTATGATCCTTGAGGTCCCTTCCAACCTAAACCATTCTATGATTCAGGTCTGCACATTCACACTTTTCACACTACCGCTGAAGGTTTCTAAGCTGGAGGGGCTCAACACTGATGATGTCAAATTGAAAGTGAAGTTAATGGGCTGCTTTGCAACACGCTGTGAACACTTGGACTTTTAACTCCTGGGTATTTTCAAGAATCTTGTTTTTTTAAAATTGCCTGTAAAGAGGCCTGACAGGGAAATCTAGTATGGGCATGACATTGCTAATATCAAACATTTAGTTTGTTCTGGTATTTTTCTCCCTATACATCATTTAGGGAAAAAAATCTACAATGAATGTAATGTAAACAGCACCCAGAGATGGAAAGAATTCCTTCTGCTCTCACCTAGAGCCAAAATCATCATGTAGTATATTCTGAATATTTTCTACAATCTAGAGAAAGACTTTGTGTCAATCTCTAGCTTGAAACAATCATTCCTGCACAATGAAGGTTAAAATTACTTACTAGAGGCTGCTGTAGAAACCACACACAGACTAGGAATACACAGAAAACCATCTTTCTTACTTCAAATCTGACCTGAAGCATCTAGTCAGCACTTCTGAAGAAAGCTCTTAAGAACTGGAGCAGTGTATAATAAAGTTAGCTGAAATGAGAAGATGTCTCAGTAGTCTGAACACGTAGCTCAGGGTTATTTATCTTCTGTGATTTAGCAAGGGGTTTCTGGTCACTTGTTGCACCACTAATTGGCTCAGGCTTCACAGTAAACTGTTCACTACTATCAACCTACCAGCTGGAGGAAAGCTGCTGTAATAGTAGTTTGCAGGAATGGAATTTGAGCAATGGGTGAAGGAGGAAAAAGTAATAGTAATAAAGGACAACAGGGCTTCACATATATCAGGAGAACAAAATAGCCTTGTGCAGTGTTGATGAAAAATGGGACCTTCGGATTTGAATTAAAGTTTTTTGAGCCACTCTGTGCAATTTAAATGTGGTTGCAGTCTGTGCCTGAGAGACTGGATCTTAAAGAACAAGGGATGCCTCAATGCATCCTGCTCCAAGATGAGAAGTGCTATTCATACAGTCCAACAGAATGTGCCAGGTTTGATGGCTGCAAAGACAAGGGTCTGGGCCATGAATGCAGCTCCTCCAGCTTCTTTCCCCCAAATACACTCAGAGCACATTTGGAGAGGAAAAACTGAACAGGGTGACAACAGACACAGAAAACATTATTTGTTACTGCATTTTGACAAAAGATACATCCCAGAGAAGAGACTCTTGTAAAAGATCAAGGACAGAAGACCAGAATCAGACCACTGCTATGTTTGCCACTCAAAACTAAAATAAATGTTTAAAAATCTTGGGTTGTACTGTACAGCACAGAATGATATCTACACACAACCTGAACTTAATCTAGTTGGCTCATTAGATAAGCTAGTAGAAGTAGTTCTCTGGCAAACTTGCTTGAAATTTACTTAAATTCTATTTCTGTCCCTGGGTGACAATAAAAAAAACTGTGGCTGGAATTCAGATGAATATCTGTGGTGTATTTAAAACACCTATTGCAAGTTTAAACCAGAAACAGGTTCATTTGAAATGTACATTTAATTCACTTCTACGTGTGATATACACACCTAGAGTAACAAAAGAACTACATAAAAGATCTCACTGATAAACACCTTAAGATCATCATCTGCAAAGAACTAATAATTCAGTTTTATCAAAACCAAGACATGTGTTATATTTATTTTTTAAAGTGACAATTAAGAGAGGTGGACTTGATTGATATAATCAGTATGCAGTCTTCACAAATTTACAGTATTTAGCTGTGTATGCCATCAATTTGCAGACCCTTAAAAAGTGTAAAATAGGGATATTAAGTAATTTGAGAAGATAATTTCTAAAATGAAGTTGCTGGTTTTCTAATCTGGAAGTGCTATTGAGAATACTTGCCATTTACCAACTAGAACTTCAGTACCTGCATCCTAATCATCCAAACACAGACTAAGCAAAAAAAATTAATGCTATGCTTTGGAAATACAGGACTGGCCAGATCCCATGTCTCTCTCATCCAATGCTTTGTTTCAGACAAAGGCTAATACCAGATGCTTCAGAGAGCTGTTGAAAACCCCCCATGGCAAGTAATCATAGCATAATCTCTCCATATTGGAAGTTTCTTCTTCGCTTCCACCTGCTAGAAATTATTTTGTATCAATATATAGAGTGAAAAATACTCTGCACAGTCTTTACTTTCCAAGCATCCTCTTTTAATGCTCAAAGAACGTTAATCAAGTTTTAGCTCAATAAAAGTCCACATAATCAGCCTTTGACACTATCATTAGCTTTTCTTTTACAATTGCTGTTTCTCCTCTCACCTCACTATCTCCTAGCACAGTACACTTCAGCCTCTTTATCTAAAAAGATAACTCTGACATATAAACTGCAGCTGAAATATTAAACTAGTCAGGAGAACTATAACGATAATGCAAAACTACAGGAACAAGACCACACATCTAGAAGTCTAGAACAAAAATCTACTTTAAGTACCTGTGCATATACCTTTATTATTCAAAAAGCCAAAAATCAGGCTACCTGTGGGCAACCCATAAAGAAGCAGGGGAGAAAGAGGGTAAAAATCTGTTTCCACTAACTTTTATCACAGTTACTCAAGAACAGAAGCAGATGCTACCATTACCTGCTCTTTCTGCAGCATTTCTACAATCATTCTATTGAAAGAATCTAGGTTTTGTATCACTTTTACTCTCTCTGCAGACAGTTCTCTCCTGCCACCACCTACTCTCTTTTTCCAAAAGAGCAACACACCTCATTTAAGGCATTTTCCTCCAGTAACTAAGTAGCAAATGCCTTTAAATCACAGCTCATCTGTCAAAATAGCAACAACTAAAAAAAAAATCTGAAATACATCTTAAAAAAAGAAAATCAATCAATCCATCAATCTAACTACCAGACCACAAAGCACAGAGCATCATTTTTCTCAAAGGCCAATTCACTTTCCACCCAAAGCAGGTACATACAAGAACAGCCATGACACATATTAAGTGCTGAATGTGATGGATTGTGCCAGGTTTAAAGCAATGACAAGTCTCCTCTCCATTACAGCAGCCACAACAAACAAATATCTCAAGAGTCTGTACCAGAATCTCTGTCTTTGAACACCACTGAGTGCACTTTGGTCTTTAAGAGTGTGATGAATGTGGAAAGAAGGCAAGGAGAGAAACAGGAAAGGGAGAGAAATTATAGAGAAAGTTGGATATAAGAACATGCTAGAGATCAACATCTCATCACACTATCTTGTCTGCCTCACCACTTTCTCTAGTCCTGTCCAACCGAAGTGAAATCTCTCTAAAGAGAGACATAGTTACAATACACTGTTTTGTTATTCTTTACTTAAATCATCTTCTCTTCAGTATTCACCACACTGCTTAATTTGCTTGATATCAGATTATCTACCCTGCTGAGAGGTATCTTCAAATTTTGAAATTGGAGCTGATAAAGTAAAACTGGTGAAACTTGAAAAAGATAAAACAACAAATACACTTCCTATTTATTCAGCTGTGGTTATCAAAAAGGTACAGAGTCTTCTCTAGGACTTACAACAGTGTATTAGTTATTCCACCTTTCACCTAAATTTGCCTTCTCTTTGACAAGTGCAAGCACAAAAATTCTCATTATATCCTTGTAATGAATGTGCCTGTTTCTTTTTTGTCTGCTTTTGATTTCATATGTGTTTTAAACACTCCATCCAATATGTAAAATTCCTTAGAGTTTTAATTTGTATCTTAGAGAATAAAAATCTAAAGCATTTGCTGTGCAACCTGGTCTATGGAAGCATGTTACTACATCACTACAGCCCAAAACCCTTCAGTATCACATGTAAAAGGAATGAAGTACAGCAGCAAGCAGAGGAAGAAAGGGTACAAAAATACCTTAGCATGCTAAGGAGTCCTGTGGGTAGAGGAGCAGAGTTGGCTGGCAATGGAGAGCAGCCATACCTCAAAGTACCTGGATGAAGAGAGGCCATTTGATACTACTGGATGAACCTCAAGAATATCTTGTGTGTCTTCACTTTTATAGATCAAAGACTCTTACCAATTCTTCCCTTCACTCATAAGCCACTGAATTAATAGTACCAATGAACACTAATCCTTCTTACATGGTCATTATTTTCTTCCTTAAGTTGTTAGAGCAACTGACTACTCAGCTTCTGAGCCTCTCTTAACCAAATCATTGTGAATTATTACAAAGACATGGCTTGGATTAAATGTCCTTGTATACCAAAACACTGGTGTTTTAAAATGCATTGATGTTTAAACATATCTAGACATGCTGTATTTTTGCAATTGTGTGTACACTATATACTTGTCTGAATTGTCATGTAACCAAAATTAAAACAAGCAGCCAGTGTGCTTCATTATCTATACATGTGACTTCAGCAAGAATACTGATTTTCCCATGAATAGTTACAGTTGCTTTCTCTGTCTTTTACTTCTTATTTAATTGAATCAAAATAATCTCTCTTCTGTGTGAAATTAAACAGAAGAATTTTTTGTTGAGGACAGGCTAGAGTAATTAACACAAAACTACAGCCCAGCGCTCTGGCAAATTGCCGAGGGAAACTATTCATTCTGAAAGACCTCCAACAAATGCCATACAATCCAACATTGCCACATAAAATTTGAAGCAGATTAATAAAGATCTGAATAATTCTTGGGGGAAGTGTTTCATTTTTTTCCCCAAGTAATTTTCATGCAATACAAGAGGAATTACATTAAATTAACACTAAACCGAATCATAAAATCTACTGAAAAACATGATAATTACTCTATGTGAACTAAAATTCAGTTGAGAGCATTGTCATATCAATAGGTGCCAGGCAAAATAAATTTGAGGCAAATAACCACTGTAAAATTAATTTTTTGTTATGTATGTGAAGAGATCATTACATATATTAACCAGATCACAAATATCAGCCCACTCACACCAGAGCCGGTAAAATCCCTAGCTTCAAAATTAAACAGTAAAAATTTCATAGCATGAATAATGACAACTGGTTAAGGCCAGCACTTGAGTATGCTCTTTAAAGTTGGTATTACTATCAATGCATTTCTGCCATCGTTCCATTTACATTGTCTTTAGGCTGCAAAGGCAGTATCAAGATATTCTCTTATTTTCAATGTTTCATTTACCTAGCTCCATCTCTGTTACAACTACTGATGATGTCAGGTTGTAAAAGGCAACACTGGAAAGACTGAAATTAAAAATGGAGAACTCGGGCTCTTAAAAAATAAGTGAGAGGCTGACAAACTGCAGGATAGGGCTGAACTCGAAGCAGAATGGAAGAGAAAGTTTTTGACGCAAATTGCATCTGTAAAACAGCTTGAACCAAACTGTTTATTCCAGCCTCTGAAAGCACGGAAAGATTTGCTCGTGGTGCTGTGCAATAGCGGATAATACCAGTAACATCCAGAGCTGGACAATCTCCTGAACTGATTTTGCTTCTGTGAATGCTACTGAGCAGCAGTAGCAAATTTGCTTACTAGCAGCTAACTAGAAGAAGGAACAGTTTTCATTTTATTTTCTGTTATAAGATTTTTGCATTTGCTTCTTAGAAGAATGCAAGTTCAATGCTATAACAATAAAAAACATCTCATTCCACCTCCAGGAACGATGTTGCACATGAGAATGTCCCAGCAAATATCACAGCAAGATGTTTTTTTGGCAAGCCTAAGGGTATCTTGTGATGGATTCAAGGAATGAGGCACAAGAGATCAGAATCACTCATCGGAAGTCCATGGGAATTAGAATAGTTGTGTGGATAAAAACTGTACTGTAAGGAAGCAAAAGAAACAAAGAGATGGAAAGCTAGCCCAAATTCCACCACTACAAGAAAGCTAAGATGTATTATTTTTGTTATGGCATAAAAATGCAAGACAACATTGCTTTGTCAAGTACAGCATGCTATCTGAATGCAGATAAATTAGCAGTAGTGCTCTCTTACTCTAGAAAATTGGGAGTATCTTTGTATGAACAAAGTAGTCCCTTGCATCCTCAAGGCATCACAATAAGATACAAATGCTGTAGAATTATTTTTATTTTAAAAGCTTTAATATACACCTTCTCCCTTGAGCACAAAGTTATTTGCTATAATGACATGATAGCCAATAAGAAAGTAATAGCTTTGTGCCTTTGTGCATACTGGTGAAGTGTCTGACCCACATATTACACGAAATTATTTGAGCCTAGCAATGTTTTGAAATCGTTTACTGGAAGAAAGAAAACACCATCGCAGGTTGCCTTGACAATGCTGTGCAGCTGCACCAGAAAGCAAAAGGAAATGTAGCATCTCCTTCTGTGTTAAGGACTGCAAATTATTCACCCAACTGGGTTAAAAAGGAACTAATCCCACAGCAAGTTGCTACCTGATCTGTGCGATATTAGCTAACACTTATTATCGTGAGCCTTATTAGAAAACTGATAAAAATCCAGATGCTTCGTACTTCACAGCACAGGGCAATATGAATTAACCAGCAAGTGATACACTAACGAGTGCTCCAGGTTTCTTTTTTTTTTTTTTCTCCTGAGAGACTGCAGATGACTTCTGGTACTGAGAGCCTACTCTGGCAGGAGGAGTAATTTCTAATGGCAACCACTTTTGATTTCATAGCAAGGTTTCACAAAGATGTCTTCTGCAGGTCATGCCACTTTTGGCAGTGACCACCATACTCCTAAATATGAATGCAGATAGAAATTACCCTGTTAGCACTGAATAAAAAAGAAATCAATGCCCTTAATATGTTTAAGCATAACTGAATTTATCATGTGTGCTACCAGGTTTTATGGGGGGGGGAAATGGAGAGAGAAAGTTTAAAAAGATCTACAAAGCATCCATTTATGAGTGAATTCCTCCAGGCAACCATACTTGTTATGATTTACTCTTTTTACAGGACTGCATCGAGCAAAGAGAAGAGAGCTGGATCTGGCTCACTCAGACTTTATCTAGGAGCTCCAACAACTGGATTTAGAGTAATGTAGGCGACGACTACTTTGTCAGAAAAAGGAACTGTATGCAGTTTTAACTTCAACAGACAGAGTAGAAGCAGCTGTGTCTGTGTTCCAGAGGGAAGCATTAAACCTGGGAGATAAATGGGACTTAAAGATTGACTTTAGTCTTTCCTTTTGTATACATGTAAAGGTTCCACTCCCCCCTCTCCACTCCCCCTTTTTTTTTTTAAGGAGGTTGTGGAAAGGGTTATTTCTCTACCACATAGCTGGGCATTGCACACAAATTGTTGGCTTAAACCCCACATTTTAATTGGTTACACAACTCTTTGGGATCCTACGGTCATGTTACAGTGTATCTTCAAGCTGGTTTAGAAAAACTATGTATTTGGTTTTGATCCAATAATTAAACTGGCATCCCCAAACTAACTTAATGAGCTAATCAATAATCTGATGACCACAAAGCACACTGATGTGCTTGAACTGAGTTTTGATTCGTATGGAAACGGGAGTCAGTCTCAGAACTACTTTCTAGGACCTAAATACCCTGCTCTTGGCATTCATGAGCCACCTATCTCCGACTGGGACTTCAACCTTTGAATCCTGTATGGGAATTAAAGTTGGCATGGATATTTTATGACACAATCTAATACAATCAGTTCATTTATAAAATGAATGATACCGAGAAGAGAGTATTCCTTCCTTCTCTAGTGACAGCAGCTGGGTACATGAGAAGTTCCACAGAGCTGAAAGGTGTAATAAACAGAGACAAGCATCCTGTATCACATTTAGAAATGCTATTTATAATTAAACCCTTACAAGATATATATGTACACATTTAAAATAAGCAAGAAATGAAGTTTCTTCCATTATCGATACTTTAAGACTGCCTTTACTTCTGCTTAACAGAACCTTAGGAGTCAGTTCTGAAAGAATGCTCTCAAAGTTCTATTTTTAAAAGGGATGACTCTAGGTAGCCTTTCTTACAATGAAAATCAAAGTCAACTGGTACTCAATGCTTCCTTAAACAAAAAACATTGACCAGCTCTTCCTTTATGACCAAGAGTAACTACTTGGTAACAGTGTGCAATATTTCTTACGTTTCACATAAATAAGACATTACTTGTAAACCATTTCAAAGATAAAACAAAATTAGGAGAGGAAACAGACATATCTGACACCACAGAATAATCTGTCGGTAAAATGCATCAAAGTAAAACATCTCACCAGATACCAGACATCTTAAATGGACAGCAACATTTAAATATGAAAAGTACTTTGAAGTATAGCACAACACTGTGAAGAAATCTCTATTTGAAGACAGTTCTGCATTTTAACCACCTTTTATTTTGACATCCATTTCATGCTCACAATGTTTTCAACTACTTCTTGGTTTTGCTACCAAACACCAAATTCAAGAAATACGAAATGCAGTTGCTCCTTTACCAGAATTATATCCTTTTTAAAGAAGTGATTTTCTCAGGGTGAAGCTATTACCTGAGTGAGCTCAACAAGAAACTCAACACAAGCTTCTTGCCACTTTATAATTCCTTCTATGATAAAGTCACTTTAAAAACGAGAAATTCTGCATTATGGATTTCAAATGTTGAAAGGCAGAGCTACAAATGCAACTGTATTATTTATAACCATAAATAGAAATAACAAAGACCATGAGAAAAAAAAAAAATGAAACAAACCAAAACAACAACAAAAACCCCTGACACAGCACTGGTTAATATTTAGTCTCTAAATTTATATTTAGCCTCTTAATTAGATCTGCTCAAATATACGAAACACTTGCAATGCCTGTTGATCAACGCTTAAAAGGATTACTTCAATGCAAAGATTCACTAAGACGATGAAGCTAAGTTTTATTTGATGTCTGGTAATTTCAGGGATTCTGTAATTAAATAACTGTTGCACAGGGGTATCAATTTAATAGAAGTATCTTGATTTATGTTAATTTAGTATGCTTCACGTCGTCACTTATGGGTGCTAACAGCTGTATAACATAATATACAACCACGCTTTTGCTATAAAACCCTAGACTTTGATCAAAAGCTGTTAGGAAACATTGAGAGTGCATGAAAGGCTGAGGCATGAACAAAGACAGTAATTCCACAGGTGAATCAAATTGTTTTATACATAAATGCTGCTTTTGTGATACTACAAAAAGTACAGGTATCTGTTATTAATTTCTCTGTATTTTTTCCCTTCAGGAGACCAATGGTTGGAATGCTATGAGGTATTATGATAAAATTCATCATAATGAAACAATGCACAGTCGGGAAACAAAATTTGAGACTCTCAAATCATGAGTAAATCACGATTAAAAATCAAAATTGGTTGAGAGATGTGACCCTTTCAATCGTAGAATACCACTTCAAATCCAGGTCTAATCACCATGGAAATGGCCTCTTCTGGTGCCAGTGAGAAATTTTCACTTTAGGGGAAATAATTTCCCGTTTTAAAAATAAAATTAGTTTCTACTAGAACTAAATAGGCACTCTTTTGTTGGAACTAAATCTGTGCTCTTTTGTTTAGGAGACACTAAAATCAAATCTCTTTTCAGAATTCTTCAAGTTTATCAGCAAAATAAATGTTTTCAGGTTTTGGCAGTTTTACTGCTCCTACTTGGCACAAGGCAATGCTGACAAGAATTGCATAGTTTTCAGACAGAGCTGCCACTGGCTTATCATTTCCTTGCCATTACAACCAGAAAATTAGAGATTTAGGGAATTTTAATTCGTGGCTGCCAGGCTGGACTTGGTGCTGGAGACTGAAGGGTCTCCATGTCTAGTACATGGTCAAGTCTTAGCAAAACCTAAAGTTCTCCAAAAAGCCTGGAAACCATAGAGTCTAATGCGCTTTTTGGATACTGCACTGAAGACAGGGTTGTGGACAGCTTCAGCTTTAGGAGCTGCCTGTCTCACAGCACTTTTGTCTCTGGTCTTCCTGCCATTTTCTGAAAACCTGGACTCCTCAGTAATGCCCCACAGCTGAGGTTCTGGACTCTGTATGTCTGGGGGAAAGTTACCAGTCAGCTGTTTTTTTGATGATCACTCTCTCCTCCATTACCTTGTCTTTGCTATAGCTGTCAAAATGCTTGGTGTACAGAACAGTATCTCATAAACTGGTGTTTCATAAATTTGTGAATGGTGGCAAAGACAGTGCATACAACTACTAGGGACAATATATGTAGTTTAATACGTGGAGGTTGTCACAGTTGAACACTATAAGGAAAGGATAATTATTTTTAACTTTGAAATCTTTGAAACTTCAGGTTTAATTTTTGAAACAGGTGGAATGATGGACTTCCAGGAATTGCATTACCACACTAGATATGTCATTTCTTTCACAGTCAAAAGTGTCTACTTTTGATATCAACAGCTATGCACATTTTTCATTCCTTTTCTCCTTGGATACTGTGAATTTTGTTTCAATTTTTTAAAGGATGTTCTACTACCAAGCACAAGAGATAATTTCCCTCAGGAAAAGACTTTCGTTAAACATACTGATTGTACAGTCTTTTGGGGAAAGAGGCTGTTGCAAAGGTTCTTGTTAAATGGAAGTTTAAAGCAATTTATGTTGAAAATAGAAACACACGTACAGAAAAAAATCCTCAGACGATATGCCACAGACAGGGGATTTTATACAACCACCTCCTGCCTGTCACATTAGTTAAAATGAATCTGCTATTACTAAAACCTAAGCCAATATAATTAACTTTTTAAACATCAGGTTTGATTTTTATTGTTTTCAACTTCTATTCCACCTGGCAAAGTCTACCTGGCACTTGAGAACTATGTCTTTTCCTGTCAGAAGCTCTACTTGTCAATCAGTCCAAATTCCCTCGTCAGAAGTGGTTTATCATGAGGGATTTACTAGGCAATTTCTCTGGATGGGAAAGGAGAAGGGATTCCTTTTGCTCTCCTTTTCCTGAACTGCTGCTGGCTGTGCAAGGTGGACAAAATATCCTTTTCTATCCAAACACTCCTGTGTATGCATTTATGTACTAGTTATAAGCAAATTGGGCTCCTACATTGAAATTTACTTTAAATCAAAACTTGTTCTGTTCCAGATTCACTCAAACTTCAAAGATGCAACAAATCCCAAAAAAGGATGACAGCACTTACAGGGGAAAAATTAGAGGAGAAATGATTAACTCCAAGGAAAACGAACCCTACGTACATTTAGCAAACTCTTCACCCTCTTTATACTGTGTACCATTAGATTGATTTATCCTGGAAAACAGATGAACGAAGGTAACACACATTTGCATTTCAGGATGAATCATAGAATCTTAGAATGTCAGGAGCTGGAAGGGACCACGAAAGATCATCTGGTCCAGCCCCCCCTGCCAGAGCAGGATCACCTAGAGCAGATCACACTGGACCGCATCCAGACAGTTCTTGACTATCTCCAGAGAGGGAGACTTCCACAACCTCCCTGGGCACCCTGTTCCAGTGCTGTCACCGTCACAGTGAAAAAAATTCCTCCTCAGGTTCACATGGAATCTCCTATGCCTCACCTTCCCCCCATTGCCCTTTGTCCTGTCACTGGGCATCACTAAGAAGAGCCTGGCTACATCCTCCTGGCACTCACCCTTTACATATTTATAAACATTAATGAGGTTACCCCTCAGTCTTCTCCTCCAAGCAAAAAGCCCTAGCTCCCTCTCCTCATAAGGAAGATGTTCAACTTCCTTGACTTAACTGGATACAATATTCTATATGAGGCCTCACCAGGGCAGAATAGAGGAAAAGGAGAACCTCCCTCGACCTACTAAGCACACCTGTTCTAATACACCCCAGAATGGCAGTAGCCCTCCTGGCCACAAGAGCACACTGCTGGCTCACGGCCAGGCTTCCATCCACCAGGACTCCCAAGTCCTTCTCCCCTTCACTGCTCTCCAGCAGGTGAGTCCCCAACCTATACTTATAACTGGGATTGTCCTTTCCCAGGTGCATGACTCTACACCTGGCCCTTTTAAACTTCATTAAATTTCTCCCTGCCCAACTCTTCAGCCTAATCCTCTCTGACTGGCAGCACAACTCTCCGGTGTTTATAGGTTGCCCTATAGTTTAGATTCCATTAATTCATCTTAACGTATGAGTGATTAATTTGCCCATGGGTGTAACAGTTAGAAGAGATGCAGCTAAACTGATTGACTGTGTTACTTTATAATTGCTGTCTCCAAATTGGTATAAGCATCATTCTCAACCAGAAGTTACGAGCTCAACATAAAATTACTAATTGAACTGAGCTTAAAAATAGGTAGAGAGCTGCACACGCCCACGGGTAATGAGAGAACTGGCAGATGAGGTTGCTAAACCCCTCTCTATTACATTCCAAAAGTCATGGCAGTCTGGTGAAGTCCTCACTGACTGGAAAAGGGGAAACATAACTCCCACTTTCAAAAAGGGTAGGAAGGAGGAGCCAGGGAACTACAGGCTGGTCAGTCTCACCTCTGTGCCCGGTAAGATCACAGAGCAGATCCTCCTGGAGGCAATACTGAGACAAGAGAATAGTGAAGAGGTGATTGGCTACAATCAACATGGCTTCACCAAGGGCAAATCCTGCCTGACAAACCTGGTGGCCTTCTATGAAAAGGTCACAACATTAATAGATGAGAGGCAAGCAACTGATATCATTTACCTGGACCTGAGCAAAGCTTTGACACTGTCCTGCACCACATCCTGGTCTCCAGGCTGGTGACACATGGGTTTGATGGGTGGACCACAAGATAGATAAAGAACTGGCTCGATGGCTGCACACAAAAAATGGCTGTCAACGGGTCCATGTCCCAGTGGAGGCTAGCAACAAGCAAAGTCCCTCAGGGATCAGTCCTGGGACCAGTCTTGTTCAACATCTTTGTTGGTGACATGGACAGAGGCATTGAGTGCACCCCCAGCAAGCTTGCTGAAGACACCAAGCTGTGTGGTGCAGCAGATACACTAGAGGGAAGGGATGCCATCCAGAGGGACCTGGACAGGCTGGAGAGGTGGGCACAAGCCACTCTCATCAGGTTCAACAAGACCAAGTGCAAGGTCCTGCATCTGGGTCAAGGCAATCTCAACCACAAATACAGGTTGGGCACGAATTTTACTGTGTCCATGGTCTCTGACATCTGGAGAGCAGCCCTGAGGAGAGGGACTTGAGGGTGCTGGTGGATGAGAGGATCAACGTGAGTCAGCAGTGTGCACTTGCAGCCAGGAAGGCCAACCAGAGCCTGGGCTGCATCAGGAGGAGTGTGGCCAGCAGGTCGAGGGAGGTGATTCTCCCCCTCTGCTCTGGTGAGACCCTACCTGGAGTACTGCATCCAGTTCTGGAGCCTCTATTACAAGAGGGATGTGGACTTGCTGGAGTGTGTCCAGAGAAGGGCCACGAGGATGATCAGAGGGCTGCAGCACCTCTGCTATGAGGACAGACTGAAAGAGTTGGGACTGTTCAGTCTGGAGAAGAGGAGGCTCCATGGTGATCTTATTGTGGCCTTCCAGTATCTGAAGAGGGCCTACAAAAAAGCTGGGGAGGGACTTTTTAGGATAACAGGTAGTGACAGGGCTAGGGGGAATGGAGCAAAGCTGGAGATGGGGAGATTCAGACTGGATGTGAGGAAGAAGTTCTTCAGCATGTGAGTGGTGAGAGCCTGGAATGGGTTGCCCAGGGAGGTGGTTGAGGCCCCATCCCTGGAGGTGTTTAAGACCAGGCTGGATGAGGCTGTGGCCAGCCTGATCTAGGGTAGGGTGTCCCTGCCCATGACAGGGGGGTTGGAACTAGGTGATCCTTGTGGTCCCTTCCAACCCTGACTGATTTTATGATTCTAACAAAAAGTTGAAGACAAAATTTCTAAATCCAGAAAACCTATTACTGGTGCATTTATACTGCCTATGTGCAGAAGAAGAGTCTTCAGTCAAAACCCCCTGCTGCTGTATATTAACTGAAACAAGAATCATTGGTGCTGCTTTAACAACAGAGAACAGAAAGCAGTTTTGGTGAGGCAGATATTTCTGTAACTGTGCCAGTACTCCACACAGCCATTTGGCCATTCAACACCTGAGGATAATTAAATTCAAAAGCACTGTACCTTCCGCAGAGGTTTGAGCTTGGTCTCCATTATAAAGTCGTACTTGCAGAGTTCACAACAGCGTGTGTCGGAGCTCTTAATCCACTGGTGCAGGCAGGCTTGATGAACAAAGCGCAAGGTCCCTGTGCAGCGACATGGTGTGATGAGGGGACTTTCATCATCTCCCTCACAGTGACAGATCCTGACAGGAAGGACAGCAAGAACTGGTGAGGGAGCTTGCCAACCAGCAATGCAAAGGCACTAGTTTATTTACACTGCTTTTTCATTTTCAGACTTGACATTCATAAGATGCTAGGTATATGACCTTTCAGATTGGGGCCCAGGAACATACTCCTTGTTTCCCACTGCCACTTAGTAATTTCACTTCACTTAGTTGTTTCTCTTTGAATTCGCTATGTGGTCTGAAGGTGAATCAATAGAAATAACACTTCCCCCCACCCCGCCGCCTTTTATGCATGGCAAAACCTTTAAGACAAATACCACTGCTCTTTCTAAGAGATGAACAGTTCTTGCTCTGTAAATAATGCCAATAAAACAGTCAAAGTTAGCAGAATCTAACCCATGCTAAAAATACCCAGTATGAAAAGTACAAAAAGTTCTTAAGGTATCTCTTTGGAGTTACCCAGTTAAAAAGCTTAGAAAAAACATTTGAGTACTCTGGCCTCATTATTAGGAGGCAGGTGTTAAAATGTCATAGTCCTTCCTCTTTGTCATTCTTCACTGTCCCTTTGAAGCAGACAGCTGTACTATCTGCAGGAAAAATAAATCACTACAGCTCTTAAGTAGACTCTAAGATAGAGGTTAGGCCCAGAACTGTCCTTGCCTTGTAATGGGATACAGAGCTTTTCTCACTACAGTTTTGCATAAAGTGCTCAGTGTCCTAACATCACAATCTGATTACTTTTTTGCTCTATGACAAATGTCCACGTGTCTTGGGGGTCTTTCATTCCAAACAGACTCCTGATCACCCAGTGAAACCTGTAACAGTTTTATTGTCACGCATCTCAGTAAAGGTGGAAAAAGCTCTACAGTGAGCAGAAGGCTTAACTGAACACTTGAAGTTAAGGAATTTCACTCAATGAAGACTAACTTTCTCCCATTCCCACTCCAGAAAACACAACAAATTCTCCAAGCCCTAATGAATGTCCAAAGTGTCTGACTGGCATGTAAGGGAAAAAACAACAACAACAAATCTGAAGCCTGAGGAATTATTTCAGAAGAGAAATGTGGCAACAGCAGCATGGATCCTAGTGTCACACAAACAAAATTTAGAGCTTGGAAACACAGTACTTAGGAAAGCCACCCTCAGATATGTGAGACATAGAAGAGTCTGAACACATCTGAGGAATAACTCACCCATTTATGCAGAAAGCTGTGGCCACACTGTTCCTGGGGTAAGAAAAGGGCTGAGGAGGACCCAGTGCTGAGGTTGATCTTCCTACTGGCCAGGTAAGAACAGAAGGGTGACCTTGATCATGGCACAGGAGCACCTGCTGCATGTTAAAACGTGGCCTGGCAAAGGGGCTCTATGAAAGATTGGCTACAGTACAGCACTGAAGCTGCCAAGTATACAAGCAGGAGAAGGAGGAAATTTCAGCATCTAAGAGAAAGACCAAAGGTTCAAAACCAGCGGCTTCACTATTCTTCCATGTAAGCCACAGTAAAATGAATCTACAATAATGCAAAAGAAAACAAAACAAAACCAAAAATGAAGCTTTGGAAACCTAGTACATACAAGCCTGGTTTCAGTGTCTGTGCTGGTGCCTATAAAGCATCTTATTCCCTATGGGAGTGGAGGTGAGAAGAAAATATCCACATAGTGCACACATTCATTTTTGAGACACATTTTACAAGAGCTCATTTTACAGTCTTGTCTTTACTACCCTAGCCAAGCTAGGTGCATCAGTGGATTAGTTCTGAAATGAAAAATGGTTATATGCTGATTTCTTATTGAGCCCGTAGCTTATGCAGAATTAAATTTTCAAAACACTGAATAGCTATTTTGCTAACAAATGCATTCCCAGCTGAGACTTACATAAAACCCATAATTTTCTTTTTAAATTAAAGCCATCTCCCAAAGGAAAACTAGTATTCTTTGTTAATTTAAATTCAAGATATACATAATTTATTTTACAGGCTTAGCATTTAAACTATTTAGAAATTAGACAACTAAGCTATGTACCCAAGAGCCTTTTTTCCTACTACTGCCTGAACTGCTTAAAACTATTTTAAAAGCTAAAATCCAAGCCCAAAACTCCACTGGGATCTTCAAATGAAGTGACAGTGCAAATATGAAATGAATATAAACATTATTTAGCAGAAATACTTTTACAGAAGAACACTGTATGAATTGCACATTCTATCTGTGCTTTCATTGTACAGAAGTTACAAGCTAAACAGATAAATAATGGAGTGACATTAAGAACTTACATCATACAGAAGCTCAAACTAAATAAACTAATGGCCCCTTCTATCTTTATAGCCATGAAACACGTAATGAGAACAAAACCAAGCTTCAAATGGAACTGAAGTCCAGAGGAAATAATCAAAGGCACGGCATTAATTAGCCTGAATGCTCTTTGTTCCAGTTCAGATCTCCATGATTTGCTTAGCCAGAATAAATTAGCTTAAAAAAAACTTGTGCTACCTAAACTTACGGTAACAGTCTTAAAAGATCACTGATGCCTGACAGCTATTGAAACAGACTGCAGATGCTTAAATATCTCTTAAAGACTTGGACCAGACAACTTGTAATATCTTGCTCAGCCATTAGTTGCCCTTTGCTGTATTTATCTATCATGTACATCATAATTATCACAAATTATCAAAACCAGATTGCAAATACTGTTATGAAAACTATGTTGTACAAACAGAACTGAGGCAGGAACACAAAGCACAGGCTTACCCAATTCATATCTAAATCAAGTCAGAAGCAGCGAACTTCCATACTAGTTTCCTGTTTTCACACAATCGCATCTGTTCAATATTTTCACCCATCAAACCAACTATTTACACGACTGAGCTTATCCCAGGAGTAAAATTTGCTTACATATCAAATACATGAGTTGAATGAAAACAACACACCCTCCACTACAAAGAAAAAAAAATTGCTAAATCTATGCTAGATGTATTGTAGCACAGCACTGATCATAGGTATCAGCAGCATCAGCTGCTTAGACACACCTATGGAATTTATATACTCAGCATTTATCAACTTTCTAGCCCTTTAATGGAGAAATATATTTGGCTATCTGGAAATAGAGGGGAGAGGCAAGGGGAGTCAGCTATTTCACAGAATCTTTTGTTAGAAACTCTTTATAGTCACAAATTAATCCTGCATAATTCTAGTGCTTTAAAGATGCCTGCCTATAAACAGGACCTTGCTTGTCTAGAGGAAAAGATGAGTACAAGACTCCAAAGGAGCTTTTGCTCTACAAATCACATGTGCACCAGACGACACAGCATACACAAGGTGCTGAATGATCTTATGATTGAGATATACCCATTTTTTATGTGTGTGTATAATACACACCTATAGAGATATCCCCATGCTTTGAGATCAAAGAATAGTTTTCTTTAAAGAAAACTTGCTATGAAACTTTATGAAACACTGAAGTAATTATTTTTGCTCTACATGCCAGTATTGTAATTACTCATCACATATTTCTCTAGCACAAAATTATTTCTAAAAGCTTCAGAGCACAGATGTACCAAACAGAGAAATTTACACCAACATTGTGCATATATAATATTAAAATCTATAAATATTCTTTAAGGGATTTCTTAAATAGCAAATCCACTTAAAACACAATAATTTGGCAGGGGGGGAAGAAAAAAGGGAAAAAAAAGAGTTAAACCAAAATAAGTCTGTGAAAGATTTTGCATAATTCATATAAAAGCTGTTGCATATTTTTTGTATGCTCTCTTTAAAAAAAAAAAAACAACAGCTAGAAACAGAAGAGTTAAATTTAGAAAAAGTCTAGAGAATGAGGTATATAAAAGAACAAGTTAAAGAAGTTTAATGAGAACACTTCAGAATTATCCTTCAGTATTTCTTTTTCATTCAAAATCATCCTCGTAAGGCACATGCAAATGATATTGAAAAACTCAATGATAAATGCAGTGCTTGATTGAGAAACTGTATGTGACATATTCAACTTTGCAAATGACTATGCAAATTAAGTAAGTAAAGCTGCCAGCATTTTAAGGTACATACCATCTCCTTCACTGAAGGATGTTTTGATATGATATATACATAAATGAGATAAAATTCTTACTGGATTAAAATGATGAGATGCTGCTAAACTGAGAGGCATCTTCAGACTATGGTATTGTCTCATTGTCTTTACTTCCATGACGATGAACTGGTTTCCCCCAGTTTGGTTCATTGCACGAGTTAGAGGTGTGAACCAAGATGGCACAGATTGTAGACATCTACATCTAAATCAGATTTAGGCTGATTTTCAGAAAAACTGCCAAGAGTTGTCCTATAAACTGTCCTCCACTTCTCATCAAAGTAAGATTTTTATTCTTATTTTCCACACAAACATTTCTTACATAAACTCAGTTTAAAAGGGAAACTAAAATCATCAGAAAGAAAGGAGTTCACATGGAAAGCTTTCAGGTTTTGCTGACAGTAGTCTAGTTTGGCAAAGCCATAGCAGCCAAAACCACAATCTACCTGGTTAGTCACCATCTGAGCTGCTCACTGCAAGAGATACAGGTAGATTCCAACAGGTTTGTTGCTTTTCCTTCACGTACAATGAAACAATTTTACTGCCATTAAAGAGAATAGCTGCTAATCTCTACCCTCATTGGAAAAACAACTGTCATCCTGCCCTGTCTTTCACTAATCCACTTTAGTCTTCAGTAATTAAAAGAAAATAGGCCAATCTCTATGCTGCTGGAGTGAAGTAGAAAATACATTTATTTGGCAGGAGTATCGCATACACCGTGAAACTCTACCCCTACCCAACTTATGAGTGCTCCTTTATGACAGTATGTGTACAGTTGATTACCACAGATGACTACTGTCAAAGGAATTAAGGATAAGAATGAATCAGCATGTCTGTGTCTGTAGTACAAGCCATGCAAGAGCCTTGTCATTAGCAGCAGTACTGGTGGAAAAGCTGTAGTAATGTTGTGTCACCAGAACTCTTTTCAGTGGTTTATGGAATGGCTTTGTGTAATGGTTTAGTGCAAGGGCTAAATTCTCCTACTCTTCCCCTGACCCTGCAATTCTCCTCCCATCTCCCCTCTCCTTATAGGCAGATAAGAAGAGGAGGGGAAAAGAGACAGAGGGAGAGTTTTCAGTTGATTTACACAGAATATTTTACTCCTGTGCTACAAAGGTACTAGATTACATCAGTGTATATAGAAAACAGAAGGAAAAGAGAAAGGAATACCCGTCCAATTCCCACAACAGGCCAAAATGCAGCCACCCGCTCAAGGACTGGAAAAGACAGAGAGAGACCCTCCTTTCCAGGGCCATAACGCTGCACAGCCATAAATGCCATAGTTGTAAACTCATGATTCTGATACTGGGGAATATTATGTGGTTTAAACCACCACAATCCTGTATTTCAAGCTGGCACTGCATCTCACTACTTAATAAAATTTTCAAGAAGTTTCAGCTGTTACCTATAGGCAAAATTTTTAGCTACAGTAAAGAAGTGCAGATAGCTTTCATAGACTCCATTAGAAATGTACCAGCTTGAATTTTACCCTCATTAACAACCATAAAACCTAGGGGATGCCTCTGAGGCTTTCAAAAACAGAAGTGGATATGGAAGCATGGGCATACTGACAAAGATGTATGATAACATTTAAGGACTACAAATGACATAATTACGTAAAATAATAACATATTGCACATATTGTAGTGTTACCTATTGCCTTCTAATATTCCTGAGTGCTATACAGCTATGACTATACTAGCAAGCACTGCAGTGAAAGTTGCAAAGTATCAAATCTGTTCGGGGAAAAAAAAAAGTGCCCTCGTATTTACACCAGGCACAGCTCAGTGAAGGTTGTTTTGATTTGATACTGATTTGAGGCTGGACTATGAATATGTCTTGAAGTTTAGTTTCACTCAAAAGGAATGTAGTTTAAGAAGCCTGAAACCAGTCCTGAGTGTCATCTAGACCACGGCAGAAATAGAGGTGATCAGATGTGCTTCAAAAACAGGCTCCTTAACTAAACCAGAGCACTAATGGAGCAGCTTCACTGACAAAATGAGGCACTGCTACTGTCTCAGAACTGAGACTTGTTTGCTGTCACTGTGATGCAATTTCTATGCACTGGCAACTAAATGAATACGAATGCTCAATACCCACACTGCTGTTTTCCTGTAGATGGAAGCAGACTAGCAGAAAAGAAATGCTTTTGAACTGTAACAGATCTCCCTCATAAAAAGGAAACATCTTCTCCATATAAATATGCTCAAGGAAGATAATGCCTTTTCAAAAAGTATCTTTGTGGAAAAATAATTGAAAAATCAGTTAAAAATCGAAATTTGTAAGAGACTCAAGAGCAAATAACATTAGAAAAAGCACATTAAAATCTTTAATTTTGTCAACATTTTTGTCCTATTAGTTTTCCATTATAGATAATAAACAGGATATCTAACCATCTAAGAATTTATGAGTAATTCCTGACTCAGATGCACCATCAGTGCAGTTCTATTTAAGTGTCAGATAAGATTTACTACACTGAACATAATTCAAAGAACTAGGGACTGCATCCTAAAAAAGGACTTAGTTTTCCACCCACCTGCCCAGTGAAAGTCAGAGTAACGAAACTCCTTAAACAACATATGCATAAAGCTTTAACTAATGAAACTCCTTAAACAACATATGCATAAACTTTAATATTTAATAATGAGACTCTTAAAACCAGTGTCTCACTCAAGCAATTTTTTGCAAGGAAGTAGTACCACTTCACCTATTTGCATCAAAAATAAGAACAGAAAGAGCAGAAACCAGAAGTTCTCCCTTAGCTAAGTGACCCTAACTATAACAAAGATCTGCTTGCCTTTTTCTTTTTTTTTTTGGTACACCTTGCATCCTTCTGAATCATGGAGTTTCCAAAAGTGTTTGCATATCCAGATGGCTAAAGAGGTGACAGATGGGCTCAGAACCATCAGGCAGAGAATAGAATTAACCAGGATTTCATAGTGATTCAAAGACTGAGGAACCACTAGACCATCACACAGAGATTACTCAAAAACTAAGAGATTCCTACCAGAAAGTCACCTTACAAAAAGAAGGCTTTGAACAGGAAAGTGATCAGCAGTTCTTTAAGAGGGAGGGATGAAGAGCCAAAATGAAGTACAAGATTCAGAAATATGGCTTCTAATGAGCCCCCAAAGCAGTAATGTTCCTTGGAGAAACAGAAATGTCTCTTCAGCCAATCACTGTCTGGCAGCTCAGCATCCTCCAGTTTCTGGTGATTTTTGAGCATTCTAGATGGTATCTCAAGTCTATGTAGTCTGCACTACAGTATCACTTTTTACTGGATTCAACCTCATGCTTTCAGTAAAAATATTGTAAACTAGCATTAAATTTCTATGGTAGCATTTGAGCCTGTATTTCTATCTTCTGTCCACCTTTCTCTTTTCCCCAAAGTCCATAAGGACTTGTTTCCTCGCAAGTGGTTTTCTGCCTGTTTATTGTGTGAGCATTCCATTACATGAATATTTCAGTTTGTAAGCAGTTTCATGCAAGATACTACTTTTGCAGGTCATACTAAATAATATAATAAAATAAATGTTCTAACACTTTATTTCAGCAAAACTATATAATCTTGTCAAAGTGCTATGTATACTATTTCTTCCTTCTTATGATTGTGTTAACATAGAAATACCCATATTAGTCTTTCCCTAAGTCTTCAATAGTCTTTTAATCACCACACTCAATTTAAAAATTGGATTTAAAAAAAAAAAGGATTTGAAGTAGATTCTGTTGATTTCATGAATCAGCTTCATCATCCCACTTACTAGTTCTCCCCATTCCTACCCCTCCTCAAGCATGTCTTACTCCTCTATTTACTCCTCAAATGAGAGTCTGTCATTACCTGACTGTGTACAAAATCATTTGTGGAGTTGAACAGAATCAAAATTCTATTTCTGATAAGGGTTTTTTTCATAGTGAGAAACTCCACCTTGTCACTTCTTTTAGCTAATTACAGTTCTGTTGTTATCCTGAAATGACTGCAGCAGTTTTACAAAACCATTTTACACCAAAACCATAACTAGTCAAACAAACAAAAAAAGTTTCAGTTCTCCCATCACAAACAATAAAAATATCACAAGAGTAATTCAGAGTCAATACACAAAGCCCTTCTGATACACTAGCGGTAGTATCAACCAGGCAATTTTCTTTCCATAGGAATTCCCATGTGAAAATTCATGAGACTAAATCCTTACAATCTACTTACTTTATTGTGCCCCACCAAAACTTTTCCTTTAGGAAGTTTATCCTCATGATATTAAAAAAAAAAAAAAAAAAAAATTTTAGAAGTTGTGCCTCAAGCCATATGCCAAATTTCAGGACAAAGTAAGTACATATGAAGAAAATCTCAGACCCTGGGCAGCTTTGGAGAAGGGAAGTCCAACTGTATGATTTAGAAAACCTATCCTGGGAATCTCAAAACAGAGTGCCAAAACAATTCAGTGTAGTCGTAAACTATGCAGGTGCTCCTAATACCAGTAGCAAAAAACATTGACATGGACATCAGAAAAAAGGAGAATGTTCAAGGAAGAAGACTGTAAAGATCATAACTAATTCAGTGTAGTCATAAACTATGCAGTTGTTCCTAATACCAGTAGCAAAAACATTGACATGGACATCAGAAAAAAGGGGTGTGTTCAAGGAAGAAGACTGTAAAGATCACAACTGATTCCATATCATTTTTTCACCATTTTGGAAACAGAGTAACATTTACATTAGAAGGGGTCATGTCTTCACCTGAAGTGACCAAGAGGCCTACATTAAACTAGGTGAAGTATATACTGCATCACAGTATTAGAGTACTTTATCTGGCTAATGTGCTTATGCCAGAGTTGAGTGGGTTCTAGCACATCCCTGCTCATGCAGCTACATGTACATTGAAGAAACTGTCTTAGTGCATATGTATTTGAGGCCTACTAACAGTACTTCATGAGGAAGTAAAGGGGAAAAAAAGGGGTCCACGCAACCACTTATAAGACAAAATAATCAGCATCAGGGGATGTTCAATATCCTCGTTTATCTGCTATTTCTACACAATCCCATCTAGGTCTTGTCACATCAGCTAGAAGATATGAATACCTAGGATGAAAATCTTGAAGAAACAGCTCAAGAAAGCAATTTTTTCCACATCACAAACAGCTACGTTAATCCTGGTCTTAGATCAACCATCACAACCCCCTCCTTTTTCTGTTTCTCATGCAGCAAAATAATTACTGTATATGTTCACTGAAACCTAATTCTGGTTGTTTTTTTTTTCAGATGCAAGATTGTGAATCTGAGGAACAACGTATCAGAGACCATGAGTCAAGTCTGTGCACAGACCTACCCTGTGAAATAGAAACTACAGTCTTTACTGATTAGGCACTAAGGACATGTCTTCCTTTTTCTTCAGCCAACTGCAAACTAAGACAATTTACCAGCTATGAAAAATTAGCACGCATTTGATTTTATAATATCTTTCCCAGATGTATTATCATCAATATGACACATCTAGCAATGACAACAGCAACAAAATATCATTATCCCTGGCATGAAGAAAAATCCAATAATGACTCTCATGACAATTTTTCCAAAAAAGGCCAAGCTATCAACTGTATTGAGTTTAATGCTGGCTGTGCCTTTTTCACCTCCATGGATAGTGAGCCACAGGACACACACTTAGAAAAAATTTTCAACATTAGTCTACTAAACAAGAGTGACCTCATTACTGTCTACAACCACCTGAAGGGAGGTTGTAGCCAGGTGGTGGTCAGTCTTTTCTCCCAGACAACCAGCAACAGAACAAGGGGACACAATCTCAAGTTGTACCAGGGGAGGTATAGGCTTGATATTCAAAGGAAGTTCTTGCCAGAAAGAGTGATTTGACATTGGAATGGGCTGCCCAGCGAGGTGGTGGAGCCACCATCCCTGGAGGTGTTCAAGAAAAGACTGGATGAGGCACTTAGTGTCATGGTCTAGTGGACTGGATAAGGCTAGGTTGGACTGGATAATCTTGGAGGTCTCTTCCAACCTACTTGACTCTATGATTCTACGATAAGAGCTTTCTTGGAAAGTTTGCATGCACATCCAAAAAGCCAATCCCTGAATCAGTTCCAAGTCTTATAAAAAGTGCCTAATAATTATAATAAAATTGAATAAATCAAAAAGACAGATAAAGGACTGGACTCGAACTTCCATCTGAAAGCAAAGTTTGGGGACTAAGGCAAGAGTTAGGAATTACCCATGCTGAAATAATGTATGTGAATTTCTGAGTAGGTCATCTTCTTAGTAGTTATTGAATAACTCTATTATATACGTATTGTGCTTACTACATTGGATCTTCAATACATGCTGGCTTAGTGGTTCAGAAATTTAAGACAATTCAAGTTATTAGCATGACAAGTTGTTACCTGCACACTTCTCAGCAGGCATACTTAAAAAATGAGCGACTTGTTATTACTGCTGCTGTCTCTTTGCAGTTCTGTAAGGCGAAGAGGTGCCAAGTCATGGATGTGGTCCCGATATACAAGCTGATGCACACAACTGGACATTACTCTGAAAAAACCTTAAATTATCACGACAAACAACAGTTGGACAACTTAAGAGTTCACTCTTTCTTGCTAAATGTAGCAAGGAGTGCGCAGCACGAGCTGTATTAGTAATGGCTTTTATCTCCTGCTGTGAAAAAGGACAATGCCTGTATGTCGTCTTTCTTCTTTTTAAAACTAGGATCTTTGTAGCATTTTACTAGGCTGAAGTATACTGTGAAACTGCATGATGTGGCATCGTGAACTTCCTCATTCTGACCGTGTTTACGTTTCCATGCAAATTTCTTCCCAGAAAAGTGAGAAGTTTCGGGTTACCATAGCAAGAAACAGCCTGATCCTCATTTGCACTTTGTAGATGAGAGTAAATGCTGGCTCACAGGTTTGAGGAGAAAGAATATTAATAAAAAAAACAAAGCACAAACCCTTGTTTCAGTTCTGTTAAACTTACAGGATGGTGCTTTCCCATTTACCTTTAAATCAAGTACCTCAAGTCCATCCAGCTGTCTACAACAAATTTGGACTTCAGCTCAGCAGTGACTAGCTTACTTTTTCAGGGGAAAATGCTCACTCACTGACTGCATATTTCACACCATGGGTTTCTTTCCCAAAGCCTATTTTAATGCTTATCTTGTCCAGTCATCCTTAGTACCATTCCAAGCCTTAGGATTCCAAGCCAAACTAAGAGGCCCTACACATTCAGTCTAGAGGTGTTCAGCAGTGCAAAGTCACATACAACTTATGCCTGACTGAAAAGGATTTTGCAGTACCATCCATCAGATTGGTAGCTTTAATGGATACTGAATCAAGATCATATATTTATTTCATGTAAGTTAATGAAAAATAACAAAAAAAAAAAAAAAAAGACTAAAGCTTTATTTGCACTGATCACCTAAGAAGGAAAAACTCCATATCCCATTGTACTGAGCTATCAGGCATTCTGCCTCATTCTGTGCCTCTAGCTGGAGATCTAAAGCACAGCAATACTCTGCCAGAGAACACAGTATATCTGTCTTCATGAGGAAGAATGGAGCAAAGAAAAAAACCTGTAACCTTGATGGGATTAGAGTTTTTAAATAGAAGCAGTATGCCTTCAGAATTACGTGGGCTAAATTCTCTGTAACAAAGCCATTTGTGTTATTCCTATAGTCTGACTCACCCTAAGACTAGTCAGAAAGAGTGACAGGAACTCAGCATCACTGAGAAACAATGACAGAAGGTAGCCTAGAGAAGTGCACTTAGCCCATTGTGGTGGGAAATCGCTCTTAAGAATGTTAAATCTTTCTTACTAGGGACTAACCTGCATACTTCTAAATCATCAGACCAGTCATCATACAACACCGGAGGCTTCTGAACAGCATCGGTCATACCAGGCCCTGCCCCAGCCGGTGCTCCTTTATCTGGGGCTGACAGAGCATCACTGCCAGAGCCTGTCTCTGCAAAGCAGTCCTTCGAATCTTTATTGTGCCTAAGGAAAGATGCAGGCTGCCGATCTCTGTAGCAGCTTTTTCCCTTGCTCTTCCCACATTTTCTTGAGGAAATTCTTGCTTCCTGAGATGATGCTGAAGACTGTGATTCCTTAAGCCTTGGAACCCTCCTTCGGCGGTGATTTAAAGTAGGATTCTCAGGGTCAGACACTTCTTGCTTCTTTTTCCCCATTGTTCCCATGCTGACAAGTTCAAATGCATTATTGTTCGAGAACCCGTCCTGGTTACTGCACGATTTATTGTTTCTTCTCCCTCTCCTGGTCATTCTGGCCTTTTCTCTTGCTCTCCTTCTAGCCTGAGCCCACTGACTCTCATCTGAAGATGATGATGTATCAGACACATTCCAGCTGGATCTCACAGGCTGAGGATACATTTTACAGTCTTTCCCCTTTCCTTGCTTTTCTGTCTGCTCACCATTGTCTCCAGTCTCTCTTTTCCGCCTAAACCTTCGTTTTACTTGTTTTTTAACAGAATCCCTATTAGAAGGGGTCAGCACCATGACAGGGGTTGCATGTTCAAGCTCATCTTCTGACAAATCATGCAAAGCAGTAGATCTAGACAAAGCAGTAAGCAAAGGAAAGGGATGGAAATGGTAAGGGTGGATGGAAAGAGAGAAATCACAGAAAAAGGATGAAAATGAGAACACGAACTTTAATAGAAAAGCATAAGACTGAAATGCAAGACCAGATCCAAAACAATGATAAAAAAAACCCCACAACGCTACCAACAACAAAAAAACAGCAAAAAACACAACCACTAAAGTCTATGTAAATTATGAATAATGTTAAGCAGAAGCAACAGCTACATATCATGCAATAAAAACAACTAACAACTATCAGCCAGATTAGAGTACAATTTTCTCAGCACGTACCTACAAATGTCTTGAGTGGAAGGGCAGACAGACAATCGTGACTGACTCCTGGGAGCTGCTCCTGTTGTAGGACTGCTTGCCTGTTGAAATAAGTTAAACAATTTGGAATCTTTGTCCATGAAATACATTGCAGATATTTTATTGCTTGGCCACATGATTACAAAATTAAAGTAATTGTTGCTGCTGTTCATAGTGTATTTTGAACGCACGCAAGCTCAAAAAATACAGGAAGCCTGACCAAAAGCAAAACCTATTTGTGGAACTAAATAGTACTGAAGTGTTTCAGCTCTCATTTGCTCAAAGCTACTTTTTGTCACTGTTTAAGGAAGTAGCTTTCAACATCTGAATTTTCATTTTAGTTTTGATCTACGGTAAATGTCTGATAAGAAAGGGTGTCGTTTTTATTTCACTCAATCAAACATGGAGTGAAGCACATTTACATTATGCTGAGTGATGAAGAGCATAAAGCTAATTTATGTTAAGTGGACTGGCAGAACAGAAAGAAAAATAAAGTATGTTTCAGAAGATTTTTGTGGCAATCAGATCTTCTAAAAGAGCTGCAAAGAACATGAATTTGATAAGCCTAAGACTAAAGTACAGACTGCATCTTGACAGAGCTAATTCACGTTCTCAGGCAGCAGGAGAGTTATAAAACACGTTTAGTACGTGACATTTTTCTTACAAGGTTGTTGCTACAAATTGTAGACTCAGTAATTCAAAACTCCCATTAAAAACATATTTTGATGGTGTTAACAGCAAACCACTTAAATGCGCCTCACAGTCTACTGGCAGCATAGCTTTTCAATCCAAGGCTTTGCAATTTTACAGGATCACTCACAAGGTACAGTACTGTAGGAAAAGGGTTCAATGCAAATCATTCTTAAGACTATGATATTCTCTTAGATGATAAAGGCATTAGATTTTAGTATGCAAACATGTTCCATTGAGCACCACTATCTAATGAAGACAAAATACTATAAGCCTAAGACTGTGCACCAAATGCAAGAGAAGAATGACTAAGATTACAGAGTACAAATAATATGAAGATGTAGAGACTATCATCCAAAGCTTTTGTATTAGCAAAGCAAATTCAGTCACACATAAAGTCCATAATTAAAATTATTTCTAGCTCGCCTTTCACAGACATTTTTATGATATCAGTTTGAAAATTAAAAGTGCAAGTAAAAATAAATACAGCAAGTATCTACTGACACATCAGTGTTATCCATAGGTATTAATACCCAGTATATTTCATGCACAGATCTTTTAGAAATATCAGTCACCACTATGTGTATTTTTCCTTTTAATGGGATACAAGCTAAGACTTGAGTTTGGTACTTCCACATTAAACTAAATTTCCAGCTTTCAGAATGCAAGTTTCAGAATGCAAGTATCAGAATGCAAGTTTTTACTTCTTGAATAGTATCACACCACCAAAGATATTATTATTTCTTTACTACTAGTTCCATGAAATGAAACTCAGAAATATGAAAAAAATAAGCCAGCTTAAGAAAACAATTATGCACAGTCCTTATGTTCAAATGTATTCTCAAGTGTCTGGGTCTGCCAGGCAGAGGAGGGACACTGGAGACTGAAGACTTTGAAAACTGTCCTGGATGTGTTCCTGGGCAAACTGCTCTAGGCAAACCTGCTTTAGGAGGGCTGGCCTAGACCACCTCCAGCCCTTACCATTCTGTGATTCTGTGAGCACTGACGTGCCTACATGCAATCTAACGCTGGAAAAAAACACAAGTGCAGCAAGTTAAATTGTCTGTGTTTCATATATTTTTTTTCTACAAAAGCTACACTTCAATATGTACATTGTGAAGAAATATGAATTTTTCTTACACACATATTAGAAACAGATGGCATATACATGGTTAGGTACATAACATTCTTCTACATCAGCTTTTCTGATTAGTTTTAAGTCCTTAGGCATACTTCAAGATACTTATGAGAAAAGATATTGACATCAGCACCAGAGCCATGTTGTTGAGCTACATACTACTGTGTGAAACAAAAAACCATTCCTAGGACAAAACCCCAGGTGAAGGACTGCTAAGAAAATACCGCCCTAGAGTCGGGTATCACCTTGCCACAAGCATTACCTTTTGGAGAAGAATGGTTAAGCTGCCTCAGTAACTGTACAGGAGGTCTGCACAAATTAAAGAAACTTTCAGCAGCTATTAAAGCAGGAAGTCAGCTAGACGGTTCTTAAGAGGGTTGGAGTCAAGCCAACAATTAAAATAAATTCCTTGAAAAGCTTTTACATTTGTTTTTTGGGACTGGGAACAGGTAGAAATCTAATTATTTTAAGATAAAAAATACATTACCAGTTTGATAGCTTAAATCTTATATTTCACTCTCTGCTATAAAGACATCTGGACTGTTTCAGTCCTGCTCAGTCAAATTTACTTTCCAGTTCCCCTGCCGTGGCATAACGATGTTATGCTTAGTTGCACGTAACTCAGAGGAAGGCATATTTCCTTCTCAAGTAATTTACAATAAAAGATTCAAAAATCTTTAACAAACACCTTTTGCTTGTCTGTCTAATGCCTACTGGAGCAAATGACATCTGTGAAGTCAAAACACTAGTGCACTTCTTAAATCTTAAAAAACAAAGCATGAAAAGACCAACATGTTGCGCACAAGATAATTTAGTCTTATCTGTGAGGAAGTTTCATTCAATGGGCTTCTAAAACTTTTAAACACAGTTTGTTGTTTTTTTTTTACTTTAAAATACCTTTCAATGGTATAAGCATAGAATAGCAGGTTGGAAGTGACCTCAGTAGTCGTCTGGTACAACCTTCCCTGGCAAAAGCACATTCTAGACATGACAACCAAACACTATGTCCAACTTGATCTTAAAAATGTCCAGTGTTGAGGAAACAAAAATGAAGTGTTTTCTAAAACCCAGAGAATTAGCATTCCTGATATTCATTATTTGAGGTTTAGTTACAGATCTCACAGGCACTAGATGACCTTATTTTGTAAACAATTCCAGTCTTATCTGTGCAAATTAAACAGGAGCGGAAGAACCTCTTAATGTTAGGTCTGTCTCTGCTACCATATATCATATGAATATAACCACCAATAGCTAATCAAGGTGTTTTTAAAATCCTGTAAATTCCAAGTCAGCTGAAAGCTTATTCCAGACCTTTACCCCCAAAGCCCTTTGCTTCTTCACCCTACCCCTGTTCTGACAGCATAAATTGCATCCGCTTTCTGTTGCCAACACTGCCTCAGGGCTTACCTCCTTTCTTAGAGTAGTAGTTCCTCTCAGACATCTCCTCTACAAGCCATAGATCCCAAAAGCAGTTTTGTTTTTGGGTTTTTTTTTTTAAAGAAGTAGATTCTTAAGTCCAGACTCACAATGAAGATATCTAAAGTAGTGTTTAGTCAGGTGGCATATTTACAGAACACAGCACAAAGCCATATAGAAGTTTCAGGTCAGATCTTGGAAGGGATACAGTTGCATCAGTATAGCATTTTGCTTTGAGTGGCAGAGAGGGTTGATAAACCCAAATGTGATGTGCCCTTTACAAATTCTGCATTTGTTCAGTTGACACTACTCAGCAATACTGTGCTTCCATAAAATACAGCATTGAACAATCCATCACCTCTGCTTATAACAGATGTGGCAGGATTGTCTTTGGGTTTTGTTGTTTCGTTTTAATTATCCTTAGCAGTAGCTTTAGCAATAGAAACAAAAAACTTTTAAGTAGCATCAATTTTATTTTAAAGGCATATCTGACAACATTCATTTGAATATATTCTGCTCACACTGTATCAGTCAAGCTCTTATGGAAATGTATATGCAACAGATGTCAGAAACAGTTTCAAGCAGACAGATCTTCGTGCTATAATTGCTATCCCATTGTTGTATTACTGGTTACCACATCGAATATTTTGAGCTATAGTATTTATTGAATAGAAGGATGACACTGATGCTGTGAATTCCAATTTGACTTGGTAGGCAGAATAATTTTACTTTTATTCCTTGAATGAATGTTTGCTTCAGACAGCTATATTGTACAGGTCATTGGAATGGGAACTAATGGGCACTAATTCTATTATAGCAACTTGTATCAGCAACAGAATGTGGTAATTCAAAATACAGTTGTATGACAATTAATTTATAAGCAAGTCAGCTCATTTCTCTATGCCATCAGCACAAGGGAGATGTTTGAGGGACTACACCAACTCTAGCTAATTAGGTCTGGCACTTCAAAAACATTAGGCACTAGAGAGGTATTCCCTAGTCATCACATCCTGCTGCCTCAGCCAGTTCAGATGAACCCTCTTGTTAAGGATTTGCAATTCAATTAACAGACAGAACTGGACACTTCTCCATAGTTATTTTTCATATGTTCCATAGTAATTGACAGCATACCTTCCAAAAATAATATTGGTAAATATGGAGTTTTCAGAACAAGCAAGACGATAATCATTTATCTGACACAAAAGGACTTAAATATCTCATGCCTGTGCTAGAAGACTTCACTAAAGACAAAAATGGAAAACAGAACGAGGTTCAACTAATGAAAAAAAATTCAAATAAAAAATGCATTCATCTCAGTGTTTAAGTTTTGTCAGAATTTCACAGTAAAAAAATGAGTCTTCACTGACTATCTATTGCTTAACACTGAAATTTTAAACTAGCCCAAGAGCTTAAATCAAGCTGTGATCCTCATAAGAGAGGTCTCTGTTTTGACCTAACAGCGAAGCTGTTCAGTAAGTGCACAGCATTCATATTGTAACAGAGATAAGCTTTAAAACAAGAAACTAGATGTAATAGGCAGCTGATATAAAATGGTCTCATATATCACCAAGAAGGCTCATGAATCTTATAGTGCCTTCGTTTCTGAGTAAGGAAGACCAGAGGCATTGCCAAAAGCTACTCGCTTTTCTATAACTTTTACTTAAGCGGTATTGTAAATTGAGAGATGATATAGCAGTCAAAGAATGTGACTAATGCTTTTATCCTCCCACTAAGTGTGCTTTAGAGCAGCAATGCATCACAGAATCATTCAGATTCCACCAATACAGTTCAAAAGCAGTTATAATAATGGTGTACCTTAGAAAAATAGCAACCTTAGAAGATTAGAGCAGTTTGCATGGGAATGAGCTCAGCAGGAGATCCAGTCTGTGTATTTTCATCTGAAAATTTGTGCTTTGTAAACAATGCAACTTCTTATGGACAAAGTCCAGCTTTACAAACTTTCATTTGAGTAAGTCCTCAGGTGCAAAAAGATCAAGTACATGGCAGAAATGGCCCAAGCTATCTGGATCTCACCAAGTATGTCTTGATGGCAATAGAATTTTATGCATATGAGTATGGAGGAGCGTGGGCTCTTGAATTTGATTTGTAGTGTTGTTTGGCTTTTCTGGGCTTTTTCCCTCTTTATGATGGAGTTCCTACTTTGTGTTTAGATTTCAAAGTCTGATTGATGGGCTTTACAGCAACCATTAAATTAACTGGTAACTCAGTTGGGGTTACATTATCTTTCACCTTTTGTTTGTAAATTACGTCTTGTGCATTTCTTCCCCAAACATTTTATTTCTCTCCTTTCCACCTCCCACATGCCTCTGAATAAAAGGAATAAAGGAAAAGGTAGCACGGAAAGAGAAGGTGGAAACATCCTCATGATTATGCTTCACAATACCATTCAGCATCTTTAAGTCAATATGATCCTGTAATAAAATGGTTTGAAGTCCACAGGATTACAACAGGTTTACCCTCCATAAAAGTAAAATCAAAACTGCAAGTGGCAAATCTGTCCTACTATTTAAATAGCAGAACCAACAAAAGCAATTACAACTTTGACTTGCACATTCAATAAGTTCTAAAATTTCTTTTCTTCTCTCTCATCTGTCTTGTAAAGATAGAAGTTCTACTCAAAAACCTATTCTTTCTATAGACATAGCACTGCTGGCAAGCTTTAAATTATCAGATGCATTACAGCTTGCAAAAATATTTGTACTGCAGCAACGTAGTATTTGTTATTCATTATTCTCTCCAAGGATGTGTCTTTCTATCCATTATCACTTTCTTCTGTAGTCCTTAGAAAAAAAAATATACTGATGCAGACAACTGAAACAAAGGACATGCTGGTCATTACACAAAGCCTTGAGACCCACAGCTTTTGACTGTTTGAAAGGAGCTAAATACAAATTTAGCCTGTAAGAGATGTGAAATACAAATCTGTATTTCCTTTGTTACTAGATTTTGAAGTACTTTAGCTCTAAAGGTAGTCAATATAAGTATTCATCAAACATTATGTAAACTTCCTCCTCCAAAGAGAGCACGTGCTTCCACATATTCATCTATGTGCAAGAGCTAAGTCTCAAAAGGTTTCTACATACTAAAGAGCTTTCAACAATATGACATGCCTGCCATACTTCCACAAGTGCATAGGTATGTGAACACAAGCTCAGCATATCCTTCATTTGGTCTGAAAGGCTACAAAGGAGATGGACTAGATGGATTCCCATCTGTGAGATAACATTATTGTGTTAGAACAACTATGGTATGTACTTGGTATCTATTTATTTTGCCTGTAAGGAAGAGAAAGATCTAGATGTGCCACAGTAAAAGATCTGTAGAAAGAATATTGGAATGACTAACCAGAAGTCAGTGAAAAACTCACAATACATCATTATGAAATTCAGAAAACTAATTTTTTAATGAGGTGCAATAAGCTCCAGACAGCAGCAAAAACCAGTTTTATGTCAAACAAACAAAGTTTGCTTAACTGTACAAAGTTTGCTTTATTATTTTTAAGACAAATACCTGGAATGTGCTTCTGAGTGAAAAAATAAATTGCCAGGAGTACATATGGAACAGGTTACAAGTGACAACTCTTACTGAAAACTATTAAGCACATGTAATAACAAGTAAGCCACATTTACTGAAAACAAATCGAAGCTACTTGTGTACAGCACTGCATATGATAGGACTGAAATTTGCGATTAACACGAGGTCTTTACAGAAATGGAAATTGTATATAGGCATTACACACAAAATAAGCTTGTATAAGCATCATGTTTGTGGTACTTAAAACATTTCAAGCATATATGTAAGGCTTTTTTTCTAGCTATGTCAATTTAGGTAACGTCAGAATACATTGTTGGCAAGAAAAAAAACCACTAAAAACACAGACTTGATGGGTGGCCCACTTGCTGGATGGTCCCATGCAGAGAGTGGTGATCAAGGGCACAATGTTCACCTGGAGACCAGTGGCAAGTGGCATCCTTCACGGGTCAGCGCTGGGACCAGTGCTGTTTAACATCTGTGTCAGTGATATGGACAGAGGAATTGAGTGCACCCTCAGCAGGTTCGCAGATGGCAGAGTCAACTTGCTACAGGGCAGGGATGCCACCTAGAGGGACCTGGACAGGCTGGAGAAGTAGGCCGAGGCCAACCTCATGAAAATCAACAAGGCAAACGTAAGGCCCCACACCTGTGTTGACACAATTCCAAGCACAAATCCAGGCTGGGTGGCAAATGGCTGGAGAGCAGCCCTGAGGAAAAGGACCTAGGGGTCTGGGTTGATCAGAAGTTCAACATGAGCTGGCAGTGTGAGTGCAGCCCAGACAGCAACTGTGTCCTGGGCTGCATCAAGAGCAGTGTGGCCAGCAGGGCAAGGGAGGGGACCTTCCCCCTTTGCTCTCGTCAGACCCTATCTGGAGTACTTTGTACCGTTCTGGAGCCCCCAACACAAGGAGGACATGGAACTGTTAGAGTGAGTCCAGAGAAGGGCCATGAAGATGATCAGAGTGCTGGAGCACCTCTCCTATGAGGACAGGCTACAAGGGTTGGGGCTCTTCAGTCTGGAGAAGAGAAGACTTTGAGGAGACCTTAGAGTGGCCTTCCACTATCTGAAGGAGGCCTACAGGAAGGCTGGGGAGGGACTACTGACAAGGTCTTGTAATGACACGATAAGGAGTAATGGGTTTAAACTGCAAGAATAGACATTCAAACTAGGTGTTAGGAAGAAGTTCTTTACAGTGAAGGTGGTGAGACACCGGAACAGGTTGCCCAGGGAGGTTGTGGCTGCTCCCTCCCTGGAGGTGTTCAAGGCTAGGCTGGATGAGGCCTTGAGCGACCTGTTCTAGCAGGAGCTGTCCCTGCCTACGGCAGTGGGCTGGAACTGGATAATGTTTGAGGTCCCTTCCAACCTAAACCATTCTATGGATCTATGAATTGTGATTTAATAAAACACAATCTGTGTCATTTTCTATATTATTGTAAACATACAATTGTATCTTTGTATGTATTCCTTATCAGAACACAATTTCATTCTTTGATATGCTTTCCTTTCTTTTAAAGTAAAAATGTGTTGTTTTCTAAATGGTTTTCCCCTTCAACAGAGATGCACTTAATGCATTTTTTTTTCAGAAGTTCAGACTTCAGGCACACGTAAACTCTTCAGTCACACCTTTTGTTAAACTTATTGTGAATAAAGCATAAATTGTATGGACAAATATTTTCTAAATAAAGAAACAGAGCATTTAAATTTAAGAGAAAAAAAGGCACAGCAATAACTATGTCATGGTATCCAGTTCCGTTTTTTTGCCTGCCTTTGTTTTATGTTTTGATGAACAACACTGTTCTCACTAATTTGTTTACTTTGTGCTGTTGTTTTCCAAAAGAAATGAGAGTTAAGTGCCTTTGTATGAGTAAGGAGAATCATTTAGATGACTAACATAACATTTACACTCATATTTTAATGCTGTTTTTTCATACATGCTATAATTCACTGTAACAGCATTTTCAAAGGCTGACATTTCACACTTTACAAGAGCAAGGACTTACTTTTATTTTGGTTTGTTTTCATTTTTGAAAGCACTACATTCCTCAGTTGCTTACTACAGTAATCTAGAAGCTATACTTGGAAAGGATGGAGCTACATGGTTCCTTGAAAAAAAAACACCCCATTGATCTGGCAGAGATTAGTTGTTTATGACTCATGTGAAATTGGGAAAGAACAATTACAAATAGGGATCAACTTGTCGAGTGCAGCCCCCGGTAGCAAAACACAAATGGTCACACACTGCTCTCCAGAATTCAAGCATACCAGAGGTATCATGGAGATGCTCAATTCCTCTTTCAGGTTGTCAAAGTCCATGATATGGACTTCTTTAAAAAGAACATTCCTTTCCCACCATAAACTCTATCATTTGTCCTTAGAGTAATTCAGACAGAAGATATTATGCATTCTTTGTCAGTATCACTGCCAGAGACATGGTGGCATGTTTAAGCATTACAAAAAAAAAGTGTGTAATAATGAGTTCTGCTCCAACTGTGATAGAGGATTCCTCATTCATTCACCTCCTACTGTGAGAGGATGAAAAATTAGACAATAACAAAGCCCATATGAAAGAACATTCAATTGTAATTGAAGAGATTGAAAGGAAATTTACCACTCAAAAGGATAAAATATTATATACTACATGTTACATAAATTGATAATAAATCTGTGACACACATTTCAAAAATCCCAAACCAAGTAGCTGAAATCAACAATCAAAACACTGGCAACAATTTTTTTTTTTCATCTAAAACTTTAGCAAGTGATACTTTGACATGCTGATATTTTTTGGTTTTAATTTGTTATCTTAATAAGAGGAACCTAAGCTAACATAAGAAAGGATAGCAACCTGCATAAACATATAGTAAAACAAACTGCTTCCTTGTTTCCTTTCTTTTCCTTTTTTTTGGGAGTTTGTTTGGTTTGGGTTTTTTGTTTGTTGGGGGTTTTGGTGGTGTTGTTGTTTTTTAATATTGATTCTAAATTAGACCAATGAATATTCCAACACAGAATATTCTGAAGCGATCACCTCACTTCCTCCTGACATAACTCAGCCAAGTTTCATTAGATGGATGCTTCAGAGGGTTGTAAATAGTGCTCTAACACCTGCTCCAGGCTTCTGAGAAGCAATTGAGCCAAAAGGAAAACCAAGCCATTTACTTCAAGCCTAAGTTTCTCTGCACTGAAAAATAAGCCCAAAAGTTCCCATCAGAAAATTTCAAATCTTACTGCTGAGGGAGCAGCCTTCTCTAAGGAGCTCTTGACTCATAATTAACATGCAGAAAAATAATTACAATGTGTTAGAAACAGCTATTCCAGAAAGCATTTTAACATAAGCAGGCACCCTTAGAAACACATACGAGCATAACCTTGATGAACTGTAATTCAAACAAGATTTGTTCTATTGGTTCACCACAACAGAAAGGAATGAATCCACCAGATCCTTCCCACACCAGCTTTCATCTTAAATTATACACATATTTAGGAAAACAAATTTACCAGAGAAATCTACAGTGTACAGAATCAACCTAATTCTTCACAGAGAGAGTGATTTGCCATTGGAATGAGCTGCCCAGGGAGGTGGAGGAGTCGCCATCCCTGGAGGTGTTCAGGAGAAGACTGGATGAGGCACTTAGTGCCATGGTCTAGTTGACTGGATAGGGCTGGGTGATAGGTTGGACTGGATGATCTTGGAGGTCTCTTCCAACCTGGTTGATTCTATTCTACTCTAATTCAGAATTATGGTACCTAGTATGCAAAATTGCTTGAGCATATACCGCAAACCTCAAGTGTCCTTTCTGAATAAACATTATGAAATATGAATTCATGTTGGCAGGATCTTTTTTCTACATTCCATTTCACAAATATGGTGGTATAAAAATCCAGTGGTAGCAGGCAACATCTACTCTGCTCTGGGGCAGGATCTCCAGATGCCAAAGGTGTGATACACAATACACAGTAACTATTAAAATGCAACCCTGCACTAACATTTTTTAGCTTATTCACAGAGGTAAATGAATGCAGTAAAGGACAATGCTTTTATTATAGTAATCTGTATTTGATTTCAAATCAAACATCTTTCAGCATTTGAAAGGGCTTCATTGGCATTTAGCTTTGCATGGAAAAAATGATCCAAGAGAGTGAATGATGCTATACATAGGAAAAGATTGAGTGCATCCCTGAAAACTTTTGCTTTTTAACTCACTACTTAAAAAGGTGCAAATACCTCTTTGTAATAAGTAATTCTTGTAATTTCTACAGAAATTACTTCAAACTGTTAGTTAATGCCATGTTGATGCCAATATAGCTATGCTTTGTAACAACATAACCCACAAAGTTAAGATAAAAAAAGGCAGAAAAAGTAATATTAAATCAACAGAGACTTGAAGTAATCGTAACTATAGAGATGCATTTATGACTCCTAGTGATAATAATATATGCAATTCACTGTGATTAAGCTTGTAAGTATGTAACTATATACTTCTAAAATATTGGCAGCAAGTCTGGAAGAGATTCATCCATAAACTGCAATGTGTATTACACATTTCCCTCTGCATTTATTTTCCTTTATAATGTAAAAAGGCAGAATCTAAAATACATGTCTAAGTTATCTGATGAAAAAAAAAAAATCACTAGTTTGGCTTTTTTAATGTCTCTGAAAAAAGAAGTTTTACAGTCTGTACCCCACAGAATAATCCTGTGAGGCAGGAGCTTGCAGATACTACGCTTGCATTGGATGCAAGGTGTTCAAACTTTAGCTATAAACATAACACGTGGCAGAGCTTTAGGCTGGGGTTCAAACGATTATTGAGTTTGAATCTTTTATCTCCTGTATTTCATCCTGTGGGGGTTATTTTGTTGTCATTGTTGTGTTTTTTTTCTGAACTAGATTTTAGCCACATCTGAAGCAAAAATACCAAAAAAAAAGGAGTTAAAGCAAAGAAGTCCAGCACAAATCACATTTTGCCTTCTTATTCCCTGTTTCCTTGAAACTCAAAAGCATCTAGACAAGATGTACCAGCAATGGTGAACCATACATTTCTGTAAAAGGAAAATGGCAACACTTTCAAAGCTTCTCACATTATAGCTATTATTATTTGGGTAGGACAGAGGGGGAAAAATAATCAAGTCATATGTCTATCTTTAGCAAAAGCTCTAATGTAACTTTAAGCAGTTTTGGATAGCAGGTGAAAAAATTCCAACTACTGTTAGGCAGCAAAACCTTAAAATCTAATATTTATAAAGAAAGCACCAGAATATGTTGTTAAACAAAGTCATGTAGTAAATAAAGAAAACAACATTGAACAAACAATACTTTAAGTTCTATACAAAAGAAATAGGTTTCACATACCTTTGAAATGTTACTTGACCGACTTGTGGAACGCCCTGGGGATTTGTCATTCTGTAAGACAAAATCAGAAGATGAAAAAGGTGCACTCTTTTTGCAGTTAGAAGCGTACAGAGTTTCTCTTCCCTGTTCTTCAGTTTGTCTGTACAATGGAAGACAATGTACAATGGAAGACAGGTCAACAAATAAACCAATACAATATGCAACAGAATTACCTCAGTACAAGTTTTTTAAATGTTCTGTAAGAAGTGAATACAAGCACTTAATTACTGCTGGCTTATTTTGCAGGGCTTTTAAACAACATTTTCATTGAAATATTAGTGTATAGCTTCTCATGAATACTTGTACTCTTGTATGAAAATGACCATTTCATGACAGATAATAAAATTCACCTAATTACACTGGACATATCCCTGCTCAAAAAGTTGAAATAATCCTTTCAGGAAAATTTCAAAAGGGTTAGATAATTTTCTGGCCAGACATATTCTGAGAACATTAATTTGTAACAAGTCATAAATGTAGTTCAATTTAGCATCAACCCCTCTCGCTCTTGTAAAAAAATACATGCACACAGCCCTACACCATAGGCTGAAATCCATTAAGAAAGCACATGTGAAATAGTGACATTTCTATAGCACAATGGTGGTTTGGTTTTTCCCTGGTAATCCAAACTAGGAAGTGAAGCAGTAGTTCAATAATTTGTTTAGTATTTACACTACCCCAGCAATAAATTTTATTCAGTCACAGTAAAATGGTCAAAAATATTTCAGAAACTGTGGTCATCCCCTTGGCAAATGAATGTATTTTTCTCAGCACTGAGAATGTATATTCAAACAGATGAAATATTCATGTAAAGAAGATTGACTCTTAACTAGAAAAGAGTTTATGCAAGTGTGTAAGATAACCCACTTGGGGGAACATGAAGACAAAATCCTACCTAGATCTTTCACTTGTGCACCTTAATTTGCAATGTATGCATCACTGTGGCAGACAAACAGATATGCATATGTCCATAAATGGACTTCAACTTGATTACAACCCATGTCTCCTCATTTCATTCAAAGAGCTACAAAAAAAATACAGAAGCTGCCAGTAAAAAAAGGATCAATGTCCTACTCCAGTATTGCACATGCCTAGTCTAGAAATCAGTACTTCCCCAATGATTTGTAGTACAGAATACTTTCATAATGGCAAAATCAACCCAAAAAACTATGAGGCAATTTGTCAACAAACATGTAGGAAAAAACACTTCACTGTTTCTATATTTAAAAAGCTGCTTTGATCTCAACCCATACGAAGAATCATTTCAAATTTGCTTGTTGTTCCATATGCCTGCTGTTTCTCTCTTTAAGACTGTAGATAGCTTCCATTTTTGTTCCATGTTTCAGCACCATCATTTTTTTGCACTACAAATACTAACATACCAAACTATTTCTATTTTACTTTGTTTTCACTAGCAGTAAGTAGCACAACAGACTCTTGCCCTCAAAAAAACCAAGATCACTGAACTGCCTGAGCATACAGCATTCTTAATTTTATTCTACCATACTGGATAATTCTCAGGACTTAAAAAAGAGAAGACAAACTTGAAGGTGGTTAAGAAGAACTAAAAACCAAACAACAACAACAACAAAAAAAACAACAACAAAAACAAAACACTACCAAGTCAAAACTCTAAGTTATCCACTCCTTTATTATACCTTGTCCTTGAGGTTGGCCCTCACTTTGAACAGTGAAGTGACTCAGATTATTTCTTCAGACCCGAAGTATTTCATGATTCAATTGTTCTTTCTGTGATATATTACCTACTGTAGCTTTGGTAATAAACTAATAATTAATAAATGCTTCCTAGACAGTACTGAAGTTTTCAATGTCTTAGTTTACACACACAGAAAATACACTTCAGATATTGGGAGTCAACATTCAAAGCAGCTGTGTTTTGACCTCAAAGTAATAGCAGTTATGGACCCATGAAATTAATTACCTTTTTGTGGCTAGAAATTGTGAACAGGTACCGTAGCTGAGATGCAGCCTTTGTCCTCCATCACTTGGACTAAAGACATTGTGTATTTTCTGACAGCGTAGTGAACTCTGGAACTCTAACTACCTTTCTTTTAACAACCTGTCATCCAAGATTCATTTTCAAAATCTGTTTCCTGCCTAGAGCTCTCTAGACTTTTTACATCATCCATTCTTCACTGTGGCACAGATCTCCCTTACTTTAGTTACAGCAAGCTCCCAGCTCTCTCATTAAAAGCTCCTAGTACCCACACTCTGAAGAGTACTAGCTCATACACTGAACAGTCTAAGGTGAGAGAAAGAGTGCTCCCTCTATAGCTTTTGGAAAAACAAACAGATAAACAAACTTCATCATAATTTCCAAGTTCAGGTATCCCATGGTGATGTATCCTATGAACAAATAAAACACCTTACATAAATTGAAGGCAGGGTTCTTCAATCTGAAGTTCACTTTGAACTTGCATGATTATTCATACAAAGGAAGAACACAATAGAAAAGCTATGGCAAAATCTCTTTTGAAGTATGCCCTTAATGTTTGTGTGCTTCTATTTTAAAGGTTTATGTTTACAAAGTATTCACATTGTTAAGAATAATTGATTCCTCTCCTTACTTTAAGTGAAGAGGAACTATCTTTATTGAAGAATGTTTTTCCTACAGGTTTGCTGAACACTAAAGAAGATTCTTTTCCCTACAAATTCAATACTAATTTACATTTGAAAGGTTATATCCAAAGAAATATTTCTTCAAACATTCATACGTACTTTTGTGCATTAGGGAAATATCTTAGCACGTCTTTCCAATCAGATTATTTCAAACAAAGTAGCATTCACCTTTTAGAGTTAACTCTTCTCAGGAGTTATTTAATGTCTGTAACTGGTTTTCTTGATCTCCCTGACTGGGTTTTCTAAGTTTACACATAGAGAGTTCCAGCCCTTGAGAAAAATGAAAACAAAACATTCAGAGAAATCTCTTGTTAAAATTCTCAAACTCAGTCCACAAAACAGCAAGACAGCTCCTTCCAAGACTCTTCCTGACCATTACAAGTATGAGCTTTTCAGGCTGTGTGCTGTATTATGCAGTCCACACCAAAATGCCTCTCATTTCCAAACATCCTGTACCACCAATCTCTCATCTCTTCTCTCTTGCTTTATACCCTGGAAACACTCATCAGGTATCTTTTCAAAATTGTGGTAGCACAAAAATAATTCTTGTAAATATTCATGGAATATGAAGAAAAATCAGGAATACTGGGGAAAAAATTGCTGCAAATAGAGTACTGATAAGAAATTACTCAAATAATGCTGTGAACACGTGAGGGTTTCATTCTAGAGGAAAGTGATAGATAAGCAGTTTACTTTCTGATCAGTACTAGATATTCATAAGCATGGTTAACGATTCTGAGTCTTGTTGAGCAGCAAAACACATTTTAAATTAGGTAATCCACTTGTGTGTTTTCCTTCCTTTAGCTGCCTCTTACTGTGCTCTAGCTTCGACCATCACTTGGCCTGACTCAGACAACTTGTTAATGGATTGCACTTTATTTCTCTGAAGAGAGCACAATAGCATCAAGAACTAATCACAGTACCTCAGCTCACAGGAGAATCTTAAGCAACAACTCCTGTTACACACATGCACTCAATCCACCCTCCAAACAAATCCAATTCTTTGCACAAAATAATTTCACCTGTTTCCTTTTCTGTGGGTTCTAACTTTTGCATCCCAATGGTACAACATGATGCTTCATATACCTGCACTCACTCCTCAGACTGAAAAATTAACATCATAATAAAACATCACAATAAAAATTATCCTAAATGTAAGCACAACACAAGCCAAACAAATGTGGTTTTGTCTGCCTAAAGTCTGTTCCATCCGGTACTCTCTCACTGCATCTTCGCAGAAGCCTTCTTCGAGCACCCTTTCACTTGCAGAATTTTGAATAGAAGCAGAAATGGCTTTCACCTTACAGCTTGAGCTATCAGATATGTGGATGATCTCAAATAGTTGCTGGAATATATAAAGAGCAGGAATCTATATTATTAAACTTCATGTGCAGCCTCATATACTTTTTTCAACACCTTAATATGAAAACAGAAGAAAACCACACCATTTTCTCTGATGACCAAAACTTCCAATGCCCACAACCAACTTAAGACACACACACAGAGTATAATACTGGGCATAATTTTACTGAGAAAACACAGAGCATTTCCAATACCAAAAAAAAAAAAAAAGATGGGTTTAAATTGACAACAAACAGAAGAAAAGGCTGCTGGGATTATTAAACACCATGATGCAGATACAACTCAATAAAAATAACAAGATATAAACAAATCAGTAAAATGTCTACAAAAACACATATTATTTATATATACTGCATCCACAAACATATACACTTTACATAAACACAAAACATCCCAACTGATATGCCCATGTATCTATCTATAAAAGTATTTATAAGTATAGATATGTAAATGTCTTCCTAATTATCTGCTGCTGAGCATGGGCAGAGCCAGGATAACAACGTCTCCCACAGTGTGGGTATAGTTACATTATTCAAGAACTATTTCACAGTTTCTTGTGTTGGGATCTAAATTATTAAAACAACTACAAGAATATACATATTTATTTATGACTATTTATATACAGAAAATAATGACAGTGTTATTACTGACAGATTATACAATGCGTCTCTTGGCCAGCTTGGCATTTCTCTAAGGGAAAGAGGAGTAGGAGTAGTTGCTGGTGTTGCATCCTAAAAACTTTCAGACTAATTGGTTATTTCTTAACAGTTTTGATGTGGGGAATTTGAGTCCTAGAAGGAACTCAAAGCAGATTTTAGCCCTAAAATAATACTGAGAAAGCAGCACATCATGAATTGACAGCTACCTTTATTCTTGAAATTATTTTCAGTGCTGTTACATGTGTCACTTGTTTTCTTCATACTTTCAAATATCCAGCATTTAACTATGCAATTCATCTTTTATCATTCAATACCACTCATAACACTGAATCACAAAATATCACATTACTGGTAGTTAAGTCTATCTTAGAAACACAAGGAAATTCATTTCATTTCTCTGTAAAGAAATAAATTGCCTTTCTAATAAATTTAAGCTACATTAGGAAGTTCCAACATTCTTGTCAAACCATAAGTTCACTAGGCAAAAAGCCTGTGGAGAAGGTAAATCTAAACAGACTAAAGGTCTCTATTGTGAAGTACAGCTATTCCAAGCCAGCTGATTATCAAAAATGATGCTTCTGAGGATGCTGAAACATTCAAGTAGTTTCTGAAGATGCCAAAGTAATTCACGCACACCATTTTGACTGTTGTCTGTGGAAACAGACTACATAACCCAGTCTGACATGAAGAGACTTATCCATATTTTTACATGTGCAGAAAAGCACATAGCAACGATGAAGGAATCTTCCAATTAGTAAGCTGCTGGCTAATCTTATGTAAGAAGGTGGTTTATTTGTCATATACCTTGTTACTTATTTTGCAACTGAGATTTTTTTTCCGGACAGGTTTGCAGTATGTTAAGACCACAAAAATCACACAGTAGTCTCACTGCAATAACACTTGGTGTCACACATGTTAGAAAGTTATTTTCTCTGAGCAGAAACCTGCAATACCGCCAACTGCATGGCACAGACATATTGCTGTGTTGCTTAGAGTTGCTTTCTTCAGTGGTATCTCTAGAGGGCCATATTCCTTTTGTACCTTAGACTATCTTACTCTGTGTCAGTCTCTCTAGGCTCAGCAATGTCTTTTTTTTTTCAGTGTAAGCTCCTAATAAGAATGATACGTATATCAGAATCTGATCCATCATCCTTTTCAAGTTGGAAATGCTAATTACAGTTTAATGAGGCTCAGAGCGATTCCCATCACAGGGCAGGATGAGTCAACATAATACTTGCTGTTACAATAAGGGCTTCGCAGCAATGCTTCTACATGTAATGTGGAAGTTGTCCATGTATTTGCAACATTTGGTTACTTTCTCTGTATTGCACAGATGTGCAAGGCCAGATTTTTTTAAAACCAGGAATAAATACACCATTATGGTTAAAAAAAACAACCAAGCCAACAAAGCAGCACTGAATCATCTTTGAAGCACAGCCCAAGTGTGCACAGAACACTCTCAGAAAACAGTGTGTGCTGAACACTAACCTGACATAGGCGCAATTCATTTAACAACTGACGTAAAGAGACGGATTTTACTTTGTTGTGCCATACTTAGCACATCAGCAGAAAAGTTACTTGAAATTCTTGCCAAAATAACAGCCAAAATAATAAAAACTAGTCATGAAATTGAAAATAAACTGAAAACAAATCAGCAGACAATGTGTGTTACTTAGCTGCACCAAACTGATCATAAGAAGCTTGCCAGCTTTGATTAGAAAACTATTTCTGGTAATGGCCAGTATTAATGAGAACACACTTACAAGAACAAATTCAAAAATAAAACAGGCTAGGATTTCAGAAAATCAACATACAAGAGTGATAAAGAATCTTATAACAAAGAAGCCACACAGCTGTCAGAGGGTCTTGCTCATTAATACCTTCTGCTTTCTAGGAGTAAGATATATGAAACATATACATTGCTGAGGGTAGACTTGGGCAGTAAGCAATGCACTGAAGTGTGGCAATAGCCTGGTACCTTGATCTTGGGCAATACAGCAGATTGTACCTACTGGCAGAGAGATCTATGGCACTTTTGTTTTCAAAAAGAAACTATTGTCTGTTTTGTCCAGGTCATTTCCAAATGGCACCATCCAGAATAGACAACAAACGCAAATATCCTAACCAGACTCTAGCTTAACCTACTCTAACAAAACATAGTTTCCCTTGAGTGGTTTCATATTTTAAGTAGATCTGAATTTTTCACACACTCCTCATTTCACCCATGGAACTAATTACCTGACTAATGATGTCAGGATTATTTTTTTCAACCTAAAGGTTTAATTTAGCCTTCTGCTTACTTTACCCTTAAGAAAAATTACAAAGATTTAATCCAAGATTATTCTCTATGATTAAGTGCTCTAAATCACTCCTAATATACAAAAATACACATCTAAAATAGTAACCTATCCTTATTGACTCAGGAACCACTTGCTGAACACCCTGTATCAAGCATAGCTCTGCATGAAAAATCTACTATAATTAGGTGTCTTTGTTCTTCAGTTTATACCCTAGAGACAAAAAAAAAAACCCCTCCAAGCAACAACAAGAAAACAGGCTGCCAAAATGTTAGTTCCTAGCAGTACTTTTTTAACAAGATACAAGTGATGTCTGTCTTTATCCAAAGCTGCCGACATAGTTACAAATTAAAAGTTTCAAGGGAATTGATCAAATGAAACTTCTCATTATATTATTAAAATGTCACTGGGAAAAAAAAGCATAAGAATAGTCTAATTTAAAAATCAGTAAGCTCCTAGTCTGTACTCTAATGATATGCCGTGATAGGATAAACATGGACGGAATACTATTCACAGATGAAATTACATAGGGAAACACAGAGGGATAATGTTAGTTACAACTGAAGAAAATATGACCAAAAATAAACAAGCAAAAACAAAAACCAAAAAAAAGGTAAATACAAAGGAAAAAAGATGGAATTTAAAAAATGAATCAAGGAAAATGTTTTCCCTGTTATGTCATAATATAAAACCACATTAAAAAAATAGAATTATTCCTATGCCTGAAAGTATCACAGTATCACCAAGGTTGGAAGAGACCTCACAGATCATCAAGTCCAACCCTTTACCACAGAGCTCAAGGCTGGACTATGGCACCAAGTGCCNTTAAACTGGGGGGCCCAGAACTGAACACAGTACTCGAGGTGTGGTCTAACCAGTGCAGAGTACAGGGGCAGAATGACCTCCCTGCTCCTGCTGACCACACCATTCCTGATGCAGGCCAGGATGCCACTGGGTCTCTTGGCCACCTGGGCACACTGCTGGCTCATGTTCAGGCAGGTATTGATCAGCACCCCCAGATCCCTCTCTCTCTGGCTGCTGTCCAGCAGTATTTAAGAGCTATTTCTTCAGAGTCAGGAGAGCAGCCTACAGAGGGCTTTTCACCAGAGAACTATGCACATACTGACACTCAATACAAGGCTCTATCTTTTCTGACACACAGATTTATTTCTTGCATTGAGAAACACATCTTGGCCTCCAAACACCTTATAATGTTTTTGTTTTCCACTGCTATTTGCCGATATACTTCTCTTCAGTAAAAATAAAGAGCTGTTTATTATTATATCAATGTCTAACTACAGCTTCCTTTTTTTTTAAACCATCTCACTACATTAATCAGAGCACTTTAGTTGTAACAGGTAGCAATATAATTTATGATAGATTTCCACACATTTAAACCACCTCATGCTGCTTGGTTGCTAATGTCTAAATTACGTGGTAATGATAAACAACCTGCATGACTGCATTAACACTTGATTTACATTCATTTATTACTAGAGACATGTTACGGGAAATTTTGTGTTTGAGTATCATCTATAAAGATAATTTACCTTGGAAAAAGACAATTGTTATTTTTATACTTTTTTTTCTTGACATTACTCAGCTTTACAAGACAAAGGCAAGCACCAATTTTTGTACTCATTTATTAATTAAAATACAAATGTAATAGCCTACCCACCTTACTTTGTCCATCTGTTTTCACTGTCAGTTCAGCTTTGTTTTATTACTTCTCCATAGGTGTAACATCACTGCACACCTCTTGGTTTCAGGTAAGGAATAAACCAACTATTTAATTACCACTTATTTTCACACTGTTTTACCCTCCTTAAACAGCTTTAAGACATGGAGCAAGAAAATTAAATAGAATCCTCCTCACTATGAGATCAAATTGTCATTTCATCTATGTTGATTAGAAATGTAACAAAATAGACTTCACTGTGACACTCTTAAATCAAATGGTTGTTTCATTTACACATCACTATCCTTTATAAATAGCCATAGCTATTTTTTCCTCTGCTGTCTGAAATATCTAGCAGATTCATTAGGAGAAGAATGATGCAGAAATTACAATTAAGGGTTATTCTTAGAACCAGCAAGCTACCTATTGCTATATATTCATTCATTCATTCAATGGAGGAAAACTATTACACAAAAGGTGGGGTTTGTGGGTTTGGGTTCCACTCTCTCTCCCCCCCCTTTTTTTTTTCTTTATAGGCACTCAAGTACTTAATGAAAAAAGATTAAGATTTAANTAAATCTTTATCTTATTTTCCACTAAAATTATTCAAGTAAAAAGTGGTGTTGAACACACTATCCACTTCATGGCAGACTTATCTAGCAAGACATACCTATTCTTGCAGTAGCCTTCTACAGGTCTATTACTCCCAAACATGACCTTCACATTCAGTAGCAAAGACTTATTGAGAAGTCACCATATGCGACACAACACACCTGCTTACTGCAGAGGGGCCTAGACTAGATGACCTTTGGAGGTCCCTTCTGACCCAGACCATTCCATGATTCTATGAACATAGCTCTTACTAACTACTCCTTCTTAGCCAATTTTGTGTTATAATAGAAATATTTCATAAAGAGAGAGGTGGTACACCAAGACAGGGAAGCAGAGGAAGTTTGGGGAAAACAGATATTGAGTCTGTCTTGGGGAAGAGAAAAGGCTACCTGAGCATAGGTAAGAGAAGATTTTACCGTTGACAGCTTTCACTGCATGTATCAGTGACGGACAAAATAACAGCAACACAAGAATACGTGGACAGAGTAGCTGAAGCCAAAGCCATTTCTTGCTATAGCAGCAGTCTTTTTATATGCCATTCCACAAACTGTGGTACCTCTACAAGTTGTGGAATACAATGATTGGATCAAATATTGTTAACAGTCTTATTGGATAACAATGAGGTGTTGGCTATTTTGGCACAGACTACTTTCAGTTCTTTGTTCTAAGTTTACTATGCTTCTGTACAAATGTTACTTAAGGTGCATACTAGTTCACTATGTTTCTAACCTTAATCTCCCTGCGTGTACCCTTGACAGGGATGTGCTCCGACTCCCTTGCCCAGTTCCCACAGAGAGCACAACTCATCATTTCATTTGTGACTAATAAATGAATGAACAGAAAAATAAAACCAGGATACAATAAGTAGATCTGGCAAGATATCCAATTAGCTACAACACAAGGACATTGTAGGCAGTTGCTAATTCCTCCCAGTTAGACCTTCATGCCTGATAAAAAAAGTCCTTGGCATAATTAGGACAGACAACAATTCAAACTTGCCCAGAATGACTATAAATATCTATTTACCAGGATATAGAATACAGTTATTTTTTCATATCTGTTAATTACTGCACAGAATTCAGACTAATGTGTTGAAAGTAATATCTTGACAAAGTTATTATCCTGACTCAAGTATTTGCACACAATATTCTATGCATTTACATATGTCTGTCTGCAAAGTCTCTAGCTGTTGAAAATACCACTGAAATTATCTAGTCTCTTCTTTGTGAATCATATTAATTACTCTTAGATACCAGTTAATACCCTATGCTTCAGGGTTTTTTCCTAGTACTGCAGGCCACAATGAAGGATGCATGATTCCATTCTATTATTTTCTGTGCCTACTTGTTAAGGAATCCTGCTTTTCTTACAGTGTGTTATGTGAAATAATCACTGTTGCCATTTTCTAAATTGATACCACACCTCCTCTCATCACACTATAGTAGGTATAAATGCTCTAGATTTTTCAGTCTATAGCACACTTCCAGATTTTCAGCAGTCCATGCTGGAAAGGACTTCAAGTACAGTTATATTATTTTAAGAAAATACACAATATTCTGCCCCTAGTATCTGACACAGATATATAATGACAACTTACGCAACGTCAACTGGAACCAGGTCCACTGAAGATCAGGCAGTGGTTCACACTTTGCAATGTGATGCTCCTCAGCAAAATACTACCATTCAGGTTTCTAGGAACCAAAAGCCTCACAATTCTGGCAAACATTGGCAAACTGGGGCAGGGAGTGTGGTAGTGTGTGCATCTGAACCTGACCCCAGGTCCTCCTGACTCCTCCCTGGGAGTGTGGCCTGAACCTGACCCCAGTGCAGCAATTAGCCCACTCCCACTTCCTGTCTAGCCCCCCTATAAAAACAATGTCCTGTTTCTCTCTCTTGCTCTGCTTGCTAGCACCACCCTTTATTCCCACTGCTCCTATTTTTACCACATGGTGGACACCCCCTCTTTGTGAAAATCTACCTCCATCCATTGCCATCAATCTGATTGTATATGTTTTTAATCTTGTTTTGCCTTCCCTATACCTCTTTCTAACTCCCCTATCTTCCATACCTTTTTATTAAAGTTTTTTTCTTTTAACTTCCAAATCAAAGTAAGACTATTTCACTTGGGTATTTTACCCTTCTTTCCTCTCTACATCTAATTCCTTTCTTTCCAAAGGGTGAGAAGAGAGGGGAAGGCATTCTATTATTGTACTGGTTCTGTTAGCTATATTTTGCATCTCTGGGTAATTTAAAGTAGAACCAAGACAATTGGCTTACACAGTTATAAAAATGCAGATGGTATTTAGGTTATTTAAGAAAATATATATCTTTAGCTTGAAATGAAGTTTTCATAAAGTAACAATACTCTTGCCCATTATTGGTATAAACCAAGGAAAACAGGACTTGCACAATCTGACATACTACAGGGGAAATTATTCAAGAGAACAGCCTCAGAAAAAGGATTAAGCATTTAACTGATTACAACTACTAAGTGATCAAGTAAAGAATGTAAAAGGATTAAATCTATTTTTCTTTACTTCATTCCAGAGTTTAGTTTCTCTTAAAATAGCACACAGTATAGTAATAAAAGTCTTTTGACACAGAGGGGCCATAGAAGTTACCTGACCTGGAAAAGAGGTTAGGGAAAATGTCATTGGAGAAATAGGTGTCAGAAATGGCAAAGAAGATACTTACATTTCAAAAGAAAGACAAAATTTGAAAACAATTTCAATATTCCAGTTTTGATTTATCTTAATTGTTTCCAAGCTCAGCTGTATGCTTTGTCACTTCAGGGATAACTTTTTTATTTTGAATAGTTCTGGACAAGTCTCTGGAATCAATGATCCACTATTCCTATGTGGTTCCCAGTAGTATTTCAAATATACCTTCTTTGAACATGTTTCTAATATGTATTCCTGTAAGGACGTTAATTAACTATGATTCTGGTTTTCCAGCTGTAAAGTTCAGCAGCCAGATTTCATCTACACTGAAATGAAATTAACCTTTTGCATTCAAAGAAAATAGATGTACAAAACCACTGACCTGTGATACTGCCAAGCACTACAACCTACAACTCAACTTATTCATTTACCTTAGAGACAAGCTAAGGAGCTAGGGACAAAAGTGACAAAACTTCTGAATATAATGTGACTTAACAGGATCAGGAATAGAACCTTATACTGTGATTACAGGGAGAAATTTTAGTGGCACTAAAAGATGAAAGTATCATCCCCAACAATAACAACTTTGATATGGTTTCTCTTTTAAAACCAGTGCACACATAGTCCAACTGGAAAGGATAGTGAAAATTCCCTCCCTTTCCTAGTGTAAGCTACAAAGTCACAATGTGAACAGCTGTTCTAATTCTCTCAGCTTGCACTACTCTTAGATAACATGAATTGAGAACCCTACATTATGCTTCCCAGGGAAATTAGATTGAAATATGCTTAGAGTGTCCAGATAAAAGACAGAAGATTAAGTGTTAAGCCTTTGTGAGGTAAAGTATCTATAAGGTAAAGTACAATAGAAGGAGATGTGCATAAGGTAATTGCCCCATCTCTCCCTCATTAGAAGAGGCAACATAATATCCCTGGAGCCACACTCTCCCTGCTATATTTTCCTCATGGTGCAAGTAATTTGCCTCTGCAATTAACTGGAAGGAAAAAGAAGCACAGCTGGATTTTCTTTCCTTCTTAGGTCTGTACATGAGCTGCTCAGTTAGAATCTCCACTAAGTTAAGGAGAAGGAGAACTTAGGTCATAATTGCAGAATCATTAAGGGACACTTCCAGTTAAAGAAAACTTAAAAGAGCCTCCGTTCTCGCAGGGCAAAAGTCATAATGAAGAACCCCGAATCAGCTACAAGATCTGAAAGATGCAGGGTAGAAATCCCCAGGCTGCCTCTAAGACGCTCAATCAGTAGCAAGAGTCTATTCTTTCACTTTAAACATAAAAAGAAATTATACTTTTACACTACTTCTGCATCACACTCCCATCTAAATTCCTATTCTTGAAGTGCCTCACCGCATGCAGCTTTAAACTCTTACTTGTATTAGCTTTTCAGTTCAGTCTTACAGCGCACTTCCCCAAGAGCTATAATTGGTACATGTTTTTTTTGTGGTACTAAGAGACCATGACATGAACAGGAGCACAGAATGAAAACTTTTATCTCTTTTACAAGTCCCTAGTGAAATCTGAGATTACATGTTGGAATATCAGTAACTTTCCCTGCATCCTAAAATAAATGGGTCCTAACCTTTGTAGCTTATCTAGCTACTTAATACAAACATTCTCCTGACAATCCATGAAGGTGCTCCTTTTACCAGCAGTAAGTTAGACATCTAGCTGTACACTGATCCCCATGGCAACATGCTTGTGTACTTGGCAACTGAAAAAAAGCCTGGTAAATTGAGGATAATTTCCTTTCCTCTTTTACTCCCAGGCACTTTTAATAAACACATAAAAAGGAGGGAAAAAAGGTATAAATATAATAAACATCTCATGCTATTTTTCATGAAGAACATAATGTAAACTAGAGCCACAAAAGCAGTATTTTTCATAAGTATTTTGATGAAGTAATTATGACACAAATCATACCTGTCACATGTAAGTTAGCTTGTGAATTGTTAGCTCATTAAGCACGCATTTGCAATGTATTGTAAACTGCCAGCTCTGTTGTAGCAACTATTGTACAGAAAATGTGCTACACAGTATATTATACACTTAAAGAGGAAACATACATGTCGGGGACCAGGCTGTGCTGCATGATCATGAAGAAGTAAGATAGATCACTTAAAGAGTAAAGACACTGTGAAAGTTACACAAGTGCCTGCAGAGGCAGGATGTTCTCACAAAACAACGTGTGAATGTTACACAGTGCCTGCAGAGGCAGGATACTTTCTCACAAAACAAGAGGATGTTCCCAGAAAACAACAGCATACTTGTGGCAAAAACAGAAGCAGGTGTCTGATAACAGTAGCTACACGTAATGAGAGTGACTATTGCTTCTACCAATTATTACTCTGCTTAAGTCGTATGATCAAGACAAATTAACCAATCATTGTATGCATGCTGGGTAGGTGGTCACATGTACGGGACTCTGAATAGTATATAAGGCATGTAACTTCCCTATTAAAGTTGGATTTGCATCATATTGACGTGTCGTCCTGTCCCGCTTGCACGGAATGCATGCAACACATACAAAAAACCCCAAAGCCAAACCAAGCACACTCACATACACTTGCTTTCCAAAGGTTCTTTGCTTTTGTTACACCTCTGCAAATTCATTTTGTCCATCATGAAAAATACTTTTCTTATTAGTCATTGACTATGTGTCTTTTCCTCTGTTATGGCTCAGAGCTTCCTATCAGACAATTTATCAGTTAAGCTAGCCAAGGTAAGCAAAACACTTTTTTGAGGCCTTTCTCTGTATTTAGTTGGTAGAATAATTGTTGAGCAATAGGTGACATACCCATGCCTATGTCTCTGCAGCACATCATATTATGTCTAGCAGTGACAAATGAAACTCAGAAGTAACAAAGTACTATGAGTCTAGACTGTACATGCATCTATTCAGAACTGCAGAGAAAATAGTAATATTAACCCCCATGAAAATCACTGAGATTCATCTATATTACTTTGGAGCTCAGGTTCTTCAACGTGCAATTCCACACCTTGGTACATGAAGCAGTTAAAACCTTTTTTCTTGCTTTGTATTGTTCCAGACTTGAAAAGTTGAGACTCCTGGGTAAGTTTTCACATTGCAGTCACTATGTTTTAGTATTGAATATATGACTGTGAAGGAATGTATGAAAACCTGAATTTATGTCCTGTGATAAAAAGATGAAGAAATACATCATCTGGATGATTCTATATAAAAATATATGGGCCAAGAGAGGAAAAAAAAGGGTAATGATCAACAATTTGCCAAAAGCAAAGTCAGTCACAGTAACCCTCTTCCTCCCCTCTAATACGTGAAGAGTGAGAAATCTGATGGAAAATTTATGTGGTCAATAGATGGAATGACCTCTACACAAGAAACAACACAGTAAACTGTAACTATTAAACCTAGAAGAGGGTCAACTAAATTGAAATATGATAAAGTGCCACAAAATGACCCTAAGAGGCATGGCAAATTCCTTTCCAATTCATCAGTACAAGAAGAAAACACCAAATTAAACCAGCTGGCAATAGGCTTATAATGAAGATGACACCGCAAGTGGCTAATGCCTAAAAAGCGTATCAGGATTTTTTAAAAGCTTACAGAGCATCAAGAAATGACCAAATATTTTTTTTAGTATGAAGTTGGTTGGCCCATTTGTCCTTAGTGGAAACAACAGAGCTAGAGATCAGCTTTAGTAACAGACTTGTCCATGATCTGTCATTTAAAATAGCCTTCCTTTTATGAAAGAAAAGAACTTTTTCCTTATAAAGCATCAAGCATATTCTAACACAAGATGCTTTACCTCTGACAGTATAATCCCAATACTTCGCACTTGATAACAAGATCTATTTCAATTAGCAGTTAGAAGAGAATGCACAGTAAGCCATAAGAACTTTGAGAATCTGTAAGTTAAAGGCTCTTGTAGACAAATACTCTAGGCCTTCTGACTGAGATGGATACCTGAATATCCACACATCCCTGTTTAACCTACTGCTCCCTTAAACCGAGAAGAAAAACCTACAGAATGCGCCATTTCTTAGAAAACAAAACAAAACTACAAGGTCATACAGATTTTCAAGGATGCTGATATATGTTATTTGGCTGGAATGACATTTCTCAATTTGAGGAAAAAAAATTTAAGAGCTTCATGTCAGCATACCTATATTAGAGTAGCACCAAGAAAAATGTGTCAGCATCTAAGCATCCTTGTAAAAATACTAGTATCTCCACATGTTCATCTTAAGGTACTACATTATACAGTATATGCTTGCTCTTTACATTGTGAACTTAAAATTACTGGGTAAAGTGGCAGACAATAGTCTTTTCCACTCTGAGATAGCAAAATCAGATATTAAATCCCACAGCGTAATCCTAAATTCAGTCTGCCCATGTATCTGAAGGTATTTACGGCAGCAAGGTTTACTCTGCAAGCCACTCCAGAACTGTAAGGAATATCTACATCTTTAAGCAGACTGTAACATTTAATGGGGGGGGGGGGGGGGGGGAGAGAGAGAGAATAACTTCCCTTTTCTGATGTTCCTTTGATTGAAATACAGAATTTAGTCAGCAGAATCTATCACAAACATATATAGATACCATCACACAATCCCATTGCTCTCTACAACTACCTCAAAGCATGTTGTAGAGAGGTTGGTGCTGGTCTCTTCTCACAAGTAATTAATGGTAGAACAAGAGGGAATGACCTCAAACTGCAACTGGGTAGGTTTAGACTGGACATTAAGAATTTTTTTTTTTCACAGAAAGAATGGTCAGATATTGGAAGAGGCTGCCCAAGGAGGTGGCTGGGCCACCATCCCTGAATGTGCTTGAAGGTCATTTAGATGTGATGCTTGGAGATATGGTTTAGGGGTGAGCTTTATAGAGTAGGGTCAATGGTTGGACTTGATAATCCCAGAGGCCTTTTCCAGCCTGGACAATTCTATGACATATACACACTGACGGCAATAAGAGATTGTTGAGATTTTTTTTCCATTTTCTGTTTAGTAGATGTTCCTGAAAAACAAAACCATTACATACCCACCAAGGAAACTGCCTTTGGAAAGGGTTCCTAAGCACCTAGCAAAAGAACTTATTTTATGAAGTATATCCAGCTGTGACACTTGGATGGTACTCCCTATTCAGTCTGACTGAAACCACAAAGCTACTAGATCTCCTGAGGTAATATCACTGTATTACTGAGGAAGAAAGATTTTTTTGAAAAAGGAGAAAAATACTCCAATCAACCAAGCCAAAGAAAACAATTTAAATCAGACAGAGTCCTTATTTCACTCTGTACTGAATAGGATAACCTTTTAGGTGGCTGTTAAAAGCAGGTAGTGCATTTTTGCTGTAGTTCTCTTTGATAAAATATTTTCCATGCCAATACAGTTCTGAACCGACGTGAATTGAGACACAATACACTACTTCTACATGAAAACTTCTACATGAAACTACATGAACTGCTGGAGTGAGTCCAGAGGAGAGCCACGAAGACGATCAGAGGGCTGGAGCACCTCTGCTATGAGGACAGGCTGAGAGAGTTGGGGCTCTTCAGCCTGGAGAAGAGAAGGCTTTGAGGAGACCTTATAGTGGCTTTCCAGTATCTGAAGGGAGCCTACAGGAAAGCTGGGGAGGGACTATTTACAAGGTCTGGTAATGTTAGGACGAGGGGGAATGGGTTTAAGCTGGAAGAGGGGAGATTCCAAGTGGATGTTAGGAGGAAGTTCTTTACAGTGAGGGTGGTAAGGCACTGGAACAGGTTGCCCAGGGAGGTTGTGGATGCTTCCTCCCTGGAGGTGTTTAAGGCCAGGCTGGATGAGGCCTTGAGCAACCTGCTCTAGTGGGAGGTGTCCCTGCCTATGGCAGGGGGTTGGAGCTGGATGATCCTTGAGGTCCCTTCCAACCTAAACCATTCTATGACTATGAAACAAGGGAGACTCATCACTAGAGACACAAACATTTAGTAAGTTGCTTGTTTATGGGCAGAATAATCACCAAAAAAGCCAATTTTTATCTTAATTTTCAGGTCTTATCTGCAGATAGAAACTAGGTGTATAGCATACTAGTAACTGCTTTCTTTCATAATGTGTTTAATCTATCAAAAGTTTCAGCAAAGTTTGTTTAAATATTTCAATTTTTTACGAAGACTTTTGATGAAGCATTATCAGACAAATAAGCAGAAATGCAGTAAAAAAATAGATTGCCAGATACATTTTGAGAAATGAAAACCTACTAAATAGTGATGTGGGAATATAGTTTTCATGTTCTGTGAATCCTGAGAATAACAACTCTGAAAATTCTGATGAGTAGATTAATGGCATTAAAGGTCATTAGACACTACATAAGATATTATACATGAAGCTTGAGGGAACTAAATGAACCAGCAAGAAATAAAAACAAGATAAAAATCAATTCTTTTAAAAAAAGGTTGATCTGTGTTGTATAGACTTAACCATCTTAATTCATAGCCCCATGAGCCTCTAAGATGAAAAGAGACTTCAAGGGAAATATTTCCAGAAAGATAAACAACCTCAGCATCTTTCGGACTGAGAAGAAACTCTGAAAAATATGGATGAATATTCGTTATCTCTTGTCAGTCTCTTGCCCTCAAGTATGGTGGTATTTGGTTAAAAGAGAAGAGGGAAATAAAGACCTTCACATTTTGTTATTGACAAAATGGTAATTTATCCCAACCATAACATGAAATCATGCACATGGTGCAGTGCATCACATGTGTTCTGGGAACTGAATCACAGCCTGTTAGTCAGCTTGCCTCTTCCGAGGCTCAAGCCTCAATATTTAGATCTAAATCTTCCCCCATCACAATTTTTGACCTGTGTTCAAAATATATAAAGTATCCCAGATATTTATCTAGAGTTTGCTACTGATTTGCATGGTCTCACAGGAGTATCAGCAGTGTTGTTTATTCTCACCCTTAGTTTCTCTAGGTAGAGTTTTTAATCCTGAGGAAGATTCCCAAGGAGTTCCTAACAGCAAATTAACAGCTTTCATGAAAGTTAATTTTGGATACTGTAAACATTAAATTTCACTTCTAACTTCCACTATTTTCATTGCTAAAAATGAAAGTAAAAACAATTGGGTTTGCACCATCATTTTTATATCATGGAACTCAAAACAAAGCTCTGTACCGAACTTCAATCTTTGCCAATCAAAGAAACCAATTTCTCCTTGAAACAGCCCACCAAATACTTGTTATGATTTGAATGCACAGAAAATTATGCTAAAATTTGGGAATAATTCCAAATACAGAAGTCAGTATTTGCTTCAAATCATTTAACAGCATCATATCTATCACATCTTCTGAAAACCAAACTAACACCTTTCACATTGAACTTCAGTTGATACACTTTAAGGTGGGAGTCCTGCTAGACAAACATGCTTGAGACAATGCAGAGCCACGATATCTCACCACTGATGCTAGGATCACAGACACCACAGCAGGGAGACCCACAAAGCTGTAGTAAATGAGACAAGGTCAAGATGCATGAAGCATTTTTAATACCAGAACATCACATGGGCTTTGAGCCAAGGACTGGCCACCGGCTTTTAGAACTTTTATTATTCTGACACAACTGCTTATTTCAGTTTCAGTGCACTTCAGTTTGCTTGTGCTCACCATTTTGCAAGCAAATCAAAAGTTACATATTGCTCCTGCTGGTCTCTAAACACCAGAGAAAATCTGGAGAGACATTTAGTAGGCTCTCAAATGTTATTTAATTACATAATACTGTCAGCATGTGTAAATTAAATGAACGTGATATTTATTGGCTTGCAAAGTGATTTTCTATTAAAAGTAGTTACCAGTATTTGTGATAAATAGAATTTTTCCAAGCTTTCTTGAGAATAACTGTCTGTAGGACTAGTTTTATACATATAAACATTCCTATACAAAGTTTTTACCATGGCAGCAAATCATTATCCCCAGCTCGGTGAGTAATGCAACTTATAAGATGTTTCAAACAAAATTTCTTAACACTGATTATTTCATTCTCTTTTGAAAGTGACAGTTAACTCTGATATTCAAATCTTACTCTAAGAAGTTTAAATTAAAAAGTACATGACAAAGTGGACAGATTCTCCATTGTTTGCAGTGAACTTTACATCTTGGTATTACTACAGAACTTTGAAGGAGCATTTTCAATTCTACCTATGGGAGAAACTAGGCAGTAAAAAGCCTATGAGCTTCACTAGACAACATTCATCCATTAATAAAAAGACATGGTTTATTCCTAGGAAAAGGTTTCTTCTCCCTGCAACTTTTCTATACCACACAAGCACCAGTTCAGTGGACATGAGGAAAAAACCCAAACACAAACTACTCAATAATCCATACCACATTCATAATCTTATTGCCTAAGATTCGTTTCTAAAATGTTGCAAACACCAATAATTAATTTTGTAGCACCATGCATTTTCCTAGTATGTGATTATAAAACATATTTAAGTTGTAAGTTACACCATAAACCCTGTATCTTTGGATATTGGTGCATACCCAAACACTATTCTCTATTCTGTTCAGCTTTGGTAATAGCATTGGTTTCCCTTGTTTGATTTGAGTGTAAGTGATTAGCACCCAATTAAAAACAAAACAGAACTCTGCCACAATGTTAGAATTCTGATGCACCCAATCTAAACCAGAAATTACACACTTGGGACAGAAGGACAATGCTATAATCACCAAATTAAATTTTGCCCTCCAAATCAAACCATGCCCTGTGGCCTGTGCATCACAGCACTCCTTTGACCTAGAAGAATATCAAAATTACAGTCTGACAAATAATTGTTTGGCTAATTCCATGGTTGCAGTTACCTGCTGCTGACATGAGATTGTGATAATTTTGCAGCATATAATAAATTCTTCCCTAAATGAAGGAAACTCAGTCATGCTGGAAAGAGTCAGCACCTCAGAGGAACATGCTCCAGTTTTATTATATGACTTCCCTCAGTTACCGAGTGACAGGCAGGGGGAAAAAATCCCTTTTTACCTCTAAGAGGATCTTGGTTACATACCTGCAACACTGAGACTGGCTTTACTGACATGTAGTGTCTTGTTATGGTGCAGATTGCAATGCAGGACACATATAGATTCATGCACTGATGTATTATCTCCTCTCTGTACTTCTCATTCTGCTTACTGTTATTAACTAAATGAAATTATGCTGCTGCTGGTTCATTCAGACTTGATAGACAATAGAGAAACTAACATCTAAAAGACCACATTCAATTTGGTAAGAACATCAAAAGCATTAATACAAATCTACACATTCAGTGTAAAGTCTCAGCTTGAACGACCAGAATTGCCCATCATTTCAGTGTATTTCCCTAGTAAATAGAATCCTGCTATGTGGACCTGGATAGGTAGCCATGAAAACTGTAATCAAGTCATTACAATACTGAAAATACAAGAATTAATAGAATGTGCCTGATGATATGTGTACATTCCTAGTCAATGCTACCAGCAACGTTCATTATGAGTCCTGTAAGAGCCTATCCAATCCCTAGCCAAACAGTCTGGATATGCATAGACCTATTAAAACATGAGTAATAAGTCTGAAAGTTGAAATTTAATATTAGTTTACCTTCATTATAAAAAGTTCAATTTGATTCTTCAGAAATTCCATGTACTTGAGTTACTGCAAATTTCTGTGCTAACTGAGCTTAAAAGATAGGGTACAACATGACATCATTATTTATTTTTTCATGGGTAGATCTGGGAACACAGATGCTCTTGCTGGTGCCATAAGAGACTTTCCCATTACTTGTAGGCAATGCAAATTTGTACCTCTGTTTACTTTCAAATATTTGAGTATTAGTAATAAGAAATCATAAAATAATATTCACAGAATCAACCAAGTTGGAAGAGACCTCCATGATCATCTAGTCCAACCTAGCACCCAGCCCTATCCAATCAACTAGACCATGGCACTAAATGCCTTATCCAGTCTTTTCTTGAACCCCTTCAGGGACAGCAACTCCACCACCTCCCTGGGCAGCCCATTCCAATGGCAAATCACTTTCTCTGTGAAGAATGACCTCTTAACATCCAGCCTATACCTCCTCTGGCACAACCTGAGACTGTCTCCTTGCTCTGTTGCTGGTTGCCTGGGAGAAGAGACCAAGCGCCACCTAGTTGTAGGCAGCACTGAGGCTGAGCCTCCTCCAGGCTAAACAATCCCAGCTCCCTCAGCCTCTACTCACTGGGCTTGGGTTTCAGGCCCTTCAACAGTTTCTTTGCCGTTATTTTCTTCTAATGCAAATATATTAGAGGAAAGCACATCCACCCAAAAAATCCCAAACAAATCCAAACCCTGTAAAACATGGAATCATCAAATTCTGTCCTGTGACAGTATATTTATTGCTTATGCACTTCTAGCCAAAACAAAACAAACCAAACAAAAGCAAAACCACCCCCCACAAAAAAAATCATGCCTCCAAGTAAAGGATAAACAAGTTAAAGCTTGCCAAGTAAGTAGATCACCTGAAGTCCTACCTTCAGGACTACTCTGACAATACTCTCTGCTGCTTCTACATACAGCCTGCATTCAGTCCCTTACACCCGTACAGCTGCACATCTTGATCTCTATCCTTTCAACTTTTCATCACATTACAATCACACACATTTTTTTCCATTCTTTTCTAGTGAAATGGTTTCCAATGATTCACGCAAACAGATGAAAGGCTACTTCCCATGGCAACAGGCAGAAAGAGAAATACTTCGAAATGAAACTGAGGACTAGACTTGGATCAGACTTCAGAAAATAAAGCCGAGAGTCAAATTCCTAGCAAGCATTACAGTGCTGAGGCATGACAGAGGGTCTGTATAAATTAAGGGAGAAATTCTGCCCCACACCAAAATCGAAATCTGACTTTCAGCTAAGTGTACCATGTAATAACAAAGAATCTAGTGTACTGTAAAAGGTGCATAATGCTGAGGCATCTCAAAATCAGGTTATGTGAAGCACATCAACTGCTTTTGAAACGTGTGACCATTCCACACTGAACTTACGTGAACCACCAAAGAGCACCTATCTTAGAAACACTTTGAATATAAATATAGCCCCATGTTTGGAAATCACAGAAGATCTATCTCCAGTTAGAAACATAAATCTTTTGATTTCACCTTTGCTTATGAGAGAAACTCTACTGCCAAGTACCTGAAGAACTAACCCAGATATCAATTGTGTCTATTCAGAGAAAACTTTTCATGAAATGGTACTCAAGAACAAACCATTCCTCCAGAGACATTCCTCCCGATTCCACTAAACTTTCTGCCAAAGCAATTTTGATAAATAAAACCTTGGTTGAATTGAATCTGAAACCAAAAACATTTAGTACTTCCACAATAGTAATAAAAACAGCATGTTTGGGGTTTTTTTTTCTATATCTATACTTCAGTTAGTAACTTTTATTTGCACTCAATTTCTAGTCACACCCTCAAACCTCTCAAGTCAGCAGCCCAAGAACAGTTGTTCTCTTCTACTTTTGCACACAATGCTGTGACAGTTAAGAAAAAAATGCTTTTAATCAAATTAGACATTATTCTGCCCACAGAGAAACACAGAAGCTACTAAGCTGTATTACTGTCTTTCTGTGTTCTTAATATCAAGTAAAAGCAAAACCATTTTACTTATTATTTTTATTGAAGCCACAACAGGAGTTTATCCAGTTTAATTTGTGGTTTGTTTTAAACTGCATCATGTTAAAAGGTGCATTAAAATGCTCATAAGTACATTACCTAAAACAAAACAAATATATGTACCTTTAAAGAATCTCTAACAGGCTAAATCAGAAATTACATTTATGTTTCCTGAGAAAGTCATGCTGCATGCCTGCAAGCTTGCCAAAACACTTTCTTAGTTTATTTCTCTTAAAAACAGCAATGTGTAATAAAGCAGCATACAAGTTTCTAATCTGGAAAATTCAAACACTGGATTTCTATTCTCTGAATTAAGAACAAAAAGTATACTTGTAAGATCACATTCATCCTACTACACTGCTCAAAATATGGAAAAAACACCCCAACACTAATGAACTTGGACTGAACCCCTGTGAGTGAACAGAAAGGAGTATTCTCAGATATTCTTCCACCTTCATACATACCTTGGTAAAGAAGTTTTTTCTACTACGCAATAACAAAACGTACAAAAAGTAGAACACAGAACTCCAGACAACGGCCCCTAAAAGCAAAATTTCTAACAATGTAAGAAGATCTCTAGAAAACTAGAATTTCTGGAAAACAAGAGGGTCTTTGTTTCCATGGAATTCTACTGTTGTTTCAGGGGTTAGTGATTTTGTTTGCGTTTCTGTTGTTGTTTGGTTGTTTATTTGTTGGGCTTGGGGGATTTTTTTAATGAAAGTACCCCAATATATGAGGGTTTTTGTTTTGTTTTCTTCCCTGTAGACAATTTGATAGCCATCTCTGGATGAGCTGATAAATACATAACACGATCCCATTCTGACTGGCCTTTAAACAGTAAGCTACATCACCAAATAAACTATGTAGACAACTTAAGTATATGGAATTTTGTCATGTACAAAAATAAATTGCTTTATTTTCTTTTATCTACAAAAAAAAACCCCACAATTACTAAATGCTTTGAATTGAGAATAATATTGTTAAGCAAATTGCACATAACATGCATCTGGGAAGCTAGTAAGCAATGCATTTTCCATGGCAGACACCAGTTGACCACAACATTAATTCATGTTATTGTAATCCACATGATACAAAAAAATTTCTCTGATTTTGCAAATGCTAAATATCAAGTTGACAAAAACCTACTTACACTTAACCTCTATCTTATTAATTAATCCCAAAGAAATCGTAAGCATCAGACAGAATCTCTGTGGCAGTTTAAATTCAGGTCAGCATATTCCTGAGAACTCGCAGAAATAGCCAAGCAAAAGTTTCTCCCTCTGTATCTCCAGACAAATTGAAGACACAGCATTCATTTTCCACAGCTGAGTGACAGAAAACACACTGTGAAGCAGTAATGTTTAAGAGTGCTTCACCTTGTTTCCTCCTCCTAAAACAAAAGCAATCGAAACATCTGGAATAAGGGCCTGAGGAAGGTCCTAAACTCAGCTACATCACAGGAGTGGGTTTCTTAAACACTGATGAAATACTTTCATATCTGAACACAGTTAGAAAGCTCCTCTAAAAGGAATTTTTAACAAAAATAAACCATACTTTCAAGACTGGTACTAGACTTTGTAGTTCTTTGATCTCTCTAGGCATATATTACGTGAAAGCTTCTTGTACGCAGAACCAACCAGGTGGGAAAAGACCTCCAAGGTCATCCAGTCCAACCTAGCACCCAGCCCTATCCAATCAACTAGACAATGGTCCTAAGTGCCTTATCTGGTCTTTTCTCGAACACCTCCAGGAACAGTGACTCCACACCTCCCTGGGCAGCCCATTCCAACGGCAAATCGAAAAAAGCTTTTAGGTCACTTGTAGCAAAGCGGAATAATAAAATTCTGGTTTAATGCAAGATTCTTTGATTTCTAATAGTTTCTTCAGAGCCTTGGGAAAAAAAATACACATATTAATCATGTCATCACCAATTAACTTGTATTGTATATTTCTTATGCCTGTATCTTGACAGAAAATATGATCAATGTTCAAGATCAAGCAGGGAAAAAAAAAAACCACAAAAACACCTGTCCAATGTTTGAAGTACAGAAATCAGAAGCAAGATAACCATTTCTGATTCCTGTCAATAATAGGAAATTTGGTGATGGTTTCTGAATTAGAACTTGCACCTGAAAAATCACACTTTGGTATATCACCAATCTCTGAGATGCATAACCGCAGATAATCTAAGCATGTAATTCCAGTTGTTTCCTCTGAAAGGCAGCCCATTTTTATTGAAATGCCAACATATTCACATGAAAGCAAATTAAGGTTCACACTTTTGGAAACAGCTCTTTTGACTACACAACAGGACTTGCAGACAGTGAGCATCATTAGCCATTTGAAGTTACTGGGGTACTCAGTACCCATTTAAAATTATGTATCTTGAATTGGCTGCCTGTAAGAGGAAACCTTTTTTGTAATTTCAGTTTCAAACATAATGGCCTTGATTCACAACAGCAGAGAAACAGCAGTAATCATACTGAGTTTGTTTAAAACCTCCAATCTCATGGTACTGTTGTTCAACAGGCATCATTACTGATTTTTTGACGATTTAGCAATTATCTATGTAGTTATAAAATAATTTAAAATGATTAATTGAATTGCTAATTTTTCTGCATTTCATTTATATCAGCTGCTATTAATGTTTCATGAGCATTAATATTTATAGATTACACAGATTACGAGAAGCAATTAGCACATTCTAAAATATATTACTCACAGAAAACAAACATCAAACATGATTAAAGTTTCCATAATGAAAAAATAATTCAATTATTTTGGCATCAGAAAGCAGTGTAGTCTAAATTAGTGTCACTCACCAAGTAGTATGCACCTAAAGCTGAAAAAATAAAATTGTATTTCCCCACTAAACACCAAGTGTCAAATTACCAACAGAGCACTTGGAGAGCCCTCAGAAGTCTCTACAGTCTTCATCTACAGTGAGTTTGAGACCACTGGATGGGCCAACATCAACATGCCTCCTGGTTCAATAATCTCATTACTATAAACATTGCTACACATGTTCTGCCTACTCTCAAGCTTACACTAGACAGAGCCTGTACTCCACAGCTTCTCTGTGAAATGCATAGAGCAGCAAGTCTGAACCTATTTCAGTTTTAGAGATTATTTTTTTGATTGATTGTTTTGAGATGTTTCTTTGTCTAGAGAAGCCACAAGTTTCAATTAACAGCCAAATCCACAAATGATCTTTTTACACAATCACTTTTTCTTCTTAAAATACATCTTTCCTCCTTATATACAGGTTTCCCTTGCATATTTATTCCAGTGGTTATACTGAAAATGCCAATTACAGACTGATTGATGGTAAGGGCAGACCTGCAAAAGAGTACTGATTTCTGTCTGAGAACATAAGACACTGTGAGGAGCCAAATCAGACCCAGAAAAAGTATAATGGGATTGCACTGAATGAAAAAAAACCACACCTTATTTTCCTTAACATGGGAAGGTTGCTATAAGCTTCCTCATTCATTTCAGTGAAAGAAATAAGAAGTATTATAAAAATTATGCAATCAGTCATTTTTAGTTCAAAAGTTTTATAGCCAACTACATTTTCAATGAAACATTTCTTAATGTCTCTTTTCCACAAATATTTTAGAACCTTAGTCTTAATTCAAACAAAAGCAGGACTACTTCAGTATCATAGTAAACATTAAAGGAGAATAATTGCTCAAACTGACAGCAAATTAAATTGCTGGGAAAATTCTCTAGTTTGGTGGTGCTGGGTTTGTGGTTGAGCTCAATGATCTTAATGAAGTTTTCCAATTTAAATGGTTCCATGATTCTGAATGAAGACCCCAGACACCTGTGTAAAATGAAAATCTCATTTCTTTCTCAGATCAGCAAAATAAATTTAGTATTCCAGTTTAGTAATAAAACTTCAAATACTAATAATCTTTGAAACAAACTTGTGAACACATGCTGCTATTAGAAACTGCATAAAATAGTTTGAGGTGAAAGAATAAAGGACTGAATATAATCTATTCAGTTACAGAGATATTTGAATCTTTATTGTCAGTGTCATCTTCTAGGAAACTGATCTACAGAAAATGATTTCTTACAATTTCCACTGAAGAAAGTATTTGTGAATGTGGACAGATACCACTTGGAAGACATAAATATAAGCTATAAAGATAAAAAAAAACTTTAAATTTTAAAAGCTACTAACAGTAATAATTTACTCATTCAAGTCAGCATTCAGATGAGCTTTTGTTTTGATTTGTGGTTTGTTTTTTTTTTCCATCCAATACTTACTGTTGCTTCTACAAATGCAATTTTCTGCATAGCCTATATTTCTAGTTAAGAAATGTGTCAACCTTGGCACAAGTGAGATATTTAGGATCCTCCTTGCTCCTTAAAAATTTCTTCAGACCTTCTGTATTATTCCACAGCCATCTGACGCAAGCCAGAAACAGTGCATCTCAACCACAAAAGGTTATGTTCTCAACAGTTCCTTATTTTCAAGATGTAAATAAAAATGCTGAACCCAGATATATTTTTATCCTCCTTGAAGTATATGTTAAGACAAGGTTTAAACAGCATATAATTATATCAGGTGAATAATTCCATCTCTTTGGAAATTACATTTCTTTGTAGAATCTCTTTCACAGTTTGCTTCATGTACAAGTCACCAAATTTCCAAAATCTGTAGGATATAATTAAATATCTTCACAGTATTTTTATGGTGCTGTGTTTTGGATTTATAATGAAAACAACATTGATAACACGAGGATGTTTTAGCTACTGCTAAGCCAGAGTACATCAAGGCATTTTCTGTGACTCATGCTGCATCAGCAATGAGTGGGTTGGGGATGCACAAGAAGCTAGGAGATGACATAGCTAGGACAGCTGACCCTAACTGACCAAAGGGATACCCATACCATATGATGTCATGATCAGCAACAAAAGCTGGAACAGAGAAGAAAGTAGAAACACTCAAAGTGATGCCAGTTATCTTCCCAAATCACTGTTACACATGATAGAGCCCTGTGTTCCCAGAGATAGCTGAACATCTGTCTGCCAAAGGGAAGTGATAAATCAATTTCTAGGGGTTTTCTGCTTTACCTATTAAACTGCCTTCATTTGAACACGTGATTTTTTTCACTTCCCTCCTATGCTTCTCTCATGGCTCTCACAGAGGGGGAGTGAGCAACTGTATGAGGCGAAGACGCCTGCCAGTATTTAATTACAACAAAACAATTTTCTGTTTTTTTTTTGTATAATTATATTTCAGAATGATCAATGACTACTATTAAATTGCTTGGTCAACACTTGTATATCAAACATGGAAACCTGGGATCAGCCTATGTCAAAGATAACTCAAATATATTTTATGTTCTCTTCTAAAATCATATGTATCGCTTGGCTGCGCATAGAAAAAACCTTTCTTAGAGTTAGATGCTTGATCATTTGTCATGACTTGTAAATTTAATTTGCATATACAAACACAATTTATCTAGGTACTCATGTGACTGTATTTCCACATACAGCCAACCACAATTTATTGGGGAATACAACAAGGGAAAATAATATGTTCTAATGATTACAGTTCAGAATTACGTGCTTTATGTGATGAACAGGACCAAGCCAAGCATCAATCCACACCCTATGGGAATAGACTGAACATAACTATTAAAAGCATAGGCTCTAAAAATGCTCAAGTTTTGAATTAGGACTCTAAGAAAAACTAAACATAGAGCAAAGCCAAGTAGACACAGAACTGCTCCTAGCCAAATTGCCTAATCAATGTTAATACATATTTATGCATTCCCATTAAAAACATTTGAACTAATCACATATACATATGCTTACAGAATCACAGTATAAATAGTCAGTACAGAGACAAGTGACAAGTTTAAAACTGTACGGCTTTAATTATATCCATTATCCATTCAGAGACAAAAAAAAATGCAAATACTATAGCACACAACTATGAGTTTTCTAGCAAAAAAATCAGGGGGAAATGTAGGAATTTGCATATAGGAAAATAAAAACAACCACATCATCTGAAGATGGTCAGATTTTACCTGAATGAAGATACAAATACAGTAGATGAAGTCTACATTAAATAATCACAGTATAAAATATTCTATAACAAGTATTCTATATAACAAGTAAGAGCAGCCAGGAAAAACACAAAAACACCCCCAAACCACCAAAACTACCAGAATCAAATTTTTGAAACAGAAAGTTCAATAGTATAAAGTCTTCTATGATAAATAAATATTGAACTTTTTTGTAAGTGAATAGAAAAGAACAGAGGAGTAATCATAACTTGAATGGATACATTCAGCATGTACTGATCAAAACTTACATTTTGTCTTAAAACTGAAATATTAGCTACAAAAATACATTAAGTCATTGTAAATCTATGTAGCATGATACAGGTGTTACTGGATAGAGAATAACTAATGTCATAACTGTTAGGAATAAAAAGGTTTCATCTGGAATGCAGTGTACAACTGGCCATTCACTTTCAAACTGGAGCAGAAATAGACAAGATCTTTAAAGACAAGATCTTTTATTGTCCATAAAAATATGGACAACATGAAAAATGGGAACATGAAGTTGCAAAGTGGTAGTACAAATCTCTATTAAAAAACAACTTACGATGAATAAGGATGAACTTTAAAGGTTAGAAACAACATAAGAGACAAGGAAGCACAAACTGATAATAAATTCAGCTTGACAAATGAGACATTTTTGGATAGCACTGTTGTGGAGGGCCCATAGGCCCAAAAATAGACTTACTTATGCCTTGCCTGGACATGTTTTTCTGCTTATAGCCAGAGGTGAGCACATGGTGAGCGCAGAGGAGCACAATGGGCCTGGTGCCGCGGAGTCTGGCCTGCCCAAGCTTTAGGTTGTGTAAGCCCCCATACGCCCAGCTCATGCTTGCTGAGTGCTAGGCCCATGTGATCCCCATGTTTGGAAAGTCCAGGCCTGTGGCCTGTTGCCTATTATGGTAAGGTTGGCTGACTGCCAACCTGACTGGTCATTGTGTGGCCAATGAGACCACTGATCTCAGCCCACAGTTAATGAACAGAGATGCATAGGCTCACCTGCCAGTTCATTCGCTCACTAACTCACTTGCCTGCATACCTAACTTGCAGAGCTCTCTTAAGCCTGCCTTTACAGAGCTCAGACTCCCCATGCAGCCATGTATCCTACTGCACACCCACTGCCTTATTGCCTGGTGTGTGCCATTGCCATAAATTGCCAGGAGCAAACCCATTTGTCCGCACAGGATCGTACTTCCTCTGCACCTGGAAATCCTGCCTACGAGTTCCCTGGACACAGCATCCAGGAGGAGCCAGCAGCACAAGGTCAGAGACTATTTCCCCCTGAAGCCAGGAGGATTCCAGTCTCGGAGTCCACAGGCATAGAACCCTGAGGAGATGAACACTTAATATATATATATAGGCTGTGACATAGCCTGGAGGGTGATTTATAACCAATCAGAATTGTGAGTAAACGCCTCTCTAATTTCTATTGTGTCTGCCCTGCCGTAGAGCAGAAATCTTTCAGCCCACCCTGCTGGGCAAACAGTATATAGACCCCAAGCAGCGACTAAGCTGTGGGGAAAACCGTTTAATACTTTGAATGTATGCTAGTTATTATAATAGTTACAGTTTGATATATATTCCCATAATGTCTTCATAACCGTGTAGAATAAGTATTAATAAGTTCAGTGGTTGGGGGTGGCAAAAGTTCTAAAATACTGAAGTTAATAAATATATTTTTTTATAAATATCCTCTCTCATCAATTTCTCCCCTCCGCAACAAGCGCAGTAAGCCAAGTCAGTTCCAGCTTTACGTCCCACAACACCAAGTTAATGGACTATATGAAGTCGTCTTGAGTATGAAAAATGTTTATCTCTTATGAATCTAAAATTGTCAATGCAACCCCTAAAATCCAAGAAATTGTAATAGTAACTAATTTTTTTTGAGAAGTTATGCTTCCTTTGATTATACAATGACTTAAGATTTGAGTTCACCCGGAATTGAATACAAAGGTCAAAATCTTCAAATTAAGCAGACCAGGGTGATAAAGTCTTGGGATAAAATTAAAATTGAGAGTGAAATGAAAAAAAAAGTCAGGAATATTTAGTTGAGACTTGCTGAAATATTTCAGAATATATTTTATTTGTCAAATACTATGAAGCAGTATAACTGATTTTATTAAAATCTTTAACTTCATTTCAGTGTTTCCATGAGCGAGTTTATTTTCTCCTACACTACTGTTCAGTATTCCATGTATTTGCTCAAAAAAATCCAAGTTGTTAATGATCATAACACTTCCTACCCTATAAGCTTCCTTTTTCTTTATGTAAGAGAGAAAAATACTTGTTTTCATAAAAATTAATAAGACAATTTTTGAGTTGTTCCCCTTTGGGAAAGTGGCATTGTGAAACTAAAACACTGGGGGAGTTATTTTTAAATAGAAAAGAATATTTCTTTCAAAACACCTTAGCTGAAGTTCTTAAAAACACAAGATTATGTCAATGATGGGACAAGAGGCAATGGGTGCAAGCTGGAGCACAGGATGTTGCAGGTGAACATAAGGAAAAACTTTTTCATTGTGAGGGTGCTAAAACGCTGGAACTGGCTGCCCAGACAGGTTGTAGAGTCTCCTTCTCTGGAGATATTGTAAACAGCCTGGATGTGTTCCTTTGTGACCTACTACAGGTGATCATGCTCTGGCAGGAGGGGATGGACTGGATGATCTTTTGAGGTCCCTTCCAACCCCCTGACATTCTTTGTGAATAAGATACATGTCAGGGGTGAAAAAAGCTGCAGTGTACATTTTAGTTTGCTTCCCATGCCTGCTAAAGCAATGAGGTCCATAAAGCTACTGCAGTGCTCTAAAAGATTAAGGTTAACTCCAAAAGAATGTACCTCAATAGCTACCGGACATGGTTTTGTATACTAACAATTCCTTATATTCTTTACTTTCTGCCATTTCATTTATTTTTTAGTTTTCAATGCTAGTCTGTATCTTCACTCAAGACCAGATGGACATTTTTTCAACAGTGAAAGGCTATGACTACTAAGCAAAATCAGCACTGATTCAAAACAAGATTTAATTTAAAATATGTTTGTTAAGGAAATTAAGAATTCCCAGCTTACAGCATACAAGCTGGAAAGACACTGCCTGAAAAAGCTTGTACTGAATGTCATTTACTTTAGGAGTGAGTGACAGAAAGCTAATGGCTCAGAGAGCAGGAAGTGAAAAAAACTAAGAGGAAAGTCTGAAAGGCCTCAAGAAATATTATTTCCTGTTTTTAAGTAGTACCTTCCTGAGTTGTTTATATGCCTGGCTTTCTTACAGACTTTGTCAACAAAGCAGCAGTTTATAGAGTTTCATGCAAGTTTATTTTTTAACAAGTTTTAATATTAATAAGGTTAAAATATGCTAACTGAGCCAACTGTTCTGAACCGCATTGCCAGTTCACAATTTCTAAATCCCATATAGTAAATTGGAATACTTAGTTCTGGAATATCAAAATGAATTTAATGTTGACTAGCAGTCAAGCAGAAATAAAAATATGCAGGTTTCTAAACTCCTTAATAGCTACTACCTATTACTAGGCAACACCTAAGCATTAATAATAATTAAATAACATTTTAGAAGACAACATTAGTACTAAAAGTAATTAAATATGGGGATGACATAATTGAAATTTGCTTTTCCTAGCACATTGCTTCTTAATTTCCTTTTATTTCTCTGGAAGAAAAGCATTCTAGATTGAAGTGAACTATGATAATAATCTAGGGTACTAAGCAAACTATAAAATTTGCAACTTTTAGTGCTGCCTCACTGTGTTCTCTTCATTAGCAGAAATTTACGAGGTATATAATCTAATTTTGACACATTAAATAGGGCTGCTTTTCCTACCAGAGCTTCATCAACTTTCAAACACTGTCTCTTCTTTTCTATCTTACACACTTTTTGGACTACAGTATTTCATCAGTGGTTATAAATTCATTTTTCTGCTTTGATGTCATCCTGTGCATGTTTCAATAACTAGAGGGTAGTATTTCCTGATACTTAAAAAAAAATCTGATTTTTTTTCATGTTTTGCTTATTTTAACTTAATAATTAAATTGTACAAGGCATATTCAATGAATGCTTCAAATAATCAGTTTTGCTGCAGATCTCAGAATGCCAACAGAACTGAAGAAAGACAAGTACATAAACAAATTTTGTGCCTACATTTGAGGAAGTCTAACACCTTTTAATTCAAGTATCAGTTCTTACTCACCTGGGGAAGTCAACTGATGCAAATGGATTTATTTTAATTGACAAAAAAACATAGGATTAAAGTTCTTACCAATGAATCACTTTATTCACATTCATAACTTCACTATGTAAATCACCAATTTTACTCAGCCTGAACATCTTCTATCAATAGCTTTGCATGTAGAAACTCAAGTACCTTTTGCAGCAGCATAGTAAAAATATCAAGGTAGTTTTGAAACCCAGCTAACACAAGTGCAGACATACTGTACATTGTTCATCTTACAGGCAGGAGCAAAGAGTAAACAAGATACCTTAAGATAATGTCCATCTGTATTCATCAAGATCAAATGTCATTGCATTAATTAGGATCACAAAGAATGTAAGTAATGAATATTTGCACATTTCCTGCTTAAAATTTTGAGCATTCACAAACATCAATATTGGTTTATAGACAAAGCGTGCAAGTCAGAATGGACCATGCATAACATAAAGATGAAAAAAAAAAGCAAATGTCACAATAGGTATCAGGTCAAGTTCCACACTGAGGCAATGCAATCAATGGCAAACAGTCTAATTTGAAAATAAAAGTAACACCTCTGAAGTTCATCTGAGCATGCCACCACCAAGAAATGCAGCTTTTCACTCACCGAAGTTGAATTATGTGAAGTATCACCTGAGACCTCGGGCGTTCTTGTGCTGTTTGGAAGTCTGTGAGGATTACGAGCTATCGCTTGGCACCAGCCCAACATTTTCTCCTTCCACTTATCCCTTTTCAATTTCTGAAATTCTGAAAATAATTTAGATTCCCTGAAACAGTGACACTTGGAATACATTATACGCATGTCTCTGGATGCATGCCTTTAAAAACAGCTTTTTACTTTATAACTAAACAAGCTAATAAACATATTTTTAGAAGAACACGTTTATTGAAAGTACTCCAAAATATCACACCATGCAGGTTAGAAAAGGACTAAGCACTTCCAACAGATCTTTTATGCATTTATACTGATTCAGTGTTAAAGTCAATGCCTCCCCTTCATGCTAAATCTTTAAGTTGTCAATTTAATTAAAAAGGTGTTACTTTAAATGAATTAGTTCAAAATAACTGTGGGACCAGCACCATTCCTAAACCCATTTATAACATTTGGATGCAGTATCCCACAATCCTTGAAGCAACTGGGAATAGCCCTAAAGTGGTAGCAGATATCAAATACAAATCAGTATGAAAACACAGAAACCTATGTATTACATCCCCACACACTAGAATACCTGTCCTGAAGTGTTATGCAAGCATGTATCATCAACAGCAAAGTGTAATGTACACACATTAACAATAAATGCTACATTCCAACTCTAAGTTGCAGGTCAGCTTTTAGTTTGCAACAGCATCAAAATATCTTTTAAGTAACGCAGCATATTCTGGAAGTAAAGACCTCCATTCCTAGTACTGTTAAGTGTAAGCAATCTTCATATTTTAAAAGTTCACAGCCTACTTTTCCCATTTGAAATATGTAATGTAGGTATCCAGTGCTAACTAATTTAATAAACAGCTTTGAGCAATTTTATCTCCACAGCTGAAGCCATTTATCTTGTCCCCTTCCTCTCTTTTGGAACCTTCTTTTAATTTAAAACATATTACGTTTCATGATGTTACAGAATAACAACAATAAAAGAGGAAAACAGATTAACCTACCAGATTGCATACCTAGCATTCCAAATAAGGTTAGCACTAGAGTGAATAGCTCTGGAATATACATATGACAATGCTAAAGACCATGGTAAAGTAGTATCTATTCAATATCACTGAGTATTATGTACTTATAAAGGAGTTTGGTTGGGTTTTTGATTGTTTTGTTGGCTTGTTTTCTGCAATACATATTTCAATAAGAGAGAAATGGGGAAGAACAGCAAATCTGTCTACTACTGAGAATAACAAAGTTTAAGTGCTCAGAATTTCAATGCACAAACATTGTTTTGTAAAGGTTTTGTAAAGGTAGTAAAATTAAGCAGGGATCTTTAAGAGAAGTTGTTGGAAGGATACCTGAGGATTAAAACATGGTTACTAAGTTCTTAGAACTCAAGAGTCAGAATGAAAATCTGCTGCATCTACTAACGAGCAGCTGCTCACATGAGTAGTTAGCTGAAGATTCCTTTGAACCATCACACACTTGATCATTCATTAAGAAGAAAAGCTCCAGGTCTTGATTGAGGACCTTTTCTAATATTCTTTTACTTCTGATGAATTACTGTTTTATTATTATTCTAGGCTTGTATTTTAAGCAATGTGTGCGAGGTTACTTTTTTATGATTGTCTACCAATTTTTCAAGTAAGCTTCCAGTAGAAATGCTCTCATATTGCTGCATGTTTCAGTGTATAGAGAACTCTTCTAAAGACATGCTTAGTGTATGGAAGTCATGCAAATTCCACTCTCTCTCGAGTCATATACTCCTTACATTTGGGCTGGACATAAGCTAATGCAAACTGATAATACAACTCTTCACATCACATATAAGCATACGATGAGTTAGAGTATACCATCTGAGTTTGATTACAGTGAAAAACAGAACTTTGTCTAGGAAATATTCTACAAAATGACTTAGAGTTGATAACCACGAACCTCAGGCAACAGCTGTTGTTCAGAATGACAAAGGTAACTCTTCGGTGTCATCATGAGTACAGGTATATGGCATTTCAACAGTTCACATCACATCCTCTATAACATCAGCTAGCAAGAAGTCTGGGTTCTCCAAGTTTTACAACCTTTTAAAACATATTAGTTTAGAGATTCATGGCATCTATCAGAGCCACAGATACGGTGAGGAGTGAATACCCAATATTGATATGTGCCATCTACCTCCAGCAATAGCCTTCCAAGTATCTGCAAGGAGACTATCCCCATCACCCCTCAGTAAGTACTGCCTGTATCTGTAAAGATATCTTACGATAGCTACAGCCCTAGCCTGTTTTCTCTCAGGGTGCAGAATCTCTTGGAACATTAGCAATATTTTTTCCCCTCCCGCCTTGGGATTTAAAAGGGTGACCATGTCAAGGACTTTGTACTTGCTCACACAATTGAAGAACAACCACTTCAAATAAACTGCCTGGGAAAAGTCCATCTAAATAAACCCCTTATAAATTTGTTGAAAAATAAGACACTTGCTTTATTAATACTTTTTCAGGGGAAGATAATTCTGGCATAATTAAGGCAAGTAAGGGGATGTACATGTTTATAGATTCAAATACATATTGTATAATATTAAATAAGGGGTTAAAGATGATGTATTAAAAAACAGCCAGTCATATGAAGTAAAAGCATAATGTTTCCAAATCAAGTTAGTTAATCTAGCAAGAGGAAAAAAATCCGTAAATTTAATTCAGGAACATGATTAGACTCAGGTAACAAAAGCTTCAACAAAGGCTGAATTAAGACAGTACTTGTGAGAGTTGTGCTTTTTCAGTCTTTACCAGGACTTAACAGCCACCATAGAACAGCAGGGAACTGAACACATAACACATTGATCTTTATCTAAGTTAAATACTTTTGTTTTCTGTGTTTGAAGCAATCAAAGTGATGGTATTTGTCCAGCAACTAAACACACTGCACAACATGGCAGATCATTAAAACACACCAGCAGCAGAGTTGTAGCAACATTGAAATGCAAATAGCCTTCAGTTGCTGAGCTCTGTTAGGAGAAATACAGTTCCTGTTGTTCTTTGTGTATCTACTGTCCTAGTCTTATCAAGCTGTGATTTCCAGCCAATTGTTCTAATTTGAATACAGACATAGATTCATGGGCTGGATGCACTGAAAGCACTGACAGCTTGTGCCATTTTTGTGTCCCAAGTGCACCACAGTGCTTCTCTCAACCTACGACAGCTGTGGTTTCACAGGTGTAACCAAAACATAACAGCATAATGTCTCTAAACCTGTATTTTTAAAACTAAGAAGCTCAATCTGCATGTCATATTACAGTGTACAAGACTGTGCCAACAGCTGTGGAAGTTCAGTATGATTCAGTGATCCTTCTTTGAACTCAAGGGGGAAAAATTACTTTCCGCATACCAACCTGATAAGTATCTGTAAAAGCTTCCCTTTTTTTTAAGTCTGAAGTGCCAGGTGGGATTTGGCCCTCTAAACTGAGGATTAATTTTGCGAGTTCAGCATTTAATCAATGTAAGTTGTAGTATCAGTATCTCAAAAGCTCACTAAGCTCTTAAAACTTTATCTTCCTGAGTGATACTCGCAGCAAGTAGCTAAAATGTTTATCTAATGTGCTAGCCTTGATTGTTTTTCTTTAAAAAAAAGCAGAGCCAAAAAGAAAATAAGCATATATGCCCACAAATTACTCAACTGACAACCAGGATGATGGTACCAGTAAAAGCTCTAGTAACAGAAGTTTTCTTGTGGATATACACAAACACCTCTGCATTAAGTGGATGGAAGAATCCAAACTCAAACATACTTGTATTTAATTACTCTATTCAGAAGTGCTTCTACAGCACTACTTGAAGAGTAAACCAAATAATACACAAGCAAACCTATTTCCCTAGTTGTAGAGACAACATAGAATTGCCTCTTAACTAAGTTATACTTACCAAATGTGTCACTTCAGCAGCTATTTAAAAATGTAACTGCAGTATCAGCACCCCTCTCTGGAGTAGTAGTTTTCTAGAACTTGCTTCAATCTAAGCTTGAAAAATGTTAGCTACAGTGTCTTGTTAAATTACTATCTCTAGTCTGTGAAAAATGATTGGATAATATTGTCTGTTTTGATGCTCCTGTACCATAATTAACCATGACATTATTTCCAAATAAAGTCAACCTATGTTTTGCTCTTTGATGCTACATTGGTAACATGTGTTTTCAATTGTCCTTAGGTCTTCAACAATTCGATTCCCTTTTGTCATGATAAAGAATTCAGATTTTTTTTTTTTTATTTAAGGCAGTTTAATCATGACAAATAAAACAATTCAACGTGACTGGTGCAAAAAATGATGCAGATGATTATTTTTGATTACTAAATACATAAAAATCGTGTGTATGTTTGTCTTTATAGTCATACTTTTTAAAATTTAATTTTCCCATGATGAAAAGTATCTCTTGTGTACAGCAGAAAGCAAATTTAAATCACTTTTGGGAAACGATGACAAGTTGTTGCTGGTTTTTTTCTCCACAGTGAATTTTTAGTATTATAATCCTACCTCTTTGCATTTGTTAAGACTGTAAGAAGATACTGAGCAATTAGGACAAATGTATATTTATGGTTACTGACAATATTAAAAAAAACTTTTAAAATGTAGACACTGCCATATCTTTATTTGCCTACTCACAATTTAAGTGCCTTTTTTTCCTACTATTTTAATAAGTAACCTCTACACCACCATAAAACATGACTTTGTTGTCTAACAAGTCATTTGTGATATCCCAGCTACACCTCTTGGGAATGCTTTATTAGCAAGGTCAGATGTCTCTATCAAACCGTGCTCAGAACTTCCAAAAACAACGCAACAGCATGTGTCCCTGGCATGCTCCTGCCTACAAGCAAGTGATGAAGCAATACCTAATTCTTCCCTCAGGACTTTTCATTAAGTTCTGCATGCATCAGACTCCCATGTAGAAAGGAAAACGGTCTTGAAACAAACACAGATTTGAGAATAAGAACAAAGTACACGGCTTTGCTTTGCAAGTTTCCATGCATTTAGCCACATGTGTTTGCCAAGCAGTTTAAACCGAAGCCTCACTCCAGAAGGCATGACTGGTAAATGCATGTGTTAAAACCATACCAAGCAACTCTCAGAGAGAAAATCGTTAGAGAAGACACAAGTAGCAAAAAGTGTAGCACGCAAAAAATGCACAAGAAGGTAAAAACCTTAACTAATTCCTAATACTATGTGTGGTTATCCAAACACACAAGGCATAAGAAGCTACAGTAAGTCTTGAACAGATTTGTTCTGCACATGTGCAGGGAAAAGTCTATTTCATACAGCTTTTCCTCATTTATATATGATTTATAGAAGGGTGTATTTATAGTTTTAAGGTAAAGCTCACTTTGAATCAGCAAACTTGTTACTGATGTAAAATACGGAGACAGAAGTAGCTTCTTTTTGTTTTAATCAAATAAAGGTCATATGTCTGAAAGAATTAATTGAGCCCCTAAACATTCCCATTTCTAAGGAAGGATAATCAATATTGAAATTAATGAGTTTTAAAGGACAAAGGAAAAAGCACATTAAATTAGATTTCATTGAAGTGTAAGAAGTACATGTCCGAAGTATACTACAGTCATGCTTGGTCCAACCGAAATCATCATCTCCCCCTCTGCCAAAGAAGTATTTTCAACAGAAGTTCTTCTGTCAGATAAAATCTCCTGAGAAGTCATAAACTATCATCATTCTAAGCACAGAAACCTCATGCTTGTGAGCAGTTCAGATATTGCTCTTGTGACACGTCAGTCAGAGTATCTGCACCAGACAATGGTCTTCACTGCTGAAAAGAGGGGTATATGCTGTTGTTTAAACAATAACAACAACCTGTTCAGCAAGAGAGTTTGAGACAGCATTATGTCAGAAGGCCACTGCTACTTTATCATTCCTGGTGTGCTAATTTATCTGTGAAAGTAGATAAGAAAACTTTCAGTCTCTTTTAGGTTGAGAAAAATTGGAACGACAGGAATACAATCACTACAGCCAACTAAATTAATAGAAACACTTCAATGAAATTCTTGCCTGTTCCATTATGTTCAAACAAGATGATGTTTGTTGTTCACTTGGGGTTTGAAAACAAAATAAAAACTTTTACATAATAGTCAAGTCCCTTACATTCAGCATATTCTCTGCACATATTCTCTTCTGACTTAAAGATGAGAGACATCATTCTACATTATCACTGACTCTTTATAATTCACAAGTAAGTGAATTTAGTAAGTGGTTTATGTAAAAGTATGTCTCGCTATCAATTTTTGACTCTTTGCTTTACTTCCAGAACAATCATAATAGAAAAGTACCATCATAAAATAAATGCTCATCAAATGGTGATTAGTATTTTAACATCTCAGGATTTTATTTCACATTGTTTAGGTTTTTATGTTTTTTTGAAAAGTTCTAAGTTAGGTTCAGGGTTAACTCAAAACTATATGAAGAAACTTAAGAATCCTATTAGGGTGCTATACTGAAATTTACCCAGTCTTCTGGCACCTCTCAAAACATTTCTATTTATTTCACTAAGTTACTAACTAAAACCTAAAAAACTTAAATTTGAAGGATTATCTAAGTCCCTTTTTTTCACCTACTAACTTCTCCAAGTATATCCCTATTTAATTTTTGACAGGAGCCAGAGCAATTACTGTTTCAAATAATTATTCTGATTGTTGTCCTTTTCCAATGAGATACTCATTTAAATGAAGTATTTTTTCAGCTGCTTGAATCATAATTTTGTGGATTCTAAGGTGTACTTTCTATTTGCTTTCCAAAAAATTCAGTCAAAAATTAGCAGAGTAATATTATTCCGAAGTTTATTCACATAATTATTAACTTACAGGTTAACTGGTCCCTTACATAAGTATATGTTATTTAAGCTGTTTGCAGTAACTGCAGCATTAGGTCAGTAGGCCAGTAATTATAACTTAAATAACTGGAATCCGTTTATCCTGAAAAAGGCTGAATAGGCCATCTGTCACGATTTCTTCCTAGCAGACATCAGATCTTAAATCATGATCTTCACAATATATATATCAGAAATGAAGGCATGAAAAGGGATTACTTGCAACAGTATATTTAATTTAATAACTATTGAAGAGCTTATTCAGTCTTTGTTAAAATGGAATCAATTTTTTTTCCCTTCAAGAGGGGAAGTTTTTCATTAAACATAATTTGACTCTGATCAACTCATTAGCCAGTAAGCCCAGTCAATGTTTGATGACAACATAAGCTTTCCTCAAAATACCTAGGAATACTTTATTATAATACAAACAACAACTTTAACAAGTTTTTTAACAAGTCCCTTCCAACAAAAATATTAATTTTCATCTTCTTCTAATTCCAGGTCTGTAGTTATTAACAAGAAAATAGCTGTTACCTCATTTGCCCAAGGTAACTCTGATTTTTCTGCCCAACAGCATTCAGGTAAGCTTTCATGAATATTCACCAGTCACAGTATTCCTACAAATTTATATTGGTGAATATGACCATATTGATCACTACTCATATGATAATTCCTTACAAATACTATTGATTGCAATAAGCAAGCTAAATGCAGCCAGAAACTAATTTAACAATAATGCTTTATAAAATTATCTAATGAAATATGAGTGCAAATGGCCAATGGTATTGACAGATTAAAAATAAAAATAAGTAACACCAGACTATAATGGTTCACTAAATATTTTCCACAGAGAATATTGGTGGTTGTGTCTTTGTGAAATGAAAACACAAGACTTGCAGTTGTTATAACTACAACTCTTGTGCCTGTCAGTGAGCTAAAATTCACAAAGATCATAGGCACATCACATGTATAATATTTCATTCTTCATAAATCACTAAATGCCATTCTTCACAAACTATTAGAAATAAAGCAATTGAAGACATAGTATTCATTGTGCTTGTCTAACTAAAATGGAAAATTAGGCACAGCATCAGTTCCTCTGTTCTATTTTAAAATAACACAAAGTCACAAAGCGCAAAATGGGTATTCATCCTCTTGAAAGGATTTCCAAATAACCTTAAGGAAAGACAAGATCAGCAAGAACACTGACAAAATGTAAAGTCCTAAAACTGGGATCTTGACCGTGCAGCAGAAGACAAGTGCAGTGCTTAATGGCACAGCATTGCTCCCTAGCTCTCTTTAGTGACTGTGTAAACACAGAAAGTTTTGCAATTCTGCTGTAGCTATGGTGCAGCAGCTCATGCCACCAAGTCACATCCTGCTCCACCCAGATCTGACTTCTGTCTCTAACAATGCCCTTAAACACGTCAACTTCTAGTTTTGCTACCATCCATACTAGTTTAGTCTGTATTGACCATCAGCACTGATGTTAAGACAACAGTAAATAGCACAGCATGGCAAAAATACCTCTGTTTGACATGGCACTGCTGTTTAACACAGTGCTGTCCTGCACAAAGGTAGCATCACAAAAAGCTGTTTAACTGTACAGAGGAGCAATTACTACGGCTAAGACATATACCTTCCCCTTATGAGAGCTATTGCACAATGGCATGAGACCTCCTTAAGTAGTCACACAGCTTCTCAGGTAAGCTCAGCACTGACATAAGCAGCTCTGCAGTGTCCTTTATTGCATTTCTAGAGTGCCCCTGCTCTGTAATACATGGGCATCTCCATTTTCATGTTTGTTTCCACAAGATCCCTGTGCAATGGATGTGCTATCTTCTGCCTTCTTTTCCCAATGCACTACTTAACTCCTGTTTTGGTAAAAATCTCTGTTGTCATTCACCAGTTGCAGCTTCCCCTGCCTTCAGCACTGAGCTACATAACCTACATATCACTTTTGTTCCAATCACCAAAATGTATACAACTTTTCTTCTATATACAATAGCTTCTTGAGTTGGTATACAGGTTACATCTTCCTTCTTTAGCTGTCCAGTTCTGCAAACTTCAAATTTTATTCATTTAGATATTGACATATTTTACACTGAATTCAGACATTTCATACTTCAGGTGTGTAGCACTTTAGCATAATAGAGATCTAGAAATGTTATTTGTTTCCATATATAGCTGTATATATACACACATGCACCCCTCTAGTCACAGTACTTTTACCTGAAGTGTCTCAAGCAAGCAAACTTCCATCCTAGCACTAATGCTTTTATTCTCTTCAGAAACATCTATTAAACTGGAAATGTTTGATGAATGAGTCAGTAAGAATGTCACCAAGAAATTTCTCACAAACTGCTAGAACAAAGACATTACAAGACTAAGTAAGCAGTCTTTAAAGCACAAACCACTTTTCACATTAGCAGAGACTTAGAATTTTCAAATACAGGCCGTGCTACAAATCTCCACAAGCTAGCTGAAGTGCATTATTTCCCAGTGCCATTCTCACTTCCTCAAATGTATGAGTGCTCCACATATGAGATTTCAAGGACCCTTTCTCTGTATACACAGAAAAAGAATTTGCCTTGGGAAACAGAAAATAATGGAAAACAGATGGATGCAAAAATCACATATAGGTAATTGGCCTGTATTCAACTCTAACAGTTACTTAGAATGCTAAACAGAGAGAAACTGAAGTTTTATTTAACTGCAGGCCAGCCACCCACAAAACTACACAATATTTCAAGCAATCTGTAGGGGAGAAACAAATAAGCTGCTGAAAATAATTACACACAAGCTAGCTTTTCACTGCTACTGAAATACTTATTTTGAAAGACTCCAAACACACAATGAAGATCCCAGTCCCTCCCTTATTTTTTGCAATACCTGGGCTATAGCAAATACATGTCAGTCCTTTGATAACAGGGTCGAAGTAGACAGGAGTAAATCAAAGCCAAGTAGGAAAGCACAGCAAGATACTGAAACATTGGGGTCAAACACTCATCTGTGATGTAAAAAGGGAAAATGAAGTGTGTGCAGAGCACCTAATAAAGCAAAACAGCAGGAAGAGGACTTTTACAGCTCAGCGTGACAGTGTTGGGACACTTCCTTACAGCTGAACTTCCATGGGCACGGTTAAGGGCTCATTAATCCACAGCGGCGAAGGACACTCTGTTACTCTTGTACTACAGCTTCAGGATGGATACATTTTGCAGGACCAGGCCCTCCCCAGGCTGACAGGGGAGATGTGCTGGTATGTTTAGAATGACAACCTATTCATCTGTGCCAACAAATTGCTATCACAGGGAGTCCTCAGGAAGGGACAAACTATTCTCAGAAACAATATACTAATGCCCTGTCTTTGCTGACAGACAACCTGTAAGTTGCAGCTTGCTTAAAGTGTTAACAGCTGCTGTTTGCATAGATATTAGGCATTCTATATATGTTATCCTTCCATATATTTGAAATAAGAATGTACCTCTACCTAAGACCACATCAAGCAAAGCAGATAGTTTAACTTTTTTTAAATTACATTTGAAGTTTCAATCTTTCTGTTGTTATATAGGCAAAATTTCATCCCAGAAAGTTCTTTTCCCACCAAGTAAAAAGCCTACATGAGTACAGAACGAAGGTGCCAGCTCAGATTTGCTTTTCAGCAGAGTAGTAGCTCCCCAACAGAAGGAGCACTAAAGTTACAGGAGTAGCAAAGTCCTTAAATAGAAACAGCGCTTGAAATTAAAATATGTTTTGGTTCATGCAAGCTCTGTTCAAGTAAGATGAGGCATGGTACCAAAAGTGTGAAAATTGCACATTTTTATTTGCTTGCCACTAACTGCTCCCACACTGAGGGGAGAACAAAAAAGTACTAGAATATACATTTTTTCACATTCAGAGACTGGTGAAAATAATCAGCATGTACAGAGAAGCAATGTATCAAAAGTATACCATAATTAGCGTTTTCTCCAGTACAGTTACCACAGTAATGTCAAGTGAAGTTGATTTTACAAATTTAGCTACATATGAAGATGGGGCTACATGAACATACTTTATTGACAACCATTTACCAGGTCAGCAGAAAACTATCACAAACTTACAATGTAAAACATACAGCAGAACAAAGTAGTTCTACTAAAACAGTCTGCTATCCAAAACATGAAATATTTCATGCTCATTCATTTTTGAGTATTTTATTCCTAAGAGGAGGGTCAAAGTAAAAATTTCTCTTGTAGAATAATTCACATATAGCAGTGGAAGTTCTGGGTTTTAAGATTTAAATACTTTTCTTTCAAGATAAAGAACTGAGAGGAAACAATTAGTAGTGTTCCCAGAACGACATCAATTTAAACCCTCTGCTACACATTTACAGTCATTATTCAATCTATATTAGTACAGAATAACTAGTTCATTACCTTCATTCATCAAGCAACAGATGAATATGCTAAATACTCTTCTGAAAATGAAGCAGCAGGTTAGTCATCTTAGTTGTGTCAATCAGCCAAAACCAAAGCAAGACTGCCTAGTAGATGACAAGCAATATATGTAGACTCTTACTTAGACTGTGCCCCACTGACTTTTGCTGTTCTCGCCATCCTTCTAGTTTGTAACTGTTTAGTTATTAAGAGTAGTTTTTGGAGGGAAATTTATGTGTATCTCTTAACAGTTCTGCTACTTAAAGAAATAACCCACAGTTATCATCTAAATCCTCTCTTATACATTTAAAACGGTCATATATTCAGAACTGATGGACTACACGTTGCTAACAAGATAACTACGATAAAAATGACAACAAGTCATTACAGGGTTATTGTTGCCACAAATCTACATCTCGTACTGTATCTTCAGGTTAAGAATGGCTACCTAAATATTTACCTTGCAAAACCTAATTTCCAACAAGCATAAATCAACATATCCAGAAACTAATGCCTACTCTTTGTTTCGCAAAGGTAATCTCGAATTAACAGAAAAATAGCTTAATTATCTTTGAACATTTGAAATAGGTTTGATTGACAATACTGTTTACTAAGAGTGAACTATATTCACAATGACCAAAATCCACAAGAAAAATTTAAGCTATTCTCTACTACTGCATGAGATTGTTTTGATCAGTTGGTACTCACACAGCCATGAAAACTGGCCTTGACTCTTTAGCTTCACATAAGAACTGGAGGCTGCTTAAGCAACCTCTGCCATCACTATCTTTCCAAAAAAACACCAGCAATAGTCTTCAGAATTAAACTAGACATCTTCAGAATGAGCTAAATCTAAAATGGAACAGACAACTATGAGATATGGAAGAAGGAGCAGAAATCTTACACTTCTCGACAGCAAGTAAGTAGTGTAATGAACAAAGAATAGAAATTACAATTTACCTCAACTTTCAAAGATCTTTCCTAGGAAGCTATAACCTAAGGTTATTTATGTAATCATGGGCAGCAAAGTTCTGTGAGAGATAAAAACATGTCTTGGAGCAGCATAAGCAGGAATACATGAGCTATTCCTACTCTGCAAAGAAGACAGTTTCAAGGTTTTATGCTAGGGTCTTCCAATATTGAAAATCAGAAATTGTTTCTTGAAGGAACTCACTACAGATGGTAAATCAAGCAATAAGTTTGAGAAGGACCTCATTAGTTCAAGGGTCACACACTGCTAATCCTTATTTTCTACAGTGTGTATGAAGTCTTCTCTCTGTTAAGTGATTAAGAAAATACATGAAGCCATGTTGATTGTGCTACCCAGATCCTTCAACACATAAAACGTTAATTTCCGCATAGGTTTTATCATTTCATTAACTAACACACTGAAAATTCTCCATTATCTGCACACCATTAACCATACAGGCTACAAATGAGTTGTGACTCTGACGCAGTTACAGAGTCTGTCGTTGCGTAGAGATAGCCTGATCCTGAATGTTCAGTTGATGCAGCTTCAGTTACAAGCCTGGGAGTAGTTGGGGTGTGAAATGGTTATAAAAGAAGTCCATATGCAAGCTGACTTGTGAAAAGCTATGTGAGTCAGTTTGAGTAAAGAAAAGATTACTAGTTCTCTGCAGGCCAGATTCCATTATGCCTTGGACATATCATGCAAGGTTTTTTTGTATTCCCAGCAATAAAAAAAACAACCTGATTGCTGCTTAACAAGTTCATGCAAATTAGTTTCACAACTTCACAAAAAAGAAAATCATTTAGGCAATAGCTCAGAATTAAACTGTCTTTCCCTTGACTCTTGTAAACCAGAGGTGCCTACCTCCTTCCACTCCTATACACTTTTTAAGGTAAAATGCTTCTAATAAGTACTTCTCCAGGATTTATGCAATGAATGACCTTTATTGGGACTGGGTAAGAGTGAGAATCAGGAAGGAAAATTTCCTCCCTTAAGTATTCTTCTCCGTTTCTCTTATTGGAAAAGACCTATTAACATTTACCCTTTAATGGCATTTCCATTAACGTTAAAGCTTTTAAGCTTGTGACATGCATAAAGTTTATTTGTGAGGTCTTTCATAGATGTGATGTTACTCGTGTTACAACACATGGTATTTTATACTGCAAGAAAGCATCATGAAAACAGCCTCACAATAATATCCATAACTTTGGAGTACTATTATATTCAGGAGTCTAAAGCAGTTCTACACATGACTTACACAGCTTAAAAGTGACTGCAACATGCAGTTTCATTTTGCCTAACAGTTTCGCCCCTACCAGCTCGCAGCATGTCATAATGAGATCTAACCGAAGTTGTCAGGAATCTTCCAGTCACCAAAAGAAATTTAAAGTTTTGCACCTTTAAGTTCCCTTTAATCCTAGATCTACTCCTTGGTGCAAGCCCTTAATATTACACATCTCCCTCAGACATTTAGTTACACTAGGTCTTCAAATTTAACTGTCTTTGTTTCCTCTGAACAGTTTTGCACAGCATGAGGAACATATGGGCTTATGCATTTAAGAAGGGTTTCTAACAGTTTGAAAAAACAGAAATCTCATATTTCAAGACTGTTTCACCTAATTAAGCAAATCTGTATCATTTGGTTCAAGAGCTGCCACAATGAAATCTGTCATTTCCAGAATTTCAAGGACGATGTGAGATGCGAGTAGGGCATCTTAGTGATAAACCCATGAGGACACAAATGTTGATTTTACAACTTGAAGCCTTTGGAAAGTGTAAACTTCATTCACCCTGCCACATCCTACAATTTATGTTTCACACAGAAGACAAACATCTGCTCCAGAGATTTAAAAAACAAACAAAAATCCACAAAACAAACTCACTCCAAACCAAAACACTCCATCCCAACAAGCAAATAAATACACAACAAATATACACATATCCTCACCCCCATCACACGTTCCTCAAGAAATTTCTCAGCTTAGTAGGAGAAATGAAGTCAGCAACCAATGTGAATTTACTCTAGCTTCAACAACTTTTTAAAGACATTCAATATCACAGAGTCTTTAAGGTGAAGTTTAGGGTTCTGTACTGAAAAAGAACAAAATACAGCTAGTCCCAAAACTCAGTGAAAAAAAAAAAAAAAAATCAAACCACTACTAATTTCTTAAATACATGCACAGTTTCATTTTGATAGTGAGCAAATAACACCATGTACTACAATTTTATGATGAGGGGACCATTTATTTCAAAACAGACTAATATGCTCAGAAGAAGGTACCTTTCTCTGTCATTACATTTCATTTCAGCTCACGTTAAGAAAAGTTTATTTTCTAAACCAAACCCTTTTCTAGGATGAAACAATTACTATTTTTAGTGTGTGAGCATTACTGTTAACATGTTAGAAGATATAGGTCATCTTGACAGTTTATTTGACCCATTTTCCTTATTTGAGATATTGGAAACAGATAATACCGATTTAAAAAAAATGTTACCTGGCCTTTCTCCTATAAGAGATATATATGAGGCTCATTGTCTCATTTGAACATCATTTGAGGAATCAATAATTTTAACAAAGTAAAAAATGTGCTGAAGTAATTCATATTAAAGAATTCAGAAGACCATGCATCACAGTAGGGCAACATTATATTTCTTGAGTGAACAAGCCTCTGAGTAAGGGCTTCCATATTGTCTCCACTATAACCACATGACTCAGCAAGCCTAATTTGCTTCAGTATGGTAAACCTCTATAAAAGGACTGGGAAAAAAAAATGCACAGCAGAGGGCATGGAAGTGACAACATTCTACATATTAAAAGCATCTCATCAATTTTGAGTGGCAATCCTGTTTGAAAAACGAAAGATTGAAATCACCATTTTATCCAGGTACTCTAATTTCAACACACTAAAACATAAAACCTCTCACATTAAGAGTTTGGCAATATTGTAATAAAGTTTATCCAAAGTTAGAATTGTAAATGTCTTGGTCTTTGAAAAACTGTTGATTATTTGAAATATTTTACCTTCTGAGCTTCTTGAAATCCTTTACTCTGAATTTAAGTTTCTTGTGGCAAATTTTTTGAGCAAATTCTATGTCAGCAGAGGGAGGCTGTGAGATTCAGCACAAAAGGACATTTTTGGTAAAGAAAAACTTAGATTTGAAATGAAGAGCAAGTTGAAATCTGTCCTGGAAAATACTTGGTCAAGAAGTTCAGTGGTAAAAGGAGTAGGGATGGTCAGGAACAGTGTATCTTACCAGACCTATTACTCCCTTGTTGCACATGCTGACTGTGCTTTTCCTTACACTCATAACTATGTCCGCATGTTGCTAAAAGAATCTCAGACTTTTAGGTAGACAAAGCACAATGACCAAGAGAAAAAAGATAAAACATTTTTGTTGTGAGATGACTGTCCGGAGTGAGAAAACCAATAACCAGAGCTTTGGAGAAAGCAGTTTTCCTAGCAATGGTATATCAACTTCTCTGAGGCAGGTTTTTGTAAATACTAGAGTTGCAAGTGTACATTAATACTTAAATGATTTATAGATTGATAAAATATATAGCATGTTCCATGTGAATGTTTCACCCAACATTTTGTAAGAAATGAAGACATGAAACTGAGGAAGAAAGAAAGACTCGGACTAGCCCAGAAATAAAGAGGTGTTTGCATCTTCACATTCAGTAGATGCTTTCCATGGTATTCCTTTACCACTCTCCATACAAGATCTATTTAATACTTTCTAAGAAGTAGACGAACATAGCTGAAAATAGGATCTGTAACACTCCACAACTCGCAATCTGGTTTCAAACTTGGCATGCTGACAGCAGCAAGCCAGTTCCATAGAGAAAGCGACATTCTTAAAAGAAACTTAATTCTCTTGAGATAGTCCACTACTTAAAACATTCAGATGACAACATCACTCCATTAAGCAAACAGTTAAGCAGTACAAAGAGTTTAGTTATACTATAATTTGTTTCCGATCAGTGACAATAAAAGTAGTGCTGCAGGTTCAACAGCTGTGTTACAGGTTTGCTATGAAATGTAGAATACATTTTCCAATGCAAATAATGACAAATCAGCCTAAGGTATGAAAATGAGCTTCTGTCTTCAAAATGGTTTTCACTACTTGGAATAATATTTTCAGATACGTTGTTTCATATGTTCCATATTTAAGATATGATAATTCCATGTTTTACATAGTCATGATCATCAATGGCAGGAAATTAAAGATAACAAAAAATTACAGACAACAAATTATTGCTACACAGCTTATTCAAACACAAAGCAAAACATGTGGCAACAAAAACTTTAAATAACAAACTTGTGCTTTTTTGAAGTTTTTGTATCATGTTAGTCTTTCACATATCTATCCCTCTTTTAAATGCAGTCCACCAGAAATAACATAAATTTATCTTACCACCATTAGAAAACACTACCTAAATTGCCTAACAACTTTGATGTCTCCATCCTGCCCTTCTAAAGAAAAACTCACACCATCATAAAAACAGATTTATTGGTAAGTGTCATGATTTTAAGGAAATCTTATACTGCTCCTGGTGAAAAAATATGGTCACAGATAATATCTCCATCCTCTAGGAAACAGAGAAACCACCAACCAAAACAGAACTTCTCTTTCTTAAAAGATATTAGAAAGGCCGATCAAACACTGAATTTGAAAAAAAGAAATGTTCACCTAAGTTCCTTGAATCAGCATTTCAAAAGTTTTATTTGAAATGCCTTCTGAGAGCTTCAAACAAAAAAATATTGTATTCTGAAGCAATAAATACAGTAGCCTCAGACAGCAAATGCTGATCCATTGTAACATATGAACATCTCATTTGAAAAAAATAAGTGTTTTCCTTAGAAGCCGCAACTTGGAACTGAATGCAAATTCAGTGTTTCTCTAAACAAAGTTACACAGATCTTACACTAAAATTAGACAAACTGAAAAAATACATAATTCCATTTGAGGATTACTTTTATTGAGTCATGTAATCTTCAGTTAACTCTAGTACAGTTCTGCATCTCTGAAGAGGGCAACCCTTCTCAGCTAAGTTAGAGACATGATACAGTTCTGCATTTTTTAGTACTTCCAATAGCTATTGCTATCAATAGTATGTATACCTACATCAATGACCTATCAGAGAAGAAAAGTTTGTTTTAAAGGTTGCAGTCCAGCTCTGCAAGAATTTAGCTCCTTCTAAAATAAGCATATATATTTCATGGTGACACAAAGCTCAAGAGTGGCATGGTATAATCAAGCTCCAGCATTTCAGCACTTATTCCCAGAAGAATCCATGAAGTTGCAAACACAAACGTTGTAGGGGTATTAGTATTAATGATCTACCTACTGCCTTAAAATACATGCAGCTTGCATAGAGCTCAATGAGGGTGAAAATCACCTTTAGAACTGGAGAATATCCACTGGAAGAACCCATCATGGAAGAGAACGACACGCCAAATAACTACTTTTCAATAGGCACTCATAAGGTACCACAGAATTAGTGAAATATGCTAATAATGGAATGTAGCCAGTTTAGGTGAGAGTTATGGGGTGGGGGGGTGTTGCTGCTTTTAAAACAAAACAGGTTTTATTAATCCTTCCTCATCAGGCTGACATGATTCATTCTAACAGCCTATTTATCGCTATTTTGGTTATTGGTCACATCAGCAGGCACCAAGTAGAATGTCAGAAAAACATGCAGTCTAAAATATGTGATATAATCAGTACATTTGCAAATCTAAATGCTATTCGTCATGCTGCCAGGAAGCAGTTCCTGTATTTTGATTTTATGTAAGAAATTTGTTCCAGACACCTATCTCCCTAAATGATTCAGACCTGAAAAAGAACCAAACAACAATAAACAGAAATAAAAGTTTCAGAATAAGTTAAATTCTAGTAAGAATGCTAAAATGATAGGAAACAGTACTTGCAAAGTCCTCAGTTTAGGATTTTTGTCACATCACAAAGTGCCAGTGTTAAAATATAGACAAACAGGGAAAAAAAAAAAAAGTCTTCCACTGAGCCACTGAAGACATTTCAAGGAAGTTTATACATTCTGACAGTACTGCATTCATGGGGGCATAATGATTACACAGAGAAAAAGATTTCCTTCTTCTAAATACACACATAGCAAAAGTTGTACTGATACAATTTAATGAGGGCTTTTTTGAATGCCAAAACCTATTCTGTTCTTTTACTAATCATGTTTTTGTTAACATTATACAAAAAATTTAATTAGCACATGCAATACTCAGGAACTCACTTTTTCCACTACAGAAAAAATAAAGTATCATGATTATGATTCTTCTCCTCTTACTGCTGATTTCTACCAGTAAATTGACAAGATATCATCAGCTGTGCAACCTTCTTTCCAAGGTAAAGAAACACACTCAGCTTTTCCCTTCCTTTAAAACAACCAAACACCTGAGGCCAAGCTAGTGAGAAAATTACAACTGACCGTAAGTTACGTCAAAGAGGACAAAGAACAAAACCATATTTCCAAGAATAGATACCACTTCTGAACCGTCTAGAAAGAAAATACACCATGAGGAATCCGCATATCTCCTATGGTTTACCAGTAGCCTTACTGTGAGAGGGTATTAAAACTTGTCTTATGTAAGTATCCTAATGGGGATAAGAGAGTTGGCTTAACCACCCAAGATAGTTGTATTTAATCTAGTTTCTGGGAAATACACTACCTCTGGCCAATTAGGGTGGGTTCTCACTGATTTTCCTGCTTATCAAATCCCTCAGTATGCCCCTTCAATATGAGATATATATTATGAGCTACATCTTCAACTAAGAAGGAAATGTATTTCAGAGTAACCTAGAAATTAAGAACTTAGTATCCTGATAAATATCACTCTTTGTTAACTATTCACTCTGTTCACAATTTCTAGTTCTTAAATTCCAGCAACCATGAAGTAGTTCTAGAGCACTGTAAGGCTTGGATAATGTCTCTGCTGAATTCAGTTCATTACTTTCTAAAAACAGAAAAACACACCCAAAAAAGTATGTCTTCACATAAAAATACAAAGCATCTCCAAAACACCATTGTTATACCAAAACTTCCTATTTCCTAATGGAATTAAGATGTCTATTAGAGCATCTAAAGGTACTTGGGCAACAAGCTATTTGGCTTATCTGAGACTAATTCTCATCTATTCTTGAAAATGGGATAGAATTACTTCGCAATACCAAGTCAAATGATACTCTTGCATACCCTATTTATTCCTCTGGTTGATCTATTATTCTATTACCTTAATTAGGGTTTAGATTTTGGGGTCACATCACATTCTGAATATAAAGTGGCATCACAGTTCAGAATAGGCTATGGCCCACACTTCAAACTCTCAGTTTGGACTCTTAGCAAGGGCACAGAACCTGAATTCTACATTAACTGTGCAAGCAGTTTTCTGCTCCACTACTTCACTCCCCACTGACTCCATGTTCATGCAGTCATAAACAGACGGGAACGTACTCAGTTTAAACTGTTTTGAGCAGAAAATCAAGCTATGGCTGTGTTTGAAGTAACAATAAGTACAGATCCATGAAGGATGGAATATGGGTAATAGTGTACTTCATAAGCAAGAATGCTTTAGGCACAATAATAAAGTTTAAAAAAAATTCTGTTACACTTGCTATATTTAACAGCAAGTTTGCAATTGCTGCATATTAATTGTAATCCATATTTACTGAAGACAGGAAATTATTGTGGATTACAATTACCAGTTAAAATGAAACCAACTAAAACAGAAAACATTCACAAAAAATGGTGTTTTTTTCCTAATTTCTACGATAATGCTTACCCTAGGATTACCTAAAATTCCCTTCAACTGCTTCAATTATGTCATGCTGTTAAGCAATAGAGGAATGAAAAAGTTGCTGCCATTGACTCCCAAATCACTCATGTCACAATTTCAAGTGATTAATCTTAAATATATAAGCTAATTATCATTTGCAGGATATAATTCTGATTTATATTTTGTTATTTTCTAGAAGGACTTCAGTCTTTTGCAAAGGAAAAAAATATTCTTGAACTTGACAGCATTACTTTTCTTAGTTGAAACATTTTTAACAAATAGTGAACATTTTTAAGTTTAATCATTTTAGTTAGAACAGTAAATAACTGGGTAATTTAGTAGTAATGTGACATAACCCACCTCTTGATGCTCAAGAACATTTGAACTTTGAGTAGAAAACATTAACTCCTTATGAAGAAAGGCTTTAAGCAACAAGTTCACTAAGCCTAAGCTTACAAGCCTATAAATGTTTTCAATTGCTTTCATATAAGTACACATTAATACATAAGAGAAGAGATACAGTTAAATATATATAAAATTGTGTGGCCTGCCATAATAGATTTGCTTTTCCTGAACTGCCCTTTTGCTGCTGTTGCATGGGGTTCCCCCCCTTCTTCCTTATTTCCTCTATGTTTCTAAGCAAGAACTGCTTGTATGCATCTGTGTCACTGCAGCTATGTACAGCTATTATGAATAAAGGAATTCAGTGGAAATCAACAAGCACCAACATTACTGTATTTGTCAGTGGATACAAGGAAGAAGGACTTAGGGGATTCAACTATACTTTTAACTGTAATTTTTCTACTGTCTAAAGATTTAAAGCCTTCTGTTATTTTTTAATACACAGTTTTTTCTCTAGTATCTCTTTTTTAGAACCCTTAAGGGTTTGGTTGAGTTTTTTTCCTAATAACAGCAACGTACCATTATGCATCTGCTGCCTTTCCAGACCATTATAATTTGCATATTTAACAAATAATATTTAAAAGCACACAAAACAAACAAAACTGTATTCTATCTATCTTTGTTGTGATTCTATTTCATGGTAAGGAACTGCTGCAAGAATTACAACATTAAAGTCCTAGTACAACACAATAAAACTTACATCAGCTTCTCAAATGAGTTCTGCTCAGGGTAATACGGCTATAAATTTTGCTGGATTACCTGTCTAATAACATTTTTATTGTTCACTCTAAATGGCATCATGGTCTTTGGCATTTTGAAAGCAGAACATACTTAAGTTTTTTAATAACATAAGCTGTAAAAAAAGAAAAATACAAGTTTTACAGGTAATACTGAAACAAATTTAGAAGTCACACAGTATTTCCAAATCACAACACAAACACTGTAAGCTTTCAGTATAAAACAGAGTATTTGGTGAAGAAAAACTGAAAGCTTGCACTTCCTGCACTGATCTGCACACTTGGAATTTTAATAGGTTTGATTCACAACTTCATCACTTGCTTCTAGTCATAAAACAAAACAAACAAAACCCCAATAAGAACAGAAAACCACCCAAACCCTGCAACCTATTAAGTTAAATACATGTAACACCAAATGTTTGCTGGCTTCTAGCCTATTGCTACAGCATCTTCCAGTAGTTATTTGGGGGGGGGATAAATAAAAGAGAAAGGACAGGGGAATCAGATACACTCTATGCTAGTTAATATCTTTTCTGTCTCACAGATGATCAAAATTTGATGCATCAATCCTCAAAAATCTTACGAAATTGAAGCTCTTGTATTCTTGGTTAAATTCCTAAGCTGCTATCCTGTGTTAGAAACCAGCAATAAACTCTACCATTGACAAATGGAAAATGAGGGATCTTACTGCAGAAGCAAAAAGTGAATAACTGCAGTTGGGTATAAAAAGCACTTAAAATTGGAGCTCTGTCAGAAAACCTATGTGAGTAATACCTACCGAGTAACTGATAACAGGTATATGGGTATTGCTTTATCCACCAGTAATTTATACTTACACAGCAGAGATCACCATTCTGATTTAACAGTACTGCCTGCATTATCAGAACAGCCAACACACTGAAATTAAAGTAAACACTGGAAGGAAACTTAAAGACTTAACAGCTGTCAAGAATTTAAAGGCACACAGATAACTGATTTCAATGTTCAATTATTACAAAAAGACAACTACTAAATTTGAATTCTTGCCAGAATAATCAAAAAAGCAGATAATCTCAGAAATTGCAGAGATTATACTTGAAAAAGTCAAGAAAATACACACTGAGCTGTTTACTACTTAAATTCCCTCCCCTATACTTAGGAAATGTCAAACAACAAGAAAAACATAATGTTATAATTCATCATCACACAACGAAATTGGAGAATCAATTAAAAAATTAAAAAAAGTCCTGGAGCATGCTTCCAAGGTGTTCTAAAAGGTTAGGGGATTTTTAGATAAGTAATGATGCAGGGGAAGCAAGGTTGTTTTTATTTTGGTTGGATTGTTTGGTACTTTTTGGAGGTTTTCTGTCGGATTTGTTTTACAGCAGATTGAATTAGCAAATACCATCAACCAAAGGGCTTCAAGCATATTCTTATTCTAAGTCCTTCACACGATCAGAACAATCAGTTTCCTTCACTTTATTCAGGGGCATATCTGTATCTTTTAAACTGAGAGATGGCACAAAGCATTTGAGCCAAACAAATCTTAACAAAACTGTCAGCAACTAAACACACCTTCATAATGGAAAGTATTAAGCAACATTAACTATGGCTATTGCCAAGTTTTCCACGTTAGCAACCTTTTCTCAAAGAAATATGTACATACACAAAGAAAACTCATCTGTATGCATACATGCCTTGAGGTGAAGCTGATTTTTCAAAGCACTGCTCTAACAAAATGAAGTCTAAACCACACCTGCCCATCAATCAGATGGCAAGGTAGAAAAACCGGGAACAGATAACTGGCATGGGGAAGCCTGACCCAAATCCCTGTCAAATACATATCTATACATAGAAAAGAAAATAAGGCAGTCGTTCAACTTTAAGTCCTTGTAGCAAACTTGTGGTTTAGAGATCAGCCATAATAACCCGGGTTAACAGCCACTAATTGGCTTCAGGTGCATCAGAAAAAGAGATTAGCTCGGGGCCATGCAGCAATGAAGCAACTGTTAGTTTAACTTGAGCACCTGAGTCAAAAGTCAGTAAAGAATAGAAAAAGGCACTTGTCGGTGGGAAACCACCTGTGGGTGCCTGAAAAACAGTCAGTCAAGTCTGAGGTGAAACAGCTGGCTACTCAAAAAAGCCAACTGCAAACTAAGACTCAGGCCTACAGGCTGCAAACATTGCATGCTGCAACATATCTCCAGATGGCTGTAACACTAGGGAAGAAGTAATTATATTAGAGAATTACTGTGTTTTCGGACCCACACTAGGGACTTATGCATACAGTCTCACTCTGGAGACTTGCAGACATGTTTTACTCAACTGACATCTTCAAGTTACAGACTCTTGCTCTCCAATGGTCATAAAAGCTGTACAAACTCATGTAAGAACACGATTGGTATGGCTGCTTTTGTCAAGGGACACTTTCTACTGGTTACTTAGCTCCCCAAAGTAAGAATATTTAACAGCTTTTTTTTTTTAAACTGTTCTAACACAGAAAAGACTCCACACATTAACAATTAAAGACATTTCTGCTGTGGATTCCTTTATGAACTACGCATTTCATGGCCTGCATGGAAGCATCAAAGTGCTGCCTGCTGCCAAGCCCCTGCCACCTCTGACAAACTCTGCATGAGCTGGGATGTATAACTCATCTCAACAGGGAAAGAAGAGCAAGGGGGAAACGGGAAAAGTTTTACAACTGAGCAGAAAGAAGCAGTTAAACACAGAGAAGCTCAGCCTAAGTAAGGAGACACAACCAGCACACACAGATGATGCCAGAGTGACCAATAATCTTCCCTGCCTGACCGGGGGGCCACCAGGCCCCCCGGCCTTTGTCCTCTTCCCATTCACCCAGTATGCACCATGAGTACTCACCAGTGACAACGGGAGGAGGATCCCTCTGCCCAGTCGGGCACAGCTTGGAACTTCTGCCTTTCCTTGGGCAGATATAAAGGAGAGTGGGCAGGGAGGGCAAATTGATCACACCTGGGGTGGGAGGAGACTCCAGCAGAACCCAGGTGCAGAAGTGAAGGCCAGTATTTCACAATTGGTGTTTTGGTGACTCTAACATCACACTAAATGCAACTGTATTTATGAGGACACCTGGTAAAAGTTCCCTTTTGCTTTGTGCACAGAACAGAACATGTCCTTTATTCTGAAACAGCCACCCTTCCTCCATATTATCCAAAATCAGTTGTTTCAAACAAGCAGTGCACTTAGACAATACTTCTTATAGGTTCAAATTCTTCAAAACTTCATTCTCCATCATTCAAAAATAAACACTTTCACACAGACCACCTTCATACATGACTATAGAGCTGCTTTTATTCCAGCTCTAACAGTCTCTATGTGCTACAATTTTAGAGGAATTTTAACATTAGATATCTGCATGAGACATTAAAAAAAAAAAAAAAAAAAAAAACAAAAAAAAAACAACCCAATGCTTTGGGATTACCATAAGAGAGAACACCTGACTAGTCACTGAAAGAAACTGAAAAACAATCCACATGCCATATAAAAATAACCCTAGCATAGAATAAACTTAACATTTCTTACAGAACTAACTTTACAACCAAAGCACCTCCTGCATAAAGCACTCAATAGTCAGAAATCATCAGGCCCATTAAATGAAGCAAAGATATCAATGATGTAAATCTGCCAGTGCTTATCAAAACAAACAAAAACCCCACACCACCACCCTCAAAAAAAAAAAACCAAACCAGAACCACCAACTAAACTTAAACCTAAAAATAATACAGAAATACACCTTTCTAACTTTAGATAACACTAAGTTATCCATGGGACAGCAATGTGCCCTGCGGCCAAAAAGGCGAATGGAATCCTGGGGGGGGATCAAGAAGATGTCCAGGAGAAGGAGGGAGGTTCTTCTCCCCCTCTACTTTGCCCTAGTAAGGCCCTACCTTGAATATTGCATCAAGTTCTGGGCTCCCCAGCTCAAGAGGGACAGGGATCTATTTGAGAGAGCCCATCAAAGGGCTACAAGGATGATTAAGGGACTGGAGCATGTGTTTTATGAGGACAGGCTGAGAGACCTGGGGCTTTTTTAGTCTGTAGAGAAGACTCAGAAGGGAACTGATAAATGTACACAAACATGAAAGGGCTGGGTGTCAGGAAGGGACAGCCACTTCTCACTTGCTCCCTGTGACAGGACAAGTGGCAATGGACGTAAACTACAGCACAAGATCCACCTCAACATGAGGAAGAACTTCTTTACTGTAAGAGTCACAGAGCACTAGAACAGGCTCCCCAGAGAGGTTGTGGAGTCCCCTTCTCTGGACACTTTCCAGACTCATTTGGATGCATTCCTATGTGGCCTACACTAGATTGTATGGTCCTGCTCTGGCAGAGGGGTTGGACCCAAAGATCTCCAGAGGTCCCTTCCAATCCCTAACATCCTATGATCCTGTAAATCAAAAGATTATCCTAGGAAATGCAAGAGTCTCTGATGTGAAAAGGCTTACAGCGATGGCCCCAGACACATATGCAGAACCTTATGGACTATAAGCAGAATCTTAAAGCATGGATCTCAAACCACGAAGACTGTGAACACTCTCACAGTTTAAGAATTGCTGCAAATCTGTGAGAGTAGGTAGGCAGAGCTACAGTGCCTCAAAATATCTGATCTCTGTGATACTTTCTTTCGTATTCTAACTTTTAGTACTCCTAACCAGAAATTCAGAAGGAGGAAAAATTAGTAGCATCACGAATAGTGCAGAAGAAGCTCCCCTGCAGACCAATGGAAAATCTACTTTTCCCTCACAGATGGTACTTAATTGTAACCTCATTCAGAGTGAAATAATTTCCAGGCAGTTAGTCAGCTGCAGATACTTAATTCTATTTTTTACCCTTTTTCTTTTTTTTTTCCAATTAAATAACCATTTTGATTTTTTAAGCTTATATTTTAAAATATAAAATTAGACAAATTACTCAGTATATTGAACATAGCTGCAGCAATCATAAAAGACAGCACAATTAACAAGTAGGAAGACTCCAGCAAACAGTCCAAAATCCAAAGCAAATAACAAAAGAAAAAAACAAATTGCCATGAAAAGTTTACTTTTATTATTTCTTCTTCATCATGAAAAGGACAGTACATGAGTCTGTCTCTATTAATAACATCTGAAGCATTAGTTCAATATTGAAGATCTTTGGCTGCAGCAATTCAGGCAAAGCAAGGCCAAAGAAATACTGATTAGGTTTTCTCTCATTAAACTAAAGTAGCATAAAATTTGGAATAGGTATTTGCAGTACAGCCTTAAGGACTCTGACATGCTATACTGTCTGCACTGGTTAGACCACACCTCGAGTACTGTGTTCAGTTCTGGGCCCCCCAGTTTAGAAGGGACATTGAAATCCTTGAGCGTGTCCAGAGAAGGGCGACGAGGCTGGTGAGAGGCCTCGAGCACAAGCCCTATGAGGAGAGGCTGAGGGAGCTGGGGTTGTTTAGCCTGGAGAAGAGGAGGCTCAGGGGTGACCTTATTGCTGTCTACAACTACCTGAGGGGTGGTTGTGGCCAGGGGGAGGTTGCTCTCTTCTCTCAGATGGCCAGCACCAGAACAAGAGGACACAGCCTCAGGCTGCGCCAGGGGAAGTTTAGGCTCAAGGTGAGGAGAAAGTTCTTCACTGAGTCATTGGCCACTGGAATGGGCTGCCCAGGGAGGTGGTGGAGTCGCCGTCCCTGGAGCTGTTCAAGGCAAGATTGGACGTGGCACTTGGTGCCATGGTCTAGCCTTGAGCTCTGTGGTGAAGGGTTGGACTTGATGATCTGTGAGGTCTCTTCCAACCCTGATGATACTATGATATGATACTATGATAATGCCACTTGTACTTCCATGAGATACTATTATATTATCATTTTCAGTGTTACCAAAGCATTCATTATAAATAATGTAATGATATAAAACCTATTTTACAGTCACAATGTTCAATTTCAAAGCTAAGTATACTTTGACTAATTACTTTGTAGAACAGCTACAGCATCAGCAGGGTTTGCTTGTTTTTATTTTGAACAGAGTAATACTTCACTACCAGTAGAAGTAAAGCATTTGTTTCTTAAATGTTCTACTCTTCTGATTCTGCATGGTGCCAAATGCTGCTCTGCCAGGAAGTAAATGGCAAATGAAATATGCTTGTGCATACTAGAAAGTGTTGAGTCCTAATGTAGGGCTGCTGAGGGAAAAATAAAACAAACAGGAAGAAGTCACACTGAAGATAAAAAGTCTACTTGAACTTTAGTCAGACATACTTAACCTGCACCTGACTTACTTGCACATTCAGTTACCATACACAGACACATATATTACTTGGGGTAATCATTTTTAACAAAAAGCATCCTATGAATTAATGGTCCAATCATCACACTTAAAGTTTTCCTTTTTTTTTTTTTTCTTGTAAGTCAGGGGAAAAAAAATGGTTTAGCAAAATACTGTAGGTCAACTGTTTGTTTTCAGATCAGGCACTAAACTGATACATCAAAGTTTTATAAAACAGATCCACAGCTTGTACATGGCAGCATGGTGAACTGCAATGCAAATAGTGACAGCAGGCTAGCTATTCCCAGCTATGTCATAATCTATTTAGCTGCTTGATAATAAAGGTTACGTTAGCTTCAGAGGCAAAATTGATCCTGTCATATTTCTCCATAACACCTGGACAGTAGCATTTCAGGTGAATAGATAATTCTATATTAAGATCTCAAATGAACTCAAAATTCTCCATCCAGGCTGGCTGGTGGCAGATTCTTAGAGTATGAAATCTCTAAAATTAAGGAATGCACTGTTCCCAAACTCCTCTTCAAAGCCACTGTCTTACAGTTACGATTGCAGAGACGCAGCTTGCTAACACTCTCTGTGAAAATATATAAAGATTCTTGGTGATTCTTTGTTCCTCCTTGAACATTTGGTATTGACAGCACTGTCATGACCAGTCTACAAATCATTAATTTTATCAGAAATGAACACTGTGAGCCTGATTGATAAATTATGTTGAGATACTCGTATTACAAACTATGATTAAACTGCCCTTCTACATATCTGCTAAATACACAATAGACCATTAACATAATCTATGGTCATACACATTTCATAAAACCAAAATGGTACTAGAAATTTCACTAATACAAAGTTATAACATAGAAGTCATAAGCACCAACTTTGTTGTATAGGTTTTAATAGTTCTGCATCGAATTATTCCATTCTTCTTACAATCTTTTCTATTTTATGATTTAACTTCTATATGCTAATCTTGAAATGGACAATGACAGCAGTAGTGCAAATTCTCAGCCATACTCAACAAATGACCACAAAATAAGTGATTCACATCGGTATTTTAAACAAAGCTTAAAATGGCAGAAAACAAGGAGCTTCCACATGAGAAGTTGAGCCAAGCTGCACTGTATTCATAAACTGTAAAGGCTGAAGGGTCTAATGTTTCCATGGAAACATTTTACCTACAAGATCCATCCACAGAAAACAACACAACACATCTATATCCCTTGCAGAATGGACTTCGTTGTGGGATTTTGGAATGTTCTAAAAACACAGAAGAAGCAGTGTCACACTAATTTCATATCAGGAAAATGAAAGCATAGAAAAATACATTTGGAATTAGAACCAAAGTCAGAGTGCTGTGAAGTGTCCATCAAATTCAGTTCTTGTATTATAATGACTCAAGGAACTGCATTATAGATGATGAAGGGATGAGAAAGAAATTTATCAGGAAAACCTACCATCAAAAATAACACTATTTTTGATTAAATGGTTTGCCATGGATCCCACAAAGAGGACCACCAGAGAACTAGCAATGACTTAGTACCTTCACTGTGGCTCAGGAAAGCCAAACACTACCTGCAGATACCAGCTTACAGTGAAGATTCCTCATTAGTGAGACTTACAGCACATTTCATACAAGGCATGCAGTTAGGCTGAGCTCACAGCTGCGCTACCCCTATGCATGCTGTGACCTCCTTTCCTCACTGTAGGAGACATCATCAGCATTAGAGGATTTTAACAGGCCTTCTTGTCATTGCCTATCTGTAAGACTGATGTAACCCTGGCAGAAGGTTCGGGGAAACCACATTCCCACCTGTGTCTGATCTCATATATTCAGAGAAAAAAAGCTGGAAATGGTTAGAAAACTGAGAGGCAGCAGCGCTTTCAACAACACTCATGCAATATCATCCCATGCAACTCCAGCACCTTTAACTCTCTCATCCAGCACTACAGATACAGTGTCCTTCCAGGTACAGTCTTTGCAGATGTTAAACCAACTCCTCTGTGGACTTTATACACTTCCCAATCACAATTGTCTCTAGCTGCACCTAGGATCTGATATAATAGACTCCAGTATCTTGATGCTTACTCACCGGGACTCATAGTTCAGGGCAAAAAGACAAACACATGAACAGAATGCATTTCACTAACAAAATGCACTATTTTCACAAGGTTTATTCAGTTAACCATTTATACTGTGTTAGTCTTGGCAAATCACTAGCAAAAAAAAACTTTCCAGTATCTGAAGGGAGCCTACAGAAAGGCTGGAGAGGGACTATTTACAAGGACTAGTAATGTCAGGACGAGGGGGAATGGGTTTGAACTGGCAGAGGGGAGATTCCAACTGGATGTTAGGAGGATGTTCTTTACAGTGAGGGTGGTAAGACACTGGAACGGGTTGCCCGGGGAGGTTGTGGATACTTCCTCCCTGGAGGCGTTTAAGGCCAGGCTGGATGAGGCCTTGAGCAACCTGCTCTAGTGGGAGGTGTCCCTGCCTATGGCAGGGGGTTGGAGCTGGATGATCCTTGAGGTCCCTTCCAACCTAAACCATTCTATGATTCTATGATTCTATGATAAAATCAAATGATTTGGAGCGCTACCAGGTATTTATTTTTTCTCTCAAAGAAAGAGAACTGTTCATAAGGGAAGTATGAGAAGTACCTAGAAGAAATATCCTTTTTTCATCTTCCTGAATTATTTCCAGTTCCAGATCCATCTCATCCAAAAACCATGTTTAAGCACTACCACATATTCTGGAAGTTATCTCAATTAGAGTGAGTGCTTTAATTAAATTCAGGATCTAAGTAAGTCACAAAACAAAGCAAGCCATGAAAGGTCATTGCTGGACAAGACAAACAACCACTAATTAAAAAAGATTTTTTTTCATGTGTGGTTTGGGTTTGTTGGGGGGTTGCATTAGTTGTTGAGTTTTTTTAAAAACAATTTAGCAGGGAAAAACTGCAACAACTTTTTAACATGGCAATGTTTCTTCTGTAAAATCTCAGGCTAACATTAGAAGGAAATCCAAATGAAATTAATTCTGAAGCCTAATATTCAAAAATAAGAAGCATTTTAGAGTAGGAGAGGTAAAACACACACACAAGCCCAAACCCTCAGTTTATTGGAACTGAGAATTCCAGAGATAAAAGGAATTATAAATGCTTTCTTCATGAGACCTGTAGTCAAACTTCAGCACAATCTGAAGACATATGCCAGCAGATTATAAGCACTGGCTAGAAATACAAAGAGGAAGAAGGCTACTGAGATATGAAAGTTCCAAGTTCTTTATCAGTAGAAAGACTTATTTTAAAATCAATACTGGTATCTGACATATAGTCAATATACAACAATTCAAGATGGTGGAATATGTTCTTACTTTCTTCTTTCCATAAAAAGCCCAACAATCATACTATGCAGCCAGTAACCTTAACATAATCTCACCAGGAAATGCAGCCTGTATAGAATTGGCATCACCCCACAGTATATTAATATAAGCACAGCAAGTGATCTTTTAATCTTCTTTCTGGTACCAAAGTAATGTTTTTATTCATAGAAATATGAAAAAGGAACAAGGAACCAAAATCATTAGAACAAACCCAGTCTGTATTAGGTAATACTTCCACTTTCTCTCACTCTCATGAAGTCTGTCATAGGAATCGCATGGCAGGCTAAAATAATAATAGTTCAAGTCAGAAGACTTACTGATAAAGAACTTAACTCTCTAAAGCATCTGAAAGAAAATTAAGCTCATCACAGACTGACTTACCACTATACTTTGGAAGCATATCAACCATTAAGCATGACAGCAAACGATCACCACAATTACAGAAAATCATCACTAGGAAGCACTAAGTGTCTTTTAAAGGCAGATAAAGGTGGATTTCCATGCAAACATGGCATAGAAGTCCAAACCATGATTGTGTCAAGAAAAAATAATCTCCCGTATCCTTTGAAGTATACCAAGTAATATTGGCAATAAAGAGGATTAGAGATTTTGTCATATACTGTATGGAAGTAATATCATGTCCACCATAAGCATTACATTAAGACACAGTATGAAGGAAAGGTAGTAAGTGTCAAAGTACATTAGTAATGGTCTAGATGACTGGATAGGGCTGAGTGATAGGTTGGACTGGCTGATCTTGGAGGTCTCTTCCAAGCTGGTTGATTCTATGACTCTACATGATTTTATGATTCTATAAGTAATCTGATTTATATGCTAGAGCTCCCTCTGCCCATTCTCCCACTCCCATATATTGATAAATAAAAAATTCTGCCTTCTAAAAAGACTGTAATTACATGACCCTCTCAGACAGCTGTACTTGAAAACAAACATCCTTACACTTCTTGTAAAAAAAATTTACCTGTATGTTCAGTAATAAATGAGTACATTCATTCATCTGTTAAATTATAACTAAGAAACTTTAAGAATAGAGTTTAAGACAATTAGAAATAAAACTACAAACATCTGCAATCTGACTGAAGAATTATTTCATCAATTTCTCAGAATTCTAAGACTTTTATTTCTTGCATCACATGACTCAAGCCATCCAAAGAAGAAATATTTTATTAGCACTGGTATAAGTGATATGTTCATAGATCAAGAATTACTTTAATTTCACCTTTTGGTAAAGTGATCAAAGCTACTAACAAGCATTGCTGTAAGGCTGTACAGCTACTAACATTGCTTGCTGTAAGGTTCTATGGCAATAAACCAACATAAACAGAAATATAAAACCTTTATCTTTTTTTTAATTAATTACAGACATGTTTAAAGTATCAAATATCTAAGTATTGCACAGCTGTCCTGAAAATAATTTAACTGAAATTTATAAGCACTGCTTCCTTCACAGTATATCCTTCTCTGGACATGCTCCAGCACCTCAATGTCCTCACCGTGAAGAGCCCAAAACTGAACATAGTAGTCAGGGTGCAGTCTCACCAGTGTTGAGTACAGGTGGACAATCAATTCCCTAGTCCTGCTAGCCACACTATTTCTAAAACAATCCAGGATACTGCTGGCCGCCTTGGCCACCAGGACACACTGCCAGCTCATATTCACTTAACTGACAACAAACACCCTCAGACTCTTCTACTGGGCAGTTTCCAGCCACTCTTCCTGTGTTAGTTTGAGGCTAACTGGAATATTTTAGTGAGAACTTGTGGCACTGCATGGGGTGGTTGTGACCCAAGTTCATAATCTGGCACTTAGCCCTGTTGAACCTCATTCCATTGGCCTTGACTTACTAATCCAGCCTATCCAGATCCCGCTGTAGAGCCCTCCTACCCTCAAGCAGGGGGTAGATCAATATTCCCACGCAGTCTGGTGTCGTTTGCAAACTTATTGAGAGTTCATTCAATTCTCTCATCCAGATCGTTGATAAGGATAATCAAAAAAAAATGGCCCCAATACTGAGCCCCAGGCAACATCACTTCTGACCAACTACCAACTGAATTTAACTCCATTCATCACAACTCTTTAAGCCTGACCATCCAGACAGGTTTTTCATTCAGGGAAGAGTACACCTATCCAAGCCATGAGAAGTCAGTTTCTTCAGGAGAGTGCTGCAAGGAATGAGTATCAAAGGCTTTCCTTAAGTCTGGATAGACAACATCCAAAGCCTTTCCCTCATCCACTAAGCAGGACCTATCTCTCCTAAAACCATTCTGACTGGGGATGATTGCCTGGTTGTCCTGCACAAGACATATGACACCAGTGAAGATTATCTGCTCCATAAACCTCTGTGGCACCAAGTTCAAACTGAGAGGCCTGCAGTTTCCCAGATCCTTCTCTATTCATGAACAACAAATCCAGTGGGGCAACTTTTCTAGCTGACTCACTCACCAGCTGTGGCAGGAAGTTATCTTTTACACACTCCACGACCTCCTAGGCTGTTTTCTCTCTGCTGTACTGTACCTTTTACTCTGAGGGTGACAGAGCAGTGGAATAGGCTGTCCAGAGCGCTTGTGTAGCCTCCTTCTCTGGAGATATTCAATATCCACCTGGACAGGATCCTGTCCGAACTGATCTATGTGAACCTGCTTTAGCATGGGCATTGGACTAGATGATCTTTCCAAGGTCCCCTTGAAATTCCTTCAGTTCGGACCCAGAGTGCTTTGCTGCTGACTATGCTTGGCAGCCGAGTGCTAGTCTGGCAGCAAGGCATATCTTCTCTACCACATCTTGATATTTCCTGTTGGTGTTTATAAACTTCTACCATTCTGAGTAAACAACATTCCAGTCTGTAAATAACATTCCACTGTAGTCACAGCAGTTTATTCTCCATGACCCTTACAAAACTATGGTTAGTGTTAGTAATTTTGCTAAGCTTCATGCAGTTGCCTTGTCCCATTTTCTCTATTACACGAAAATTTCTTTCTCTACCTAACTCACTTCAGAATATTAATCCATCCCCAACCTCAAAACAATGTAAGCAGATCTTCACAGTCTATGCTCACAAATAAATAACAAAATTAACAGCCAGAGGAGGCATGTCAGCAATCATATTCTTCAGGAATCATACAGTTATTTCTCCAATCTTTTTTATCACATTAAAGGAAATCAACCAGCTTTGGAGTCCTGATGACATCAATTTTGTTTGAGGTTACTGACTTAATTCACTTTGAGTAATAGTTATATTAAAAAACTTATCTGAAAACAGACACTCAGGTGTCTGTCTAATCACAGAAATGCAATTACACATTTCACTGTAAAATTACATATTTTTTGCAGATATTGAAAGGACCTGAATTAAGTGCTTAGTATTAAAAAAGTCCACATCATGTTGTGAATGATCTCTATACTCTGTACTTTGGTCTTTGTTTCTGCTATGATCATTACCCACAATATGACTAAAAGAAAGCTTGTTTACATAAATGTTTTTGGGTGAAACAAGTGGCAATAATGACTTTTAAGCCTTACTAAAATCAGTGAAACAAACTATCATCAGATTATATCTGCATATGGAAATTTAATGCAGAGTTGCTGCAACAGGTTATACCACACTTCAGCAAAAAGCCTACCCCATCTTTAAGACCACACTCAAATCGTTCTACAACTAAATTTGATGCAAAATCCATTATTCACTCAAATTTCTGCTAATTATTGATCTAAATCACTCAAAAACTACAGGAATAGGTTGCACTAAAGTTTTTGCTCCCACAAAAGATACAGCATAGGAAGACTGCTCTAAAAAGCTCTCTCTAGTCATTGTTAGTGAGCCTCTACTCATAACATTGGAAAGATATCCGTTATGGGCCCTTGTGGCTCATCATTAATGCTGCGCTTAGTATTCTTAAAAGTAGATCAATATTTGTCAATCATCTGTAAGTGCACATAGACGTGTATTAAAACCTTCAGATAACACAAGACCATGAGGATCTAGAGTCACAGAAAAGCAGTACAGAATGAGTTGCATCATGAATCACATGCAACTGAGGTTCTCAAATTCACCAGATTTATGTAATTCACTGTGAACTCAGAAATAGTTTACTGCAGTAAACTTTGCAAATAGAAGATGAACTCATAAATTTTTATCCTGTTGTAATTATGTCATATAAAATTCTCCAGTAAGAACAGAATTTGACATACAGTCCTAACAATTGTTATCCTAGCAACTGGAATACATTTTCAGACAATTTTTTTCACGTCTTCCTGAAGCTCATCCAGCTTGATGCTCTTCCTGCTTTAGGAAGCCCACATAATTATTTAGCTTTCACCTCAGAATGACTGCTAATTTAAATGCAGAGAAAGTATACAGTCACAGAAATGGTATCAATGGATACCATGAACCCAGAAGCTCCTCACCAGCACAGACAGAAACACTGTGTGCAAGCAAGGAAGTCTGCCTTGTTGAGGATCACGCTGTGTAGGAATTTTGGGGACAGAAGACCATCTACACTGGCCTGAGCAACCTCAAATTAAAAGAATGCCAAAGAGCAATTTTAAGATAGGTAACATTATTTACTTCTGCTTTTCACTTCTTGAGTCTCAACAGAAAGAACAAACTCTTCCAACCTCAACAGTTCTATGGTTAACAGTTTCCACCTGAACCTTTATCTTCAACCACTTAATGAAGGGATAAAAAACAAATCAAAGCAAACTTTTTCCATTTCAGAACATGAACGTCTAGACATCATGAACTTTGATGACAGTGCTACCAGTAAGCAACCGGAGATTATTTCGAGGAAGGGATACTGCTTATACATGAGTGCTCAAAGCAAAATCAAAATAACCATGCTCAGTGAACGTGTCAAAGCCAAATATTAAGGGAAAAAAGGTATCTTGAAAAAAATTAATTAAAAAGCCTGTGAGCTTACCAAAACCTTGTTTCAGAGTCACACATCTGTTGATCTGTTTAACAATTCCCAGAAAATTACATCCCATAAACCACAAGAAGAAAGTTAAAACGTCACTTATTTCAGGGATGTAGTTTGTCACACAATCTCTTAGCTAATACTTAAAAGACACCGTGTTTATTTTCCCAGTACTTCCTTATTTTCCATACAGCAAAAGGGAACAAAGAACCAGAGACAAGGAACAGGTCTGCAAAATGTAGATGTCTATGTTATGTACCTTTACTGCTACATCTATAAACAGACAATTATGTTTTCATGGTTTTAGATGGAAAGGAATGCTTTTTTTTTTTTTGGGGGGGGGGGGGTGCAGGGAGGGGAGTGTCTTGCATGACATGTGTTTAATCTATACATAGCAAGAGTTTTATCAAGTAAAAACATCATTAAATTTGCACATTTTTTGTATTTTATGTTCTAATCATCACTAAAATAAGAACTTACAGTTTCTGCTTTACTAGAAAACAACAGGATATGATATTAAGTGATGGAATGAAATACTTCTAGATATTTATGAATCACAGAAAGTCGGACAAGAGATAAAGAAAACAAATCCTGATGTCTTTTGAATTATAATAAAGAGTAAGTTATAGAGTGCATGCCTACATTTGCTACGAATAGCACACATCAGAGTCTCTAGCATGTATTTTTATTGGTTTTAAACAGTTACCAGAACCTTATTAAAACTGCTTTTTCATCTAACCTGTTCTGAAGAAACTGCTGCTTCACAGTGCACAAGAATTACTATCTGTCAGTACCAGCAGACAGCATGCATAAAAAAAAAAAAGTTAAAACCCCCTAACTCAATTTGCAACTTCCTTATTTTTTTTTCCAAATGTGCTCATTTTTTCTGTAATGATGAGGTGTTGTGATATGAGCTCGCTTCAGTGTGTCAAAGCGTGCTGCACTAGTGCACTGTGCAATGCTATGGCATGCCACATCCTCCTGGGCAGCCAAACCCACTGGGTACCAAAGGAAGACTCATCCTACCATAGCAAATCGAAACCTTCCTCTTACCTCGACTTCCTTGCTCTTCTCTTTGTTTCTGCCCATTGAACTTCTCCCATTGCTGGCAGTCTCCCGCGCTGGAACTACAGAAATCTGTTGGAGGGGCATTTTTACAGTGCTGCAGGCTGCCAATACCTGTACGGATGCCTTATATCTTCACTCCCCCTGAGTAGCCCACCTGTATAATTGTTCATATCCTTGCTTTGCCAAGCTCAGCTCTAAATAAAAAGGGGAAAATATTATTTGAGAAACCATTTAACATATGGCAGGGTCTTCCATTGAAAAAATAAAAGAAAAAAAAAAAAAGGCAGAACAAATTGCAAACATAAACAAGAAACGGCAAATGAAAAAGTAAGGCACAATAATCCAGAGTTTCACATGCTTGGAGTGATGAGCTGCTGCAAGTTATAACTCTCTGCTGCGTCCCTGGAGCACCACCTTGCCCCCCTATTCCCTAAAAGCATGGTGGGAGACAATTCAGTTTCTGTGTTACCTAATAACTGCCATGGAAACCAAGGAAACCCAGGTCTCGCAGGACCTTATTAGCAATTGCTTCCCTCTAATGGCACAGGCTCCCACATTCGCAGCGGCTGCTACTTCTCCATTCGTTTCCCATCTGATTCCACAGGAGTCCCCCTAAGGACCTGGAAGCATTGCCTCGTGCTGACTAGGTAAAGCAGCATAAGGCTGAAAAGCTTAGTGTCCTATTTTGGAGTCAAAATCTCCTCCTTTAAAAGCACAGATAGCTTGCAGTGTCCTTCATGCGTCTACAATAATCTGCTTAGGTCAAAGGATCTGCCTTGAAGTGAAGAGCAGCAGTAAGCGAATGAGGTGTAAAAAAGGCAGACAAGGCTGGGAAGGATTGCAAATCTGCTTTTCCTAGGTTGATAGTAAAAAGTTAACCCTTGGCTGCACTCATTGTTTCGTGAGATACCACCAGAATAAAGCTCAGCAAAAGAAGGCAAAGGTAGGCAGCCACGTGTCCTTACAACAATCACATGCATTCTGAAAATGCCGTTGACGTGTCTGCTCTCTCAGTTACAAGAAGCAAAATGCCTAGGAGTAAAACATTTCACAATATCCCCTCCCTCTCAAATGCAAAACATAGAATGTCCCAGGTGCTATATTACAAAAATGGCTATGAAAAAAGGAAACGTAACACTTATACTTCTTTAAAAAATGAATTATTCTTGATAAATATTATGAATGCAAAAGCTATTTTTAATAAAAATATTTTTAACAAATTAATTGAGAAGTAAAATTGTTAGGCCTATATATGAAGAATAATTGAAAGTAGGAAAAAAAAATACCCAAACTAAAGCAAACATAAAAAAAGTTTTAATGTATTATCAATTAATTTGTTTTTAATATTACCCAAGTCTTAATAAATAATTTTTATTTCTAGATGTATGCAGTTGCACTTGGAATTCTAATGAGAAATAATGGCATTATATACAGCCAGAATTTTCTTACACAGCCATGTGAGGAGGTTTTAAAATACTACTGATTCACTACTGCACTACTTTAGTTACTATTTCTCAGTCTTAGTTAACGGAGCTTACAATCATATTCTGAATTGAATCTATTCAATGCTGCAAGACATGTGTATCTGTGCACACTACCAAAAAAATTTATTTGCATTATCCATAGTCATGAGATAGATGACAAAGAATAAAATTAAGTCTATAGCTCCTTTATACAGTGTTTGTATTTTACATGCCTCTTCCATAATTATTCCACGTTAATTTGAATGTGAGATTACACAGCTTCCAGTGTACACAGGGAGATTTTTTCTGAATTCTTAATATAAATCATGGGGAAAAAAGGACAAACTCCTGCTCATCAAACCAGCTATAATTAAAAAAAAAAAAAAAAATTTTAAAAAAAATAGCAGTATTTGAAGACAAGAAATATCACATACCAGACTGGTAAAGTTTAACTGTTAAGATATATTGTGAAGTAAAGAGAATTTCTTATTAGTTTAACAGAAAGTTTTAAAGCTACAGACAAACTTCTCCTTCCTCTGAGAAACAACTGTATTAAGAATCCCTAAACCTGGTTCTGATTTGTCATGTTGGATACTTATCTCTTTGATGAAAAGACTGATAGAAAACTAGTGGGCTTAAGATATTAAAACAGAGCTTTCTTGTAGAGTCTGCTTCCACGATTTTTTAAGCTTAAAGAAATCAACTTCCTTTTGATAATGTACCAATAATTCTGCATTTTAAATCATCTGAACTTGAGATTCAACTCAGAATTTTAGGTTAACCAGTAATGTCTTTAATCCCATCTATGTTAGTTTTAGCCAGAATAAAGACTTCTAAGGCTACAATCGTCTTAGTTATCTTAAAATTATGAAGGTTTGTGGCCCTTTTTTCCCTTTGCAGTGAACCTATATAATTAAAAAGTACATTACAAAAAAAATTCTAGTCCACAACAAGGGATATAACTTTGCATTAAGTCTGTGCCTGCATTCTACTCAACTGCTTAATTACATTTCTTCACCATGTGGAGACTTCAAATTAATGTGTGGTTGTCCTGACTTCACATATGCTGAATATGGCTCTTTCTAGCCCAAATGCTAAAACAAGTTAAAAACCATTCAGGCCTTGTACTGCTATGCTTAAGAGACTTGATTAGTTCTGGGTTAACCTGAATCCAATAGTCTTAAAAAATTGCAACATTATTTAATATGAACAGACTCAAGTTCTTAGCCCAAAATTCAGTCAACATAGAGGGTAGCCAGGTCGCAAAGCTGGAAGATCTAGACAATGTTTTATGTGAAAGCATTATCAACAGGATGAAGTTCAGTAGTACAAGCAACACAGTTAAGACGTTGGTGGAACAGGAAAAAGAGGTTGGGTATTAGCCAGGAGAACAGACTGATTAGAAGGATCAGTGTGTTTCTTAATCAAAGAATGACTGGAAGATGCTAATTATTATCATCTGGAAAAAATGTAAATGGTCCCAGGGTGAACTAAGCAAGTTATTTTCTGTTTTTCTTAGTCCTGAAAAAAACTATACAAGTGATTTCCTCAATAATTAGATTTTTCAATTTCCAAAGTTCTGATCACCAACATAAGCCAAATGGTGAATTCTGACACAGTTCTAAAAATCTGCACAACAGGAAATTATTATTTGCTAACTCACCTGCTTCTGGTACTGGCTACATATAATTAGACTGGAAGATCAAGTTTGGTTGAGTTTAAATCAGATGTTTAGGTGCACAGAATATGATTAGAGGTTGTTCTATGAACTGTGCTCTCAATCACATGAGAAGGAATGAAGACAGATGCACAGTTTGTGACCCAATATAAAATCTTACAATCAGGTCTATCTGTGTAAGCGTGCATTTAGAAATATTCTGTTTGCTAAGCATTGTTATCTTTGTGAATTTCAATTGCCAGAATGTTTAAGGGACATAAAAAATGTAAAATATTAATTAAAAATGAATATTCATTCAAAACATTTTTGTAACATATTTGTTCTTGATTTATTACAGGTGTCTATTGCTGAGTATACTGCATTTCTCCCTCTATTTTACATCTCTATAAATGTTAAATGCTATTTACCTCCTATTCTCATCTGCTGTGACTCCTTCCTCCTCTTTTCCTTCAGAAACAATGCAGCATAATTTTATCTTTGAACAAATACTCATATTCAAATAACTATTATTTCTCTTTTTCTTTCAGATTCTATTCCACAGTTAGTTTCATTGAAAATAGCTTAATAAAATAAATCTTCTATTTTGAATCAAGTTTTTAACTTTATGTCCAGTCTGCATGTTGTTTGGCTTTGAAAATTCTCTCAGTACTTCAAAGAGAGGATGCTTTACTGCTGATATGATAAGAATCCCATTAAATTACAACAGCATGGAGTTTGAAAGGATCTGTGGAAATTAACAGTACAGAGGTAGTAAATTCACTTTAAACTTGCTGTTGTTTTTGACCCACAAAGTCTCCTGGCTTCATAACTTTAAGAAGACTATGTAGAAGTGAAATATATTATGCTTCCTTTTAATGCTACAGAATAGCTTAAATTAATTTTGATACTAAGATTCATTATAATTCAATCTGTAGGCAGCTACAGAATTAAGCTATTTTAAAAACCAGAGATTTCATATCCTTCAATAGTTTTCTTTCATATCCAAACACTTCCTAAGTTTAACAGTAAGTACTATTGTAAGTGGCCTCACCTAAATTACTACCCCCTCCCCCTTCTTGTGCAATGTATACTTAAAAGGAAGTGATTCAGCTTTATTTGCTTACTTTATCACCCAGCACCTCTTTATTTACTTTGCTAACCAGCTGAAACTGCTATGAATTTAAATGCTGATGTTTCATTCCATAATAAAATTATTGATGCTTTTCAATTAAAACATAAGCCCACAAGGAGCTGATGGCTGGCTGATACCTGGGGTCAGCATCTTTGGTCACTTCAGTAAAGAGATGCTGAAGACCAGCTCTTCAATGTAAATGAGCCACCAGAGGGAGCTCATCCTGCCTGCAGAGTATAATGGAAGTATATTGGCATTGGCAAAAAGTTAATTAAACATTTTTATAGGGGTTGCTGACTGAGTCCAAAACCAAGTACACTCCCGGTCTCAAACTCCACACGCCGGAGAAGCTTAATGAAATCAGAAAAGGCTGTTTCTTTAACAAACATGGAATACATTTCTGATTAAATAATTAAGTTCAGAGCTGTGCAATACAGATTTCTCTTGTGCATACACACGCCTTTTCTTCTTCATCCCTCTTTATATCTTCCAGATAAAAAAAATCTTATTCAACTACAAGACCAAAAAAAAAAAATTTAAGTTTATAATTTCACCAAAAGTCTGAGGAAGCATACCACAAGAAGCCATATGTTTATTACAAAGATAGTAATTTCTAATTAAATATAATTTGATGATATGATGCCCACCTAATTCTGTAATTAGTTATTACACTTAGATGGACATTATCGTACTAGCTTGGAGTTTACCATCACAATACAACTCTCTTATTTTAAAGTGTAGTGGATTCAGATTCAGACAACAAATCCTTCAAGCTCCTTTTCTGAAGGCTGCAATGGTTGCTATCAAACTCATGAACATTTTCTGAAAAACAGTACTGAAATAACAATTAGTCAGGTATTTACATGGTGCTTATTGTTCAAGAAAACAAGAGACTTTCAGAAGTTTATTTTTCCTGGCAGTTTTTAAGGATTTAGGCTTCTAACAGTGGTAATTCAGATGGGGTGTAGGCAGGAGGACGATGGAATTATTTCTTAATGAAAAAAGCACCTTTCAACACAAACACTCAGGCAAATCACTGCTGCTCTCTCCATACTTCTAAATTCTCTATTCTCTATTCCTCTGAGTATATCTGCAGATAATGTATTTTAAACATTCATTCAAAATTAACACCACTCTACCACAGATTTAAGTCCTATAGTTCTTTCTGTTACCCACTTACCAAGCTTTCTAAACACTGAAAGATTAATTTAGTAATACTTTTATCTAATTTCTGTCTGGATGCTTTGCTTTGGGAGATAAGATTAAATATAATATAGTATTACAAATATAATATGGTATTACATTTTTCTATTTTTTTTCAAGCTACAATGAAAAATTTGAATTCTTTTCCATACAACACAAAAGGAATAAATTTTCCAGTGAAAATCTGTGCAAGGTGACGATACTAGGAAAAGCACTTGGCACTATAATCACACCACTACTTAATCACTGGAAGAAAATCCAACCTGAGGAGACCCAAGTACTAGAGTTCCTTACAGTTCGACTAAGCACTTCAGAATGCCAAGCTTCTCTGCATAGCTATTTTACCTTTCATGAGTGCAGTTTTTCATTGTTTGCCCATACCAATGAACAACAATCAGGAAAAAGGTTATTTTGCTATTCCGTACACTTTCTGAAGTCATCTTTCCCAAAAGTATTTTCAGACACAAGATTTTTCTTCCTTTTCTAACCAAATAACTGCATTTTTCAGAGAGTCAGAAGAGGTTATTAAAAGCCTAAATTACCAAGCTCAGGTTTGTCAATCTCCTGTTTGAAAACAGCTCCTAAATCTATTCTCAGGACTGAAGTAAGATTTACTATCGTCACTTCCCCCAACTTCCCATAAGCCCTCCCCAGAAAGTGTCTTCACTTCACTTACTGGTAAAAAGTTCAGTTTATATCATTATCTTAGCACATTAGCAACTACCATGTATACTTCTCCAGCAGAACAATTCTAAGATTCTCCAGCAACCTGAGCTGTAAAATAACATTTATAACAACCTTTAAAGCCTCTGACCAGTATATAATCAGTAGCTAAGAAGACAGAAGACATTTAACTCTCAGAATTGATTTCTTCACATGTATTCACTACAGAGTAAAATTCAGCCATGTTCAGAAGTCAGCTTTAAGACAACATATGTATATATATATATATGTACACAGAGGAGTTTGAGTTTCATGTTGCATTTTGAAGAACTGTAAGAGTGACTTCCCAACACTAAGAACAGTTCATGCACTATTCATATTCTGCAAAAGAAAATCCATCTTTATAAAGCTTAGCCTTAGGAAAATAAGTTTTCTTTCCTATAGCTCATGTGACTGTACTCATCACCACAGTATTAGGGCTAACAAACAACTTTTATGAGGCTTATTGCACCTCCACATGCTAATCAGAGAGTATTAGCTTCTTTTATCATTGAATTGCAAAGTACACTAATCGCTTTTGCATGCCAGTTCAGATTGCAAGTCTGTTTCTCATTCTCTGAGCAACATTATGTACCCCAGCTCTGAAAGTTAGGATTGCACTGTAGCATCTCCAGGATGTTAAATCACTCTTGTCTATCCACTTCTCAAGTTTGAAAGCTACTATTGAAGGCAAAAGCAAAAGCACAGCCTTGATACAAGCATCAAATTCTTCTCACACAGCAAAGGTCCATCCTTAAAAACATGCTGCCACTGGATGAACACACAGATTAAAACTGATCTAACAGCAGATTGCAGATTGCACTTGAATTATGAGTCTAACTTTACTGTTCCTTGGGAAACTTTTTTTTAGTGGGAAACTACAAAATGCTACACATTTAAAGACCTTTTACAGAAAAGCTTAAAGACACTCTCTAGTAGTAAACACTGCAGGGAATACATCTCAGTATCATTAAAGCACTCTGTGGCAAAACCACAGGGGTGGCACCCATCTGAAAGCATACACTATAGGAAGTTATCCAACCATATTACACAAACACCAGCTAATATGTGGAAAACCTGCCTGTTCAATGCACAAAAATATCAGGTTTAGTAACTAGGTATATACATTGGTGATGCTTTAAAACCCTTGAATATACCAGCAGAAAACTATTTGAAACTGCATAGGGAAATCCATCAGGTAATTTGAAGTAAATAGTTCTAAACAACAAAAACAAACCAAAGAGTTATGAAGCAGCTGCAAAAATGTCCAAATGGAAAAGAAAAAAAAAAATCAAAAAATAACCCCAACTCATAAACAATAAAAACACCCCTTTCCTAAGACAGAATTTCAGGATTCTGCAAGTTCTGATTTAGTGTCCAAAACTGGGATTAGGCTTTGGATTTCCTGAAGCATCAAAAGAAGTCACAAGCCTTGTGCCTGCTAAATTTCAAAGGCAATCTGGTATCAAACTCCTTGGAAAATTCATTATGACTGTATTTGAGAACGGTATTATTTTCACTTACTGATAGATTTCATCTACACTTTCCAACTGTGCATCTTCAAAAGATTTTATTGGATTTGCCCTTGGTTTTCTTCAAACAGAATTCAGTTAAATTTTGATCTTACCATAAATAGAGACATACCAGATATCAACAAGTTTCATGACAGTAGTGCATTAGTTCAGGTCAAAATAAATAAAATCTATTTTTTTATTATTATTTTGAGCAGAAATGGAACATTTCCTAAAATTAGCAAAATTTCCATTTGGATCACAAATCACAGAATGTTAGGGGTTGGAAGGGACCTCAAAAGACCATCTAGTGCTGTTAGATCCCTTCATGAAAGCATACATACATAGCATTGTCATTTTTCACAGAAAGATGAGTGTCAAAGCACATTGCACAAAGACTGCACCTTTAAGTATTCACAAAATACTAATGAGGTGCATGTTCTGACTACCACTTTTTCTAATATCATCCATTGATAATCACTTTGTGTCCCAGTCATGGGACACCCAGGATTGGACGACAGAAATTGCTCTTACTGCTTTTGAAGAGTTAAGAACGAAGATATCACAACTGATTGGGAGTTTAAAGAGAGATTCTATCTACAGGTGCATACATGCAAAAGGCAATCAGGTAGAATGAATACATCCACAACCTAAACCAAGTCTTTCGGACTAAAACCATCTAGAAATCCTCCACCTCTTCCACCCTTTGCGGGCCTCAGAGCAGGCCATAACTGCCCTCCTTATCTTATGTCAGCAGGATGCATGGCACAGCTCAAAATTCCTTTCCAGCTAAAAGCCATCTCTCCCACACAAACCATGAGAGAAGCAGGGATGCACACTTTTCCTGGATAAAAGAAGTGAACAGAGGAAAGGCACAGAGGGAAGAGAGACTGATATCAGCCAGACAAGAGCTTATAAACTGTGATCCCAGAAAGCAGAATAGAGTAACACTACAACATCCTGGCACAAACAGGTTCAGCCGTTGCAATGGGACGTGGTCTCTGCAGTTTTCTTAATGGAACCTGGGAACCCCACCAACTACCACACTTTCGGCATTTTAAGGATTATTTACCTTAGTGTATTGTAGAACTTTCTCCTAGTTGTCTCTTTTTTACCTCCAATACTCCTCAGCTGCCTAACAAAATATTTTGTCACCTATATCTCATCCCATTCGTTTTTTCCTGCATAAAACTTGAACTCAACTGAAAATCCATCTCTCTCTTATCCCACTGAAATAATTCCAGACAGAAAATGTAGTTTAAAAAATGACTCCTCACTAGATGGTTTTCCCTCACTGAAACAAAGGAAAATGCAAGTAACACAACAGAGAATACAACCTAATATAATAATGCAGTTGTATGCTGGTATATATGAGGGGCGAAGCACTTTACAGCATCCCTTAAGCACTAACCTTCAAGTGCCATAGCTGTGCTCCTTTTTGATATCAGAAGAAGACTCAGCTATTCTCCCTCCTCAAGGGTGTTCATGTTTGAGGATACAGAAGTCAGGCACACAAACTTGGTGAAACCGTGATACAGTCCTGATGGAGGCACGTAGAGAACTGAAGCTGTAAAGCCTCCTCCCTGGAGGTGTTTAAGGCCAGGCTGGACAAGGCCTTGAGCAACCTGCTCTAGTGGGAGGTGCCCCTGCCTACGGCAGGGGGTTGGAGCTGGATGAGCCTTGAGGAACCTTCCAACCTAAACCATTCTATGATTCTATGATTCTAAGTTCATCCCAGGATCTTGCTTTCCTCTAATTTAACCTACTACTTTATCAGGTATGCTACTGTCACTTACTTGGCCCTCAGGACCCAGAGCATTCTAGGTATATAGGCTATATATATATTACAGGACTTAGCAACAGTCTCCAGCTGTCCATAAAACCCATGAGTCTTCATTCACCATTCCTTTCTCACCTATGCTAGATGCCTCATCAGGGAACCCTCACATGCAGGTGGAAAACACAGAGTTGTAGTCCAATCACATCCCCAATCAGAGCATGAGATGACCAAAGAATACTGTAGGCCGTACCTGCTAGAAATTGTAGCTATAAACTAGAGTCTATACTTTTGAGTATTTATGCTAGCTATTTAAATACACAAATACCATCTATCAGCAATATTTATCCAATTTTACCACTAATTACAAGATAATCAAACCTGGGGATGCCCAGGATCGCACCAAAAACAGCTCTGCAAGGATGGCAATGAGAGGTGACTATTAACCAAGATCCTCTGTGCAGCTCTGTATATTACATACACTGCAGGGTTAGTCAAGAAAAAAAACCATAACCTGATAGTACTTTCTAGCTCATAGTAAACAAAAAGCTGTGGATAGCAGCACCAACAAGTTTTCCATGCTTAGATTATTGACTTCTTACTGCAATTAATCACAAAACTAGGAACACATGCAGGAAGCATCAGTATTTCCACTGCCCTCGTGTCAGTTTGACAATCATTTCTGATGTTCTTCCTGCGTTTATTTTCTTCTTAAATAAACCTTCTTTCTTATAGTCATAGTCACTTTGAAATTATTCACAAAGGAAAAGCTGTGTTAAAAAAAAGACATATTAAAGCCTGAGGAGTACAGAAATCATACAAGATTGAAAAATACAAGTGACCTCAATGCTCTTTCTCTGAACAGATGAATTAACAAAACAAAACAAAAGTAACAAAACCCCACAAAACTAGACCCTAAGGCCCCCCAAACCAAAACAACCAGAACCCACCCACAAAAATAACCAAACCCTCAATAACTTACATCCAGATTTATTAGTTTAATGGAGAACAAGTTATTTGTGGAGCAAAAGCACATCTTGGCATTATAAATCTGTTTTCTAGCTAGTAATTTCTTATGATTCATGCAGTGTAGGTTTATCTGAAATAGATTACAACAATAAACTGAAATCAAAATAATTACAGAACTATAAAATTTGCCTCTCACAATCAAGTTTAGAGCATGGAACTTGCTTTTTCTTCCAAGAAACTACTGAGGTCGCAGCAGAAACAAATGATCCTTAAACCATTCTTACATGAATCAGCCCATGAAACAACTGTCCTTGGTTCATTACATTACATTAACAAAAACATCTTTGGGAAGGCATAGAAAACCACTACACTTTCCAGACTATCAGCAACGAAGTGACCCTGAAGAATGCTGCTTTCTGTGACAGTCATCCTTAAACTTGCCTTCAAAGGACATAGACACAATGCTCAGTGAGATAGCAACTGCTAAGCAACAGGAAGAAAGAAACTGCAAGTTGCTTTTCTATCAATATGGGTTTTCTCAGGGGTGTTCTTTCAAGTGGGTCAAAAAAAGCTCATCACACATGGCTCCACATAGGTGAACATCTTTGTGGTGGCATTGTGGAGGTCCTGTTACACCTCTTGCATCTCTATGACACCATCCCTTTACACTGTGCACATCAATATATGAGCTAAACTTTTCATCCGTTGACAAGTTGAAACAAGTGGTCTTTGTCTAAGGCAAGGTAGTATAAGATGTAGAGAAACAGACCAGCGATACTGTATCTCACCTAAAATTGCTGTACCTGTTAACTGGAATCAGTTAAGCAAAAGAGAAATTTCATTGCACATTTTCTAACACCATTACGATTCTTGCTTTACAGTGCATTAGCTTTGTTTGCAGGACCAAAAAATACATTCAAAGTGACTCAGCAAACCCAGTTTTCACTGGCTTAGTCCCAGGTATCCTTTCCTGCAATTAACTAATTGTGGAGTAACACCCAATGAATGTAGTAAGTATGTGAAGTCACTCTTTCTGCCCTTCCAAGCTACTTCTGTAGCATAGTCAAGATAGTCACCTTCATAGAGAGAGAGATGAAAGTTCAGCCTCAGGGAGGCTGTGAAGCCAAGGCCTGTTGCACAATCCAGAAGCATATACTATAAACACATCAAGCTAAATGAGAGAATTAAAGTGTTCATCATTTCTATCCACACATTCTGTAAACCAATACATAACTGACCAGAACTTATTATCAACAATAAAAAAGGATTCTAGAAATCATGTATATTTTCATAACACTGAAAATAAACAAAGAACCTGTCATCTGATTAATTTGAAAAGCATTAGATCAATCAAAAAAAAAAAAGAAACATGTTAGTCAGAAGTCCTCCCTGCTTGTACCAGTCCCTCCCTTCTCTCCCATTGGATCTCAAAATCTTTTTTATTCATGACAATAGAGTATCTTATCTTCAGTTCCTTGCATTATTTTCTGTGGGAGAACTCTCTCCCTAGGCAGAGCATGAGCTGTAAACATCTGAGCTCATGCTGCGAATTGTCCTTGGGCTGTCTGGGGCCCAGGACAGTAAGCTGTAAACAATGAGCATCCCACGCACACCTGCAGGGGGCTGAGCTTGCCGTCCCATGGGGTGGACACCAGGGATTGACTGACCTATCGATACCTTGTTTATAACTCTGAACCAATCTGTACCTTCCACATATGTAAACCTTAGCTAGTTGTGCACACCTCTGCTAAAGGGCTATATAAGCTGTTGCACTTCCTGAATAAAGCCGTACTGCACTGCACTGACCATAAGGCTGCTGGCAGCTGAGTCCTCGTCAGCACCTCGATCGATTCTCGGTCTCCCCAGCGGCCTGACACCCGCAATTTTCATTTGTTTCTTTTCACCAGCATCTTTTCAAATTTGGCATTGCTCATTCCAACCTACCAATCTCATAGTTTCCAATGCACCTTGCACAACTCTCCAGCTTTCCTTATGCCCAGCAGTTCATGAAGCCATGCCTGGGAATTTACGAGTTGTGCATGTGATCACTAGCACAATTTTGATATCTACACTTGCATTCTGACACTATCTGAGATTTAGGTAGTTTATACTTAAAATAAAACAGTGCCTACATATTGACCCCAAAGGATAAAATATTTTTAGTTAGTTGCATTGCTGTTCTTTCCTGTGTCATGACATTTATCTTACAGGACATTTTTTTCCTGCCTGTCGTATTTCTCAGGGTCATCAGTTCAGATATATCAATTCATGTGCCTCAGTGTATCCTTTATTAAAAAAAAAATCTACATAATGAGTAATGAAGCAAAATAGTTTAAGACCTTCACAATAATTCTATTCTCTTTACCCTGTAAGACAGCTTTATACTAGCATATGAGAAGGAAAATATTTCCAGTATGCAAAAATGCTACAGTTAATAAGTGTAAATGTTTTCACAGAAACTAATACAAAAACATATGCCAGCTAACATATGAGATTAAAGCTCAAATCTAAGTTTAGTTCAGAAAGACAAAAGAAAGGCATGAAGAGAACAGCAGAAGACTCATCTTCAGTGATTACCTTTGCAAGGCACTACTGTTAAGGTCATGGAATCTTCTATTTAAAAAAAAAAATCCTTGCTATTCTTTAACAGTTTATGTATATACATATAATTTAAATTCTTACTACTGATTTCAGTAGTGTATATTTTGTTTCTCATCAGAATTGATATCACCTTTTGCCAGCTTGCACAGGACTCTAATCAACATCTCCAAATAAGTGACTCAGCCTTGCAGTCTTTGTGGAATCAAGAGAAGCTAATCAGAGAAAATGGTGAACTCTGTGCACAAATATGTCTTTCATAGGAATAACTATAATTTTGTTTGTGTAAAAAGAAAATATATCTGTCAAAATGAATGGCTATCATGCTTAGAAATTGTCATGCTTTTACAGACATACAGAAGCAGATTTTGTGCTGTTACTGATTTTACATAGACCATATTATCTAAAGTTTTGGTCTTTCATAAGCACAGAACAGAAATACTATTTTGATGGTGATTAGGTGAAGTCAGAACAATCCAGCTGAGAGGGAAGAGACAGAAAAAAAAGTTTGTTTTCTTGTTTGTTCACCAGCTGATATTAATTGAAATAATATATGTAAACTCCCTTTGGAAGAAAAATACAATAATCAAAAACATCTGATCACAATGAAGTGGTTGCCATCATAACCTACTAATCTCAGAAAAATATATAGTTGCTTGTCTGCATACAATGACCACCATTTTTACAATATTGATGGATTTATTTGGAATAATGCCAGATCAATTAAATATATAACACAAATACATTCACCAATATCACAACTAACAGTTTGGAAGTATTTCTAGCAAAAAAGACAGGAGATAAATAAGTTGGAACTATCTCATAGTTAAAAAATAGTTGATTTCCCTCTCTTCTAGCAACTTGTGCTCAGCCTATGTAACAATAATAGTAATATCCTTTTTCCTACCTATCTTGTCTTTTTATGTCTGTATCAAATATGACAGTTCACTATGTGGATTATAAAATCAACTGCAGTCATCAGGAGGAAGTTGTACCTGTGTTGTTTTGAGACATACCTCTGTGATACTATTCCCCACTTCCTTAACAGGAAGTGAAAGGATGAATCACTAAATATAGAGGTGTATAGAAGAACTTGAAATATGCCAGTCCAGCCATCTGTGAAAACACAGAATCCTGCCATAGTTTCATTAACTTACTGACAACCAATTCAAAAGAGAATTCAAAGAAAACAGAATCAGAATTGCTTGTCTACAGTTTTTCAATCAGGATTTAACTGGTTAAATAAAGCATATTGCTCCTTTTGACCTGTATAGAGTATCTGTCAGAACTTGTTCCACATGGAAACTACCTGATTACTTCTTTTGTTAGGCCTCTTCTCAGTATTTCTCTCAGGAGCGTGTTAACACAGCAGGCAGACTCAAACAAAACCAAGATGTCTCATGCTTAAAAGAAATCCATATTGACTGATATCAGTCTTCTAAAACTGCTATCCTGTTTATCTAATCAATGCTTACAAACTTCTTTCTATTCAGACTATCCCACAAGAATTGCCTGCAGAAATTTTCAACAATATCTCTAGCATTTGCAAATACCTATGGTCAAAACTGAACAGTTTAGAACGCAGTGAAAGTCCTGACAGTACTTCAACAGAGATATAGCAGAGATGGAATTGTATCCTCCTCTCTATAATGCCACTGCATATGATCAAGATTCAGAAAAAGAGTATAAAGTCACTGTACAAGTGATGATATGGAGCCTTCGCTCAGTCTTGACAGGTCATCAGATGACACAACACCATACACTGGCACTTGGGATGAGTATATATGTGGTCAGTTCATACATCAAGGGAAGAAAATATGCCTCTATGCTCACATATTGCCAGATCTTTAACCAGATTCCCGAACTGTCTGCAACTATAGAGCAATAGACGATGTTGCAAACATTTAATAACAAAATCAAAACAAAAACCAAACAAACAAAAAAACCCAGAACTCAAATGAACAATAAAAAAAAGGAAAACCACAAACACACAAAACCAAAACACCACCAATTTCTGCTATTTTGTCCTCAAATGCAGTCACACTACTAAAATCACAGCAAAATCAGTGTATTTGCAGGATACCAAATAATGCATTTACCTAGGAGGCCACAAATGTGCACTAAACATACAATACAGCTTTCAGGTTTAGTATCTTGTCTTATCTCCATGGCTTAAGATTTTTCCAAGTAACTTTGGTACTTTTGTCCCAAATGTTATTTTATCTTCACTGACTGTATTTCTGATACACACATGCATGCAACACACACACAGACATATAAAATACTATTTTTCAGAGAGAGATGAACAAAACAATTGAAAGACAAGACAAATTGTTTATATATTAGCCATTTCTAACTCAGTCTTACCTCTTTTTATTTTGGTTTAAGGCTACTGTTATGATACTACAAATCCACCTTCCTGACAAGTGCAAAATAATTAAGCTTAGCAAAGAATACTGAAAATCTGACAAGTTCATTTATTAAGAGAGCATTATCGGAGCAGGAGCTCCTCTTCTCTTTTCCTTCAATAATCATAAAAGTCTCCTTGAAATATCCTGGAATATCCCCTCCAGATTCTTCGATAAAACCAAAGGAAACACTTCATCATTTGATTCATTTCAATACATTTAGGATAACACTGGATAATTACTGGTTTCACTAGTACTGTGTGAATATTAATAGGATGAAGCCAATAATCTTCAAGTTTAACTTTACAACATGAAGCGCAGAAGTAAGATTCTAATTTCTAACAGATAGTCTCGTACTTAATTTCTGGTTATTTCAATTTATATCAGAATAGCAAAAAAAATACTAAGATGATTTTTTTTAAATATAAAAACATTTTCTGACACTTCATGAAGAGCTTGGATTATGGAAGACTGGTGTTTGCAAGTTTTTATTTAGTTAGATATCTAAATATCTGTAGATATGAATAAGTTTTTGCTGAAGACTAGGACTAAGACTTTGTAACTGGTCCAGAAGAGTTATTTGCAGCTTTACATTAAAACAAATGACTTGGAGAATAATGGGAATAGTACCATATCAGTAAGTTCAGGATTCTGCAGTTGCCATGGTTAATAGGTGTCTTCCATTCACGTAAAGATCAGCCCTTAATTTCTTGGAGGTTATAACACATTAAATTATCTAGCTTGTCCATGTATAAGAGTTTCTGCTGTATTAAAACAGAGTGTTGGATAAGGGGACCAAAAAAAAAGAGAGATATATTTTAAATATTAAACTGCTACTAACAGTTTTCAAAAATTCACTAATGTCTCCTATAACATCCTTGTAAGCAAGGTCAGGAAGTATGGGATAGAAGAATAGACAGTGAGATGGATTGGGAACTGGCTCACAATGGAGTGCAAAGAGTGCTGATCAATGGTGCCAAGTCCAGCTGGAGAACTGTAACTAGCGGAGTCCCCCAGGGATCAGTGCTGGGTCCAGGCCGGTTCAACATCTTCATCAATGACACTGATGAAGGGACAAAATGTCTGCTCAGCAAGTTTGCTAACAATACCAAACTGGGAAGCTTGGCTGATGCACCTCAAGGCTGTGTGGCCATTCTGCAAGACTTGGACAGATTGGAGAGCTGGGCACAGAGGAACCAAATGAGGTTTAACAAGGACAAGTGCAGAGTCCTGCACCTGGGAAGAAATAATGAACTGCACCAGTACAGGCTGGGAGGTGATCTGCAGGAGAGCAGCTCTGTGGAGAAGGTCCTGAGAGTCCTGGTGGACAAGAAGTTATCCATGGGACAGCAATGTGGTATCCTGGGGGGTATTAAGAAGAGTGTGTCCAGCAGATTGAGGGAGGTTCTTCTGCCCCTCTACTCTGTCCTAATAAGGCCCCACCTAGAATATTGCATCCAGTTCTGGGCTCCCCAGTTCAAGAGGGACAGAGATCTACTTGAGAGAGTCCAATAGAGGGCTACAAGGACAGTTAAGGGATTGGAGCACATGCCTTATGAGGAAAGGCTGAGAGACATGGGGCTTATTTAGTATGGAGAGAAGACTAAGAGGGGATCTAATAAATGTATATAAATATATGAGAGCTGGATGTCAAGAAGGGAGGAACGGCCTCTTCTCACTCACACCCTGTGATAGAACAAGTTGCAATGGATGTAAAATACAGAACAGGAAATTCCACCTCAACATGAGGAAGAACTTTACTGTAAGGGTCACAGAGCACTGGAACAGAGTCCCCAGAAAGGTTGTGGAGTCTCCTTTAGAGACCTGTCTGGATGGGTTCCTGGGAGACCTGTGCTAGATTACATGGTCCTGCTCTGGCAGGGGTTTGGACTTGAAGATCTCCAGAGGTCCCTTCTAACCCCTAAAATCCTACGATCCTGTGAATACCTTCCCTTGTGGTTTTCAGAAAATTGTTAACTAGATGATATTTACATAAACTGTATTTACATACATAAGGGAGAAAACTAATACACTGTTTAAATTATAGCTTGTAAACTCCAAATCTCCTTCAGGATATACTTTCTAGGCATATTTTTATATATTTCAAATTATAACTCTTGACTGGGACTAAGATTTTTTTTAACACTCTTCTCAGTTCTGCCACCACTTCCTCAAATCTGCCTGTATCAACAATCTGATGTTTTTGGTTCTTTGTGTCAAATGGACCTTCTAATATTTTTCTTATGGTATTGCGAGAAGGACAAGTTAATCTCTCTCGGTTGCTTAAGTATTTTAATGTGGACACTTAGAGACAACTTGAAAACAATAGTTTAAATTCCCAAGAGGAGTTTACTGTGTAATGTCTCTAAAATTAAAGTATTTCAATACCACTCAAAGACAAGTCATTTACCACAAGTGGAAAAACTGTAAAGAGCACTCTGGGAAACGACAACCAATCTAGAAGAGGTCTGATTCAGACTGTACCAGGTAATCTGCTAAAGAACTTCTTATGGAAAGGTTTCATATTCTGATAGAGGTTTCAATGTTTTCTACCTTTCAATTACTTTTAAAAGAATTTCTCAAAAATAAGCTATTTCAGTTTAGTGTTCATCACAGTCAATGTACAATCTACTATAATACAGCATAGAAATCTTGCTCATTAAACTCAAGAGCCTAATAGAAGAGGAAAAATGTTTGTTTGCTCTTCACTAAAATTTCACAAGTTAATAACAGCAGGTGTTAAACATAAGGCACTTGGCAGAGTTTTTCTTCACAGTCAAGCTGCAAGTCAAAATGCCAAAATAAACCACTTGTTTGTTTGTTTGTTTCAAGAAGTATGAATATAATTTAACATTTAAGAAGAGAAAAGAACTTACAGGTAAAGCAGTCTTTTAGAAAATTTCTGCTGTGACAGAGATTCACATGGCCCTTCACATTACTTTCTGGGTTCATTTCCTAGAAAAACAGAAACAAGACACATGTGAAACCATGTGTTGAAACATTGTATACCTACACTTAAGAGCCTTAAATTCTGTTATGAGGTGAGCTTTGGAGGAAAAAAAAATGCTGACGTCTTCCAGATGGCGTAACCTAAACCAACAATTCTTAAATAAGCTCTATTAAATCCTGTATCAGACACTGATACCCATTCATGTTTCTGTACACTCAGATTGATTTGAGATTAATTCAAAAGTAATCCTTGATCTCCCAGAGCACAGGAAAACTGTACTAGTAGAAAAAGTCTTTTTGTAGCCAGGTAACCCACACAACACTGGCCAAATACCATTCAAGAAACAGAAAAGCTTCATAAAACAAAAAAACCTCAAAACACGTAATTTGTTCACTTGCAGTGTTTTTGCACACATCTGCTCACAAAAGAAAGAACAGAATACAAACAACATTCAACTAAAACAGTTGTCCTACAAGAGCAACAGATATAAGCTCTCTCATAGGACCCAAACCAGCTGAACCTGAGCTGTGCAGGACCACTGGGTGGGTGTCTGCAGTGGGCAGCTCCATGCTGTGGAGGCCTGAAGCCCACAGCTGCTGCCCTGACCTCTTGCCCATGGAGGTTTGCTGCCTGCTCGGGACTCAGATGTGGAACATTGTGGAAAGGCTGCTGCAGTCTATTACCCTCTGGTGCTCTTCCACATGAGACAATGATGACGCTTGAGTCAATCAGGAAAGCATCAACACTGACTACACTGCTATATGGTAGGATGTCAAGGCCACAAGATACTGGACAGTTTTCTCCTTAATTCTTCCAAAAAGGCAGACAGAGGATTGTTTTGCAGAGATGCTATCTACCTAAGTATGTAAAAATATTTTTGCCAACAGGCTGGCCAATCCAGTAATGAGAGTTTCAAACTAGGAATAACAAGTGGCAGGAGAGAATGACCTGCAGTTGAGTGGGGAAATGAAGAACCATGTCAGCGAGTAAAGAGTATAGGGCAATGCAAGCAGGTGGAAACAAGTAAGTAAAAACTCAGGGCTGTAGGGACCCCATCCCAGCTATGTTCACATACATAGGGAAACACTTATTAGGCATAATTGTGGGGAAAGCTATTCTGCCCTTTCTGGGAAACCAGCACGCTTTTGTCTCTCTCTAAAGTCTGTACACTAATGCATGCAGCACAGGGAATAGAAGCCATTAATAGGCCTGTGTGCAGTTGAAGAATGATAACCTCAACAGGATCAAGAGAGACAAGAGTAGGATAGCTCACATGATCATGAAGATGAATAGGAAATGTGGGAACTGGTGTTATCTTCAGCATTACAGAAAATATATAGAAAATAGTGGTCCACTCCTGATGGAGACCTGTCACAAAAGGATACAAAGAGGGAAGATAAAGAGGTGAGAGAGGAAATTCTGAGGACTGGAAGAAAGTAAACATTGCCTTTAGTTTCAAAAAGGGCAGGAAGGAGGATCCAGGAAACCACAGGCCAGTCACAGCTTCACCTCAGTCACTGGGAAGGAAATGGAGAAAATAATCCTGAAAACCACTGCCAGACACAAGAAGGACAAGAACATGTTTGGGTGTAGGGTGGGTATGTGTAGGATGAGTATTGCACCTGACTAATCTGATAGCCTTTCACGATGAGAAGGCTGACACAAAGGACAAGAAAAGAACACTCTGACATCGCTTATCTTGACCTTAGTTATGCTTCTGTAGCTGAATCCCATTGTCTTCTTCCAGACAAACTGATGAAATATGAGCTAGATAAACAGAGAATGAGGTGAACGGGAAATTGGTTTAACCAGTAGGCTCACAAGGTTGTGGATCAGTATCACCAAATCCAGCCAGAAGCCAGTCATCAAAGGCACATCCCAGGTGTCAAGATGACAGCAAATACTGTCCAACAACTCAATAACTTGCAAGATGGGACAGAGAGCACTTTCAGCAAGGTCATAGATAACACAACAGTAGGAGTAATTAATATGCAGAGGATTGTGCTCCCATTGGAGGGACCTTGACAGGCCAACAGCAACCTCATGAAGTTCAGTAAAGGGAAATGCAAAGTCCTGCCATCTGACAGGAATAATCCCACACTTACTGGAAGAAGAGAACTTGAGGCACAACAGGCTGGCCATGAACCAGCGATGTGCTTTTGCAGCACAGGCAGTCCACAGCAACCTGGGCTTCATTAAGAAGAGTATCACCAGCAGATTGATCCTTCTTTTCTACTTAGCACTGCTGAGCCATCCTGGGTGCTGGGCCTAGTCCTGGGCACCCCAGTACAAAGAAGCATAGGCCTACAAAAGCAAGTCCAGCAAAAGGTCAGCAAGATATTAAAAGGACTAGATCTTTTGTATGAGGAGAGGCTGAGAGAGAGGGGCTTTGAACAGAGAACGCTCAGATGGATCTATGCTTATAAATATCTGGTGGGGGCATGGTAAAGAAGGCAAAAACAGATTCTTAGTGATACTCAGTAAAAGCACAAGAGATAAGAGGCATAAATTAAATGCAAGATATCCCAGTTATACTTTTGTTGTTGTTTCTGTTTTCTCTTGTGACGGTTATCAATCAATGGCACACAAGATTCTTACAGAGACTTGATCCTTGGAGTTACTCAAAACCTAATTGGACATAGTCCTGGACAATGTGCTCTACGTGACCCTACTTAGATCATGGGCTTAGGCAATATCCAAAGGTCCCTTCCAATTTCAACAGTTCTGTGACTCTGATTAAAATAAATTGGGAAGAGATTAAATTAATCACCCATGTAATCTCTTCTCCATGATGCATGGGGAAGAAAAAAAAGAAATACAATCAACTTCACTCTGCTTTAGCTAGTGTAAATGGTATAAAAAGATACTAGCTGAAAGCTAGCAACATAAAGTAACTCTGAACCTAATGACTGCCAATATGTCTTTTGGGCTTTATGATGTGGCAAGACTTTACAAACATGTATTAAAAGCAATGGAAGAAATTCAGATACTCCGTTCCAACTCATTGTAGAAACCACAACATTTTCATCAATAATCTCTGCTTCACTGAGTTTTCCTTGAAAAAAACCCAGAATATACATAAATATATAACTTCAGGCAGAAACTTACACATGAAATTTAAAATTAATTAAAAACAGTGCATCAAATGTGTTTTCTTTCATAATGGAAATACATACTTTAAACAAACATTACTCTGACTACTAAAAAAAAACTATGATTCAACTGTATGATATTCAGTGTTGTGGTATTTCATGGGATTCCATACTAAATAAAAAAAACAACAGTTATATGGGAATATACAGGTTTAGGATAGCATGACCCAAAGAATTGTTCCACTGCAAATGAAGAAATCAACTCATGGACTAAGTTTTGTAATTCATAAACAACAGAAGCACAATTAGATTATAGATTAAGTCCAAATAAGGTTTTTTTACAGTCAACATATTACTCAGGGAAGAAAAAAAACCAAATCAACAATTCCTTAGCAGTTAAAATCATACAACTTCAAGAGAGCAAATTAAGCTTTTATTTGTCCAAAAGCTTTTTTGTTTTACAAGTTTGAATCTGAGTTGTTAAAAAAATATGACTACAAATTATATATCAAGAGATGCCTATTTCATTTACTGCCAGAAAGAACAAAGAATATATGTTAAACAAAAATACAGTGTGTTTCTATATATATGTACCCTTACAAAGGCATGCTGCATGCATATAGTCAAATCAGTACCTGTTGCCTTCATGTTGCTAAGGAAACAATCCTGTGTCAAATACAGGATTAAACAGGGTACGCATATGTCCATATTTCATTTTTTAAATCAAGGAAAAAAGCTACTGTATGAGGTTACAGAAGAGCTCTCAACAGCCAAGAGAATGTGAAGCTAACAAAATTATAACATCTGAAATACAAAGCTTTTTGATTCCATAGCGTCTGTGTAACTTTAAAGGCTAGCCCAAAAGCTAGTAGACTACAGCATGAAATTAAGACACTACTGGATTTGCATAACACAGAAGATGAGGCAGATAAACCTGACAGTTTCTTTGATTTGTTGGAAACTCAAAATCTACATCTATAGAAAACCTTCACCATATCAGACATATAAGACAGTTGTTTATCAGTGGCCTAAGATAAAATACCATGATAATATGCCAACTTGTTTAAAGGAAGATAAAACATGTTCACTTATAAAGAGCCACATTCTGAAAATTGAACTCTGAACATACCCATTAAAAGAGGGCAAACCAAAGAACTGTTAAACAGATTTCAATTCAGTTTTCCTGTGGTTTCATAGATGATTACACAAACTTTATTCAATACCTGTATCTGGTTTATTTATCTTGGTCCATATGCTCTGCAAACGTTCTCACAAAGCAGTTTCCCATGGCAACACCAAATATAACATAATCCAAGTCTCCTCTTGAAGCACTTCTGACAAACTCATTCCTCAATTTTAAGTAGCACCTCTTCTGTAATACTTAAGTAATTAATAAATAGAGTATTTCATCAAATCAAAATAACACATGAATGAAACACACACCCATTAATACCCACCCCTAACGAGGAGATTTTTAAAATATATATTCTTTTTTTTAAAATTCTTTTTTTGGAGAAAACTATAATTAAATAATCTAAGGCAGGTGTGGGATCTATGTTTAAATAAACTGTCAATCCATTGGTCATTCTGCATCAGTATTTCAAAATTGTTATGTGACATGATTGTGTCATTAATGTCACTGACTGGATGAGGCACTTAATGCCACGGTCTAGGTGACTGGACAGGGCTGAGTGATAGGTTGGACTGGATGATCTTGAAGGTCTCTTCCGACCTGGTTGATTCTGTGATTCTGTGTAGCAAAACAGATAGTGCACAATGCAAGTTTTAAAGAATAAAGTTACACTATGCTGGTAAGTAAGTTTGGAATGAAAATCCCATGGTCACTATGAAACTTACTACAGGAAAACTTCAGCTTGATATCATCACGTACAAATCACTGATGGCTCGTGTAGTTTTTTCATACTCATGTTTACAAATCAGCAAAGAAATATAAAGAACAGTAAAATTTCTCATTATGTTTTCATGCAAGATTAAATAATAACACTAATTTCCTGAAAGTAATTTCCCTGTCTGGAAATATCTTGTCGATATTTTAAGAAGCAGCAGAAATACACAACATCCATTTTAAGCTGAAAAAACTCTCTTAAAGGAAGCACTCACAAAAAAGCCCTGAATAAATATTGTGTTAGTCTTGAACACACTGGTCCTGTGTGAAATTTTAATATGTGTTGTTCAAGATGTAAATTAAAGAAGAAGTGACTCAAGTTAGGAAAACTGCCTTGCTGAATTTTGGTGTCTGCTATCTTTCAGATTTCTCTAACACCACTAGAAGCAGTTAGGAACAGGCCCTGTGAAGATTTAAAAGATAATCAGACTTTCTGGGCCACTTCTACACCACCACCTTTGTTTGCAGTGGTTTATAAGCTCAAGCTACTTTATAAACTACTACATATTTACACAATCTCTGATCCACATTAAACAGCAGGATGAAATTCCCACCATATTTTTCTAACAGCATCCCTTCCTTTCATCTTATTCATTTACTTAGTTCTTCTCAGATGTTCCCATGCATTCTAATCCGCCCATCCTGGAATTTTCACCCAAAAAAGCTGTATATATTGCTGGNATGTCATGTGGGACAGAGTCGAATGCCTTATATATTGCTGATCTCTATTATGAAGTTCTGTACAACATTTTTATATTTATTTATCTGATATACAGGTAGAAAGGCTTATTTACATATCTCAGACATAAAGAATACCATGGGCTAACACAGCAAATGCAGTATTTCCATGGAGTGCAGCATAGATCTACAACAGGAGGATGGCTAAGCTGATCTGTCGTATATGCAGCAAGTCCAGTTCACTTCACAAAAACTTGCAAATATTCATGGACACATAAATACCAAACAAAAGAGTCCTCTTCCTGAAAATAGAAAGAGCTCTTTGTAAAACTACCTGTAAGTTTACCTGCTACCTTCCCAATGGTTTTCTATTACTCTTAGTGTACAGAACTTCTATCTGTGGTGAACAATAGATCGATTTTATCATTGCAATAAAAAAAAAATTTACTCTGTCATAAATATGTAAATGTGCTTATAATTAAAATATTTCATCCAAAACTACAGTGAAATATATAAAAAGTACATTACTTCAAGTTTTCGTCAAAACACAATTACTGTGTTTATTTGTCCACAGGACAATTAAATTTCAACTCATCTTAAAATATCATGGTAAAGATATCAGTGATAAAATGATCAGTAGTAGCCAACTTCATTGAATACAATACATATATGTGAAAGAGAGAGGCTAAAAGCAGAGGATGATTCAAACAATATTTTTCAAAGGAGCTACTTCAAAAGCAATGATGTAAACTAAAAATAAAATACAATTTTTTAATGGACTAACATCCTGCTTTTTCTGACAGTCTCTGGAAGACTATAAAACCTTTAAATTATTAGAATCTATTCTAGAAATGGCTAAGCAGCCAGTACTGTATTCATTTATTCTTTGTGCTTTTAAGCTTTCAGGGTGCTGTGTAGCCATAGTAACTGTGCCTTTTCTTTGTGAAATCCATTAGCTGGTTTCAATCTAGGATTCAATAATACCATAAAATCAAAGCCAAATATTTTTTAAAAAAATATTGTGATGAAAAAGAAAAAAAGATTATTAGTGACAAGCATTTCCTTTAAAAGCAATTTCTGCATATTTATGTTCTACACATAATAGCGGATTAAACCACAAGGTTAAATGAACATTAAAAGATAAATGCAAAATTAATTCTAAAACTTGTCAGGGTTGACACAATACCATATCAAACTACATTTTAGCGCAAAAATAGCTCTCATTTGCATTGTCAGCCAGTGCTGCTGGCTGGGTAGCCATCGGTGAAACACAACACATGAGATTTGACTTCAACATCTCACTCCTTTTCTGACAGAAGACTAAGGTGCACATGTTAGGAAGAGAGATCAGGATTTGCACTGCAGTTTGGACAAGCCCATGCAAAAGATAAAAAACACTTCTGTTTTTACAGTACCTTCTGTATGACAGTATAGACAAGAAATGATCTGTTGAGTCTAAATTGTAGAATTCTATCAACAGGAAATGTGAAACCTTGGACACATTCCTTCTGGAGAACTTTGAAAGGGAGCGGGTGTTTCAGAAAACTAAGACAAGCTTTACCCAGTATCCTATTTGGATATGATAGGTTTTGTCATGACAGACCTCCATAACTTCAATGCCAGCTCTGTCCTGCTACCGCTTACAGGTAAACTAAGTTAAAACATTGCCACTGCTTGCTCAAACCTAATTAACAGGAGTTACATTTGTTAGCTAAGAGGAGATGTATTTTCCTGCAAGTATGAAGAAATCAGCAAAGCATCGGAATATATTCCACAATCCCTTAACTTAGAAATAAAGAATTCTTTGTCTTGGTACTATCACATTCACTAACTCAAAATTTTAACTGCTTCCTGAGCTGTATAACTGCTAGTTCAACTTCTACTGATGTGATTCACACTTCCATTTGCTTCTGCACTATAGTACAATCAAACATGGTTCAAAGATTAAGTATCTGCCATGGTTAAGAAGTAAGCTAGATTTGGCTGGGGCAAAGGATGATGTCTACTAACTACAGAGAATTAATATATATATTGGTGTTTTACTTCTGCTTTCTGTCTCCTGATTCTGCTACTACCCATCCTACAAGAAGGAAAAAGACTGAATGGCAAGGCCATGTTCATACAGGATAAAGAAAGATCACATGATTATTTTTAAGAGGTCACCAAAACTGCAAATCATACTCATACAAATGAAGGGAAAAGGCAAAAAAAAAATATCCAAAACATGACAGTTACCTGAGCCTGAACTTCTGCTTTTTCCCCTCTATTATACACAACTAACAAAGTCCTGATTTCATTGAAGTTAATAGCAAAACTGCCAGAAACTTCAGTAAGGCAAAGATTACATCCTAGGTATTTTTATGACAGGATAAAAGGATGAAATAAGAGGGAATTAGAGGTCATGTTTCCCATCACTACAGTAGAAGACAAAGTCAGGTCATCATATTTTCTAACCTGACTTGGTCAATGGTTCTGTGATCCTCAGCCTGTACCTCATCTAAGCCAGAATTGCAGCACATTTTAGAAATCAGAGTGCAAAGCTCAGTAATAGCCTGTAACAGTTTAGCGCAAGGGCTAAACCACCTGCTCCCCCTAAACAAAAGTGAGGGGAAGAGTAACACACAAAACTCAGGGGGGAGACAAAGGGATAAGAGTTTAATGTAACATAAGATGTCATAAGCGCAATGTATAATTACCTTAGCTAATAATCTAATTAATCCAGTAATACAATACACGATTACCTTAGCTTACCCTATGTGCAGAAGAAGCACAGTGAAATGCACAGGGGAAAAAAAAACATCATGACACAGAAAAAACAAAACCAGAAGCTACCCGACTCCCACTCTCTTTCTACCACCATGCCTGCAGAAAAGAGATCACAACCAAGAAGCCAGAACCCAGAAACAGCAACTGGGACAGGAAGCCTTCCATGTTGCAGGCTGAATTTCAAGCCCCATAATACTTTGCTCCAGGCAGCACTTTCATTTTTGAAGCTGGCATGACTGCAGCATAGCATGAATAACAGCCGTGGGCTCAACTCAATCCATGAGAGTTCCAACTCTCTCCTTCTAAGAGTTCAGCACTGAAAGGAAGATGAACAGAAGGCTTCTTTCTGAACATTCTTGGTGCTATCTTTCAAACACAAACACTTTTACTTTAAAACACAGTAAGCATATTGAGGAAGGCAGAGATATTCCTAATGATTAGAACAGTTCAATGAGACACTAGAGATCCAAATTCCATTTTGTCCAAATCATTAAGATATTCAATGACAGAAACCTTACTAAAAAAACCAAACAAAACCTCTTTGCCATTAGCAAAGACTGTGCAATTTCATCTGCTCAGTCTATAGACCGAAGTATTTCTATCCACATTGACGGCACAGTCTGTGAACTGAGGAGAGAAGAGCAGGCTATACAGGTAATTCCCTTTTTTCTACCTGGTCTTATTGATACAAAAAGCTGAAAATGGGAAACAGCACTGATGGGACAAACTACAAAAAATTAAAGCCAGCTTTGTGGAATTNTAGTCCAGTAAACAAACAAACACAAAAATCACCAAAAGACAACTAAACCTCCTCCCCCTACCCACTCCCCCCAAAAAAAAACCCCACCAAATAAACAAAGAAAAAAACTCATTAAAAAAAAAAAAACTAAAAAAAGAAAATAAACAAACAAAACCAACCAACCAACCAGAGCAGTCTGATATCTGATAAAGTAGGTGTAGGCACTCTCGAAAGACTTGCAAATGTTACAAAAATCCGATGAGAGCTTTTGCAAACATTACAACTTAGAATACCTTGGAAAACGCCAGTTATTTACTGTTCCCACAGGCTTCACATCAAAATACTGCACAGTGTTCTCTCTGAATGTGCCTAAGTAACTTTGACATTTACCTACATTTATTCCATCATGCTTTTTTTCAAAATTCAAAAGCTGTTGTTCTTTGTTTTCTCATTGATCTTTAGTAATGTAATAACATTAGAAGAGACATCAAAACCTTAAGCGCACGTTTTCACAGGTTTAGTTTTTACTGCATTAAATTCTAAGAGGGTCTAAAGCCCTAATATTCCACAAGTTTTAAATTATGATGGAACACAAGATAAACCTCTTTTAAAAACCTGTGGTACCAATTAAACATGGAAGAGGACTAGTCAAGGAAAGTTTCATTTTCCTTATTAGAAAACAGAAGATCTTCACACAAATTAAGCACCTGTATAATATTTTCATGAGGAGATTCTGTGATGATGTTTTCTATGTCCAAGGATATTACTCCCTCATATAAACCTCCCTCCTCACGCTCCATTCCAATACTCTGCTGTTGCCATAGTTACCAATTTACATGACCATACTGACCTCACATTCAATAGATTCTCAAAGGCTTAAAATTTTTCAAAATATTTTAATATTTCTGCAGAAACTTTTCATTAAAAGATCGTCAGGCACCAAGACACTTTCAAACAAATGTCTCTTTTTGAAGACTGGGATTTTTTTTTTTGCTGAACTGCAAACTTTCAGACACATTGAAAGTATAGGAGCTGAGTGAAGCTACAGGAATTGAAACTGGCATGACTCATTAGTTATATTCTGACAATCAGACATCCATTTTTACTTATAATTTGGATGGTTGGATCACCTTCTTCATTTAAGTATGTTGCCTCTTTCCAAAGTCTAGCAAAAATGACATGGGAAAAAAAAATCTTTAAACATTCCCAAAACACATCATAGTAAGCAGAATCTGAACCTTCCTGTAGCATTCCCAGATCAACGTTCGCCACACAGTTCCAATACAATTATCAGTAACACATAATACTAAAAGAGCAATCACTCTTCTAAGCTTGAAGGATGACAAAACCAAATCATAGTGATGACAGTGGAAAAGTTGGGTGTCATGTCCACAGTAGGTAAGTCACTGAACTCTTAACTGCAGCCCTGTAACAACTGGATTTCTGTAGGAGGCCTTGCTCTCATTGAATGTGGAATACAAAGAGCTCAACTCTGAGTAACTCCAAATTGTGTCTGAAAACTTTCATGGTACTGAGATTACTGTCTGTTGGCTGATACACAAAACTCAAGTTCACATTGCATCCGTCCAAGGAACACAACTTTCAAAAATCAGAAATTAATCTGTTCACTAAGTGAAATGGTGGTTACTTGGACCTTAATGTAAGCTCCCATATATATGAAGGAAAACTCTTCTCTCTACTTTTCAATTAGATGAAGGCACGTAAACTATTATGGCCACACACACAAAAAAAAATCAAAATAAAACAACAAAAAAACCCCAAACCAAACAAACAAAAAAATCTTTACACAAATTAGAACAAGCTGCATCCTATTCAGCTTGTTTTATATAGTTAGGTCAGATGCCTTGCACACTGTTCATTTTTTCTGTTGTCTTTGCTACTCCCAGACCAAAAGAGCACATAAGAAAATGACAAGAATCCACCTGCATTACCCCAGTATGATGCTAACAGGAGAGGAACCTAATGAAGTAATGAAAACATCATATCCATCCACTTACTAGCATACACACAATTTGTAAATCAGAATTTTAGTCACAGAATACCACTAGCTCAATAGCACAAAGGATCACACAGTGTTTTTATATTCATACTGTGAAATCCCATAATCTTTCCTGTGCAGAGTAACATCATCTGTCCCTTACTTCTTAAAATTGTATTCTTATGCAAATATACTTGAAGATTCCACTTTGTCTTTAACCTAGAATAACAATGACAAAAAGCCCTCTATGCCAACTCAGCACCTTGCAAATACAGGCATTTATTAACCATGAGTATGTTTGGCATCTTTCTCACCCAAATATAATTAAAATTTTAAGCCAATCTTCTGATGACACAGGCCCTGATGGTCTCAGGGTTTTTTTCCAATGTAAACATAAGAACATTTTCCACTCTGACCTCGTATGAAAACGAGTGCACTGAAAGATCAATGGATTGTCTAGAGCAAATGCACACTTCCCATGAGCCTCAGAGTTGAGCAAGTCAGATTTCTGCATCTGTCAATTGGCTTTTTAGTTGAATTGTGCTAACACCACAATACTGTCTTCTGCAAAACGTTTTATTCTGCATGCAGTCAGCCACGTTTGCATGCGTACCTGAAAAACTTTGCTCACTCTAACAGCTACTATCAATCAAGTCCTCCTCCTAAAATCAACAGTGATCAACAATAAAAACCATCCAAAGCATTGAGCAAAGAGTTGTGTATAAGCAGCATCAAGTCCAACTGGAAATCAGTCATCAAAGGCACACCTCATATGCCAATACAAGAGCCGTTACTATTCAACATTTTCATTAATAGCTTGCAAGGTGATACAGAGTGGACCTTCAGGAAGTTCACCAACAGAACACAACTAAGAGTAGTTAATACAACAGAGGGTTGCATTCATATTGAGAGGCACTTTGTCAGGCTACAGAAAAGAGCAAATAGGAATCTCATGAAACTCAACAGGGAGAAATGTGAAGTCCTTCAACTGTGGAGAAATGATACCAAGCACCAGCAGAGGTTGTGGGCTGACTAAATGGAAATGACCTTTGCAAAGATAGGCCTGAGAGTTCTAGCAGACAAACAGGCTACGGGCCACAGCAGCTTGGCAGTGTCATCAGGAGGTCAAAGGGAGCTTCTGCCTTCTTTCTGTTTCAGTACTTGTGAGAAACATTTGGAGTGCTGGATCCCAGTACAGAAGAGATATAGACATAGTGAAACAAGTTCAGCAAAGGGCCACAAAGATGATTAAGAGACTGAAGCATCTTTTGTAGGATAAAATGACAGAAATTAGGGTATTCAGCACAGAGAAGGCTCAGAAAGATCTAATCCCTGTTCATCAATACTTGGTTAAATGGAAAAAAGAGCTAGGCTTTTGCCATCAGTGTCCAGTCACAAGCTGCAGGGAAATGGGCATGAATTTAAATACATGAAGTACCCTTTAAACATCAGAAAAACCTTTCTTACTGTCAGTTTGGTCAAACAGGCAAATTTCACCTGGGTTGCTTGTGAAGTCTTCATACTTGCATATGCTAAAAGAAATTATTTGACACAGCACCATGCAATCTAGGTAACTGCTGCAAGCGGTAGGGTTGTACTGGACAACCTCCAGATGTCCCTTCCAACCACAACTATTCTGTGACTGTGTCCCAATCTTGGTAAATTTTGCCTTTAATAAATCCCATTCCAGCAATGCTCATTCACTATACAAAACCAAACATTGCATGCCACTCAACATCTGAAAAAAAAAAATTCTCAAAGTTGGTAACTCTCTGTGAAATGAGCTGTACCTCATATTTCCCACTTAGGAGAAGACTGTTTTACAATTTAAATGCTATGGTACTCATCCATAACCTCCTTTTAAGTTGTTTTGATGCTTCGTGAATAAAATACTCATCTAGTATTTAAATTAATATTTAGAGAAAGCTCAGTTCTACATAGCTCATGCACTTGAGAATTTATAGCACCTAGCTGTCAAATGATATTGAGCAAGCTGTTACATGGAATTACTACACAATCAAGACTGCTATCTCCTGTTACAGACCTTCATTTCTTACACAGACACAGGGAGCTGTTCTACCTCTTTTAGAAACATTTCCTTCCACCTACAAATTCAGATAGATTTATTTTTCTTAGTTAAAATCATCACTAGCTCCTTTTGGTTTTGCTCAGTTCATTTTAACCTAGGTGTCTCCCATGCTGCGAGTTATCAGAAGCCTGTTACAATGATTCTTTTTCTTAAGGAAGAAAGTAACAGCAGGAGCCAAAACCAAGTATAAAACAGGGTGAAGGACACATGTCCAGTGTGCATAAACTGGATCCACCATGTCAGAGGATTCAGTCTTTATTTTCTTATGAAGATTAAATACAGCCGGAATAGTTAAACAGTAAGTTAGAGAGGTGTCATAACATCGCTTTTGGCCTATGTACCATGATTTCTGCAAAGAGGAAATAAAACTGATTATTTCTAATGGTGCTGCACAGAAGTAGCACTGGCACTTAAAAATGCCTACCTATCACAAGATCACAGAATGGTAGGGGTTGGAAGGGACCTCTGGAGATCATCTACTCCAACCACCCTGATAACACAGATGTGACTAGGTCAGGTTGCCCAAGCACATGTCTAGACAGGTGTTGAAAGTCTCCAGAGACTCCACAACATCACACCTCACTGCTAAACTATCAAAGTCTTCCTTAAAAAATTAAGAAAAGTACAGATGGAGTTCCCATACATTAAAGTTGGAACAAAATGTTTAAGTCAATGCCTCTGGCAATTTGGTTTCTGAAATTGGAGAAACATGCAAAGCACTGACTTAGCAGTGCTAGCTTCTCTGAATTAACATGTGCAATCTGCAATTCAGTAGCCTGTATTCTCAAAACTTCCATTGCAATGAACTCTCTACTTTTTCTGTTATACAGGATGCATTATTATGCTTTAAAATCAAATAAACCAAAACCCCCAGAAAAGTTGTGACATTTATTTGTCACTATGCATGCTCTAAATACTTAAAGTGGATAGCTAATGTTAAGTAACATCTTTAAAAAGAACTTTTCATGGGATCAAAAGCATTTTTAGCATAACCTGTTATTTTCCTCATACTCAGGAAAAGTACTAAAGTAAAAAACCAAACATTTTTAAAAATCACCTGTGTTTTGTTTATGCACAAGCAAGGGGTACCTTCTCAGATTTCTCCCTAGTAAATACTCAAGGAACACCAGCATTTCAAATCAATGCTACATCACATATAGAATCATACAATCAACCAGGTTGGAAGAGACCTCCAAGATCATCCAGTCCAACCTAGCACCCAGCCCTATCCAGTCAACTAGACCATGGCACTAAGTGCCTCATCCAGTCTTTTCTTGAACACCTCCCTGGGCAGCCCATTCCAATGGCAAATCACTGTCTGTGAAGAATTTACCACTAATATCCAGCCTATATCTTCCCCAGCACAACTTGAGACTGTTTCCCTTGTTCTATTGCTGGTTGTCTGGGAGAAGAGACCAACCTCCACCTAGCTACAATCTCCCTTCACGTAGTTGTAGAGGTCACCTCTGAGCCTCCTCTTCTCCAGGCTATACAACCCCAGCTCCCTCAGTCTCTCCTCATAGGGTTTGTGTTCCAGGCCTCTCACCAGCTTTGTTGGCCTTCCCTGGGCACATTCCACTATCTCAACATCCCTCTTGAATTGAGGAACCCAGAACTGGACACAGTACTCAAGGTGTGGCCTGACCAGTGCTGAGTAGAGGGGGAGAATAACTTCCCTTGTCCTACTGGCCACACTTCCCAATACAGGCCAGGATGCCATTGGCTCTCTGCTGGCTCATCTTCAGCCTACTATCTACCAGTACCCCCAGGTCCCTTTCTGCCTGGCTGCTCTCCAGCCACTCTGTCCCCAGCCTGTAGCGTTGCTTGGGGTTGCTGTGGCCAAAGTGCAGAACCCTGCACTTGGCCTTATTAAATCTCATCCCACTGGCCTCTGCCCACCCATCCAGCCTGTCAAGATCCCTCTGCAAGGCTCTTCTACCCTCCAACAGATAAACTCCTGCTCCTAGCAACTTACTGATAATGGACTCAATCCCCTGGTCCAGATCATCAATAATGATACTGAAGCACTGAAAACATGACAATACAATTTTCAGTCTGTCGCTTTAAAGCTTTTCCTGTAGTTGACTTCCAAAGACCAAGAAGGCTTCAGCAAAAAGGGTGCTAGAAACAAAAAAAAATAAGAAAGCTAAGCTCTGCAGTTTGAACAAAGACACACTTGCTTCTCCGATTCTTGTATAAGCATGCAACTAATGCCAGGCTTTTGAACCTTCCAGAAGGCTTTTCTAACCACCTTTAAAACTTGAACCCACAGCCATACAGCATGCCTACATCTCAGAAGCCCATCTTACCACCTTTTTAAAGACTTCCTAGCAGCTAAGTCGCAGTTTCCAACTACCTGTCTCACCTGGCATTATCAAAGCCCCAGGTAAATGTAGAGGCCAGCTCCCTGGGAAGGATCAGTCTCTTCTTCTTCCCGAAGATTTCTATCCAATCCATTTTTTTCGCATCTGAAGGAAGGCAGCCCTCTTCCATACTGCTCCAGCTACACCCCTTTTAGCAGAAGACAGAAGTAATAAACTGCACAGGCCATTCATTAGACATGCAGATTCCTCAGTGATCAAATAGATAAAATCTCTACAGATGTACAATTTTTGAATGACTTGAGGTCTGGAATGGCTTGAAAAACATCTTATTACTACCTAAACATATTTCTTCTCTTCTTCTTATGTTTTTGTGATGTACTCTGGCTCATTGAAACACTACATGCTGGCTAACTCTTAAGGATTTCACAGCAAAAGCTAGGAGGCTTTTGTCATTAGCTACTTAAGACATCAAGTTCTGCATCTCACAGCTCAATCACTATGTTTTAAGTAAATATCCCCAAGACACATCAACAAGCATATTTTCTATGTTACATATAGAGCCTGAAAATTCTCTGAGAAAGCTAACCTCCATCCATTAACACAGTCAGCACTAAGGCAAATGTACTGCAAATGTTAATACAAAAGACTTACAAAGTCTACACATAAAATCATGCTTCTGGCATCCAGTCAATAGGCCAGAAAGCAAGCAAAAAGTTAGAGCGCATACACACACACACTGATATGGGTGTAGTTTTCAAGATAATGTGGCTACAGCTGTGACCAGGATCATAAGTTAATAAAATAATTCTGATTCTTAGCAGCACTGTCATCAGTGTATTCTAGGTAAAGAAGAATTCATTGCTCACAATAAACACTTAAAAAATATCTTATCAGACGTCCTGTTTTAAACTCTGAAACTCTCCAAGCATTAATAGGAACATCCTTATTTTACACAAATTCTATTTGTGTAATTGAGAAAAAGACTGTTAGCATGCAACTGTTAAACTGCTTTAAATATAGCAAAAAGTATATATACTACATTCAAAAATTATGTTCTGACTGGGCCCTTCCCAAAAGACCCAGTAAGCCTAGCGGACACCTGTCCCACTACTGCCAACAGTTTGCCACAAAAATATCTGCTAAATAACAAAAAGGAAATCTGGATATGTAAATAAGGAAAGAAGCAATAAATATCTTTCCTTTTGAATGTCCCTGATGGCCTTTTGAAAATAGCACCTACTTTCTATTGATTCAACAATTAAAAAAAAAGATAATAAATTCAAAACCACTCACAGGCAAAATCCACTGCCAGAGTTCAGGATATTTACAAAAAGACAAATTATATTTGTAAGAACATAAATTTTACTTCTTCTGCTCTGTGTCTGCCATAATATGGAATGCCAGGCTTCAGCCCACAATTCTGGGCAATCAGTGGTCTAGGTTAAGTATAGCTACGAGACTGTAAAAGAGCTCTGGAATGACCAAGTGTATTTAGTTACTCCACTCCAAGAGCCAAGCAGAATTGCTTGCCCCATGAGATAGGTTTACCTGTGCAAAACTAGAGTTTTCTAGTCACAAAAGGCTCTAGCATATACTTCTGAGCTACCTAGAAATCATTAGAACTCTCTCACGGGCACTTATAAACTCAACCTTTTAACATAAGCATAATACAAAACCAAAAAGACAAGTTTTCTCTGTCAATGACATGCAAAAAGCCAGTGCATATACCTCATCCTTAAGGAAAGAAAGGGCAACGTTAGTCACCTGGCTGACGAACATCCTCAACTACCAAAGCAATAGAGTTGCAAAATACAATAGTTCAATTGTCAACACAGCCAGTTTAAATACCAGTGGCAGTGCTCAAAACCTTTAAATCATAAAAGGATGCTGAATGAACAATTAATCTATTGGAAAACAGAATAAATAGAAGAAATAAGAAATCATGTTCCAAGTACCACTTAATTCAATGACTGTTTCTAGCTATTTTCACTACAAATCACTCTATACACAAAGGATAAGACAAACTCAAATTATCAGTATTTACATTAATAAGAAATAAGCCAAATTAAGGATATGATCTGACAAAAGGCAGCTTTTTTAATTGTTATTATTTCTCATTTTCCTTTTTTTTTTTGTGTGGTTTTTTCTTTTTGATTGATTGTTTGTTTAAATGAAGGCAACTCTGCAATTTCAGCAGAAGTTAGTCACAATCTCACATATGGCTTCATCCTCAGTGAAAAAGAAAAGAAAAGAAAAAGCTGAAAATTGATGCATTCTAGTCCAGCAGGTAGCTACTATTTGATGGCAAAGTTCTGGCACAGTCCAAGAGTTTCTTTCATACTTGTGCTTCTGGTTAACTACCAAGGACCTCATTTTGTGGTCTACAGATTTATGGTTTTTTTTTTTTCATTTTTGTTTATTCAGATACATGTTTTAATTATCACAGAAGCAATAGAATAGAATAGAATAGAATAGAA
>WAAF01014234.1:1720-18179 GCA_013400475.1 Tricholaema leucomelas | reverse complement strand
CTGAGTAATGCTCAGCAAGAGCTGAAGGGTGGACGGCTAGAGGCTGAGGCCAGACTCTTGTCAGTGGTGCTCAGGGACAGAACAAGGGGCAATGGCACAAACTGGAACCCAGGAGGTTCCATCTGAACAGGATAAACTTGTTTGGTGTGAGAGTGCTGGAGACCTGGAGCAGGCTGCCCAGAGAGGATGTGGAGTCTCCTTGTGTGGAGAGCTTCTAACCCCACATTGTGCTGCTGGGCAAGCTGCTATGGGTGCCCTGCTTTAGCAGAGGGCTGCACTGGATGATCTCCAGAGGTCCCTTCCAACCCCACCCTGCTGGGATGGTGTGAAGGACTGAGTAGAAGCCAGGAGGACAGAACCCACTGCTGACATGTTTTCAGAAGCAGCCAGCTGCTTCCACTGTTGCTCTTCAAGTGAGTTGTACATCCTATGTACAAAACCTTGCTGATTTTGGGGTTAGAGCTTGCCAGCTTTTCTTTGGGCTGAGGACGGAGTCTCTCCCTAGCACAGTGCTGAACACACCACCACTACTCAACAGGAGCAAGCCCAATTAAAGAAGGAAAAAGAAAGTCACTGTTTCAGAACAAGAGACACTGAATGTCAGTGCCAGCATCAGACACTGTTGTGAACAAATAAACCAAGTCCACTCGTAGGAACTGTTAAAGGGAGAGGAGGTTTTATTGGTCAAATATCCACACAACAACTTAAAACTGCCATTGGGTTTAAAGCAGTTATTAAAACTCACAAATACTTGAACACATACTTCTACTTTCACACCCAAACCATCTTCTCCTTCCTCAGTCTCCAGCAAAGATGCTCCAAGCAACCTAAACCATCCTGCTGGTGAATCCAAAGCTTTGTATGACACTGAATTCCAAACTAATTCAGACCAAGACATCTTGCTCCTTTTCATAGAGAGTCATTGAATGGTTTAGGTTGGAAGGGACCTCAAAACTCAGCCAGTTCCAATCCTCTGTCATAGGCAGGGACACCTCCTGCTAGAACAGGTTGCTCAAGGACTCATCCAACCTGGCCTTGAACACCTCCAGGGAGGTTGTGGAGCACAGAAGCACCCAATGTGATCTTTGATCACATTGGGTGCTTCTGTGCTCCACAACCTCCCTGGGCAACCTGTGCCAGTGTCTCACCCCCCTCAACCTGTGCCAGTGTCTCACCACCCTCAACCTGTGCCAGTGTCTCACCACCCTCACTTCTTCCTAACATCCAGTTTCAATCTCCCCTCTGCCAGCTTAAATCCATTCCTCCTCCTCCTGTCATTACCAGACCTTGTCAATAGTCCCTCCCCAGCCTTCCTGGAGCCCCCTTCAGATCCTGGAAGGCCACTCCAAGGTTTCCTGGAAGCCTTCTCTTCTCCAGGCTGCAGAGCCCAAGCTCTTACAGCCTGTCCTCAGAGCAGAGCTGCTCTATTCCAAACGAATGAACACTGAATTTGGTCAGTGCTGGGAAACACTCACTGCAGTTCTGTACTTTGAACAGTACAGACATAAAGATTACTTTATCTTGGTTGCTCTCAGTAATTGTTCTCCCTTTAGCTTAAGGTGTACTGCTCCTATCAGTGTGACTTAACACGATGGGGGTGAGAGAGCAGCAGTTCCTCCCCAAAGCACTCTGAATCTTGAACTGGTTTAGATTGGATGAGGAAGCAGCAAAGCCATTAGCACTTCAGTGAATTCTAACATCTCTATGATTGCTCAGCTATCAGGAAGTGAAATGAGTGTCTGCAGCATTCCCAGACCAGGACTTCCCTCAAGATTTGCTCAGCAGCACTGCTAAATGCAGACATTCTCGGATCCATCAGTCGTGCTGAAAACGAGGAGCAACTCACATCAACTCTGTGTTTGGCCACAGTGGCTCCTGAAGAGATGCCACACCAGAAGTGCCTGCTCTCATCACTGCCCCAACAGCTGTTGGAGGGCCTGCTCACACCATGTTAGAGATCACAGAATCAAGCAGGTTGGAAGAGAGCTCCAAGCTCAAACAGCCCAACCTAGCACCCAGCCCTGGCCAACCAACTAAGTTGTCCCAGCCAGGCTTGGCTTCAACACCTCCAGGCATGGCCACTCCACCACCTCCCTGGGCAGCCCATTCCAATGCCAATCACTCTCTCTGCCAACAAATTCCTCCTAACATCCAGCCTCAACCTGCCCTGGCACAGCTTGAGAAAACTGTTCAGGAACAGAATACTGCTTACAAAACTCACTTCAAACCCTTTCTGTTTGCCCACCACACAGCCTCTTCCCCAGGCACTATGTTTGGCTGCTAAACAAGCAGGCAGAAAGGTCCCACATGCCACAACTACTTGAATAAATACTGAGAAGAGTCAGGAACTGGGTAGGAGAGAAAAGCAGACTGGAAGGTGCCAAAATAACGACTGATATTTTCTCGAAAGGAATGTCTGATTGATAGAAAGTCCAAGGAATGGCTTCTACAAACAGCGGCAAACAGCCAAGCCTCACGAACCAATCCCCAGGGAGGCCAAACCGCTGCTCAGAGGGACACAGTGCAAATGGCATCAACAGCTGGCACCTGCCACATCTCTTCGGCCTGAGAGCCCTGCCAGTCCTGACGGGCACAACACAGAAGCTGGGAAGTCCTGGAAGGAGTTCCTCAGCAGCTGCTATGGCCTCCTGTCAGCTCAGGGTAGAGGGAACACGGCCCGGCCGGTCCCAGTCCTCTCTCCTGTCCGGGGCGGTTTGTCCTGGCAGGCAGTGAGCAGTGCAGAGCCAGCAGGGCAAAGGGTCGAGGGGCCGAGAGGGCTGCTCAGAGACTCCCCCACCCCCTCCAGGTCCCTCCTGCAAAGGGCGAGAGGCCGCTGCGGGCAGCCCCTCCTAGGGGAACGGTGTCACCGGGTGCCCCTGGCCAAGGCCGATAGGGCGCCAGGGCCCGTGGTGGGCGGATAACCGGCTGTGCCCGGTGCCGATAAGGGGGCAGGGGCACCTGGGGTTGCCGGTAGGTCGGGGGCAGCGCGGCTCATCCCGCCCCTGAGGGAGCCCCGCCAGGGCCTCGTTCGCCGAAGGTGGCGGCGGAGGGGACCCGGTGCGCCCCGAAGCCGCTCCTGAGAAATCCCGCCGTTGCCTCCGGCCGCTGCCTAAGGATGGTGGCGAACGGCACATTCCCGCGGTCCGAATCAACCCCGCTCCGGCCGGGCGGCAACAGCTTGACCTGACGAGCGGGGAGGAGCGGGGAGGAGCGGAGCGCTGCTGCCCGCCCCGCCGAGCCGACGTGGGCGGACGGCGGCGGCCGACTGGAGACGCTGGGCCGGGGCGAGCCGCAGGGCCACATGTGCCGCCGCGGGGCGCAGGCCGCGCCTGGAGCCTTCCTCACTCTCTTCTTCCTCCTCCTCCTCCTCCTCTTCCTCTTCCTCCTCCCCGCCGGCGGCTCTGCGCAGGCGCCGCTCAGGGCTCGGCGTCTGCCCGCGGGGCGCGGCGCGGTTCCGCGTAGCGCGGCCGCTCCTTCCCCGCCCCGGAGGGCCCCGCACGGCGCCAGTAAGCGCCCGGCAGGGCGTGCGCGCCCCTCCTTCTCCTCCCTCCTTCCCCTCCCTTCCTTCTTCCCTCCTTCGCCTGCCTCTCTCCGCCCGCCGTGAGGGCGGGAGGGAAGCGGCAGCCCCGAGCGGGAGCTGAGGGAGGCGGCGCGCCGGGAGCCATGCGGGAGTACAAGGTGGTGGTGCTGGGCTCGGGCGGGGTGGGGAAGTCGGCGCTCACAGTGCAGTTCGTGACCGGCACCTTCATCGAGAAGTACGACCCTACCATCGAGGACTTCTACCGCAAGGAGATCGAGGTGGACTCCTCGCCGTCGGTGCTGGAGATCCTGGACACGGCGGGCACCGAGCAGTTCGCCTCCATGCGAGATCTCTACATCAAGAACGGGCAAGGCTTCATCCTGGTCTACAGCCTGGTGAACCAGCAGAGCTTCCAGGACATCAAGCCCATGCGGGACCAGATCATCCGAGTGAAGAGGTACGAGAGGGTGCCCATGATCCTGGTGGGCAACAAGGTGGACCTGGAGGGCGAGCGGGAGGTCTCCTTCGGGGAGGGCAAAGCCCTGGCCGAGGAGTGGAGCTGCCCCTTCATGGAGACCTCGGCCAAAAACAAAGCCTCGGTGGACGAGCTCTTCGCGGAGATCGTCAGGCAGATGAACTACGCCTCGCAGCCCAACGGGGACGAGCAGTGCTGCTCCTCCTGCGCCATCCTCTGAGGGCAGCAGGGGCTGGCTGCGGGGACACGGCGGTGGCGGCCGGCGGGGAGCGGCGGCGGGAGCGGCCCCGCAGCCCCGGCCGGAGCCCGCCCTCGGCGAGCCGCCGAGAACGAACACACACACACACACAATCGAGAAACAAGATATCATCGTGTTGGAAATGTGGCTTTTTTCGACATGTACGTTTCGTCCAGTCTTGGTCGTTGAATATTTTCGTGTCTGCCCCGCGCTGGCAGCGGGCACGGGGCGGAGAGCTCCGGGGAGGAGCGGAGCCTGCAGTCCGAGAGAACGGAGCTGGGGCGGGGGATCCCCCCCTCCCCGGGGCACGCCGAGGAGATCGGCGGGAGCGGTGCTGAGCCTCATCTCTCCCCGGCACACACCGAGGAGATGGGTGGGAGCGGTGCTGAGCCTCCCCTCCCGGCACACACCGATGAGATGGGTGGGAGCGGTGCTGAGCCTCTCTCTCGGGCACACACTGATGAGATCGGCGGGAGCGGTGCTGAGCCTCTCTCGGGCAAACGCTGAGGAGATCGGCGGGAGCGGTGCTGAGCCTCATCTCTCCCCGGCACACACCGAGGAGATGGGTGGGAGCGGTGCTGAGCCTCCCTCCCGGAGACCGAGCCCCCCCGGGACACGCCGAGAAGAACGGCGGGAGCGGTGCCCATCTGTCCCCCCCACTCGAGACACACGTGGAGCCTCCGCCGCCGGCCCGAGGATCGCTATGCAAAGTTGAGGGTGGCTGTGCCGGGTACGCCCGGCCGGGAGAATTGCACATCTGAACTGGGACTGTGCCTCAGCAAACACTGGTGCCAGTACCGTGGTGGGGGTAGGAGTGGGTTTGGGGGGGGGAGCCCAGCAAGTGTCTGCTGAGGACCCCTGAAATAATTCTCTATTTTGTTTACCTGCTGTATCGGATGGGAGTTTGCAGGAGAGTGGTAGCGTGGTGGGTTTCTCCTCTTTGGTTTTGTTTGGTTCCTTGGTTTATGTTTAGGTTTGTTTCTTCTTTTTTTTGTTAGTATTCTTTTTATTTGGTTTTATTTGAACTCTTTGTAGGGTTTTTGTTGCGTTTTCCTTTGGGTTTTTTTTTGTGTGTTGTTTTTTGGGTTTTTTTGTTTTTTTTTTTTTTTAAATCAGCTGTGAAAATGTTACAAATCTGCACAATTTTTGAGGTGTGAGTGTGTGTGTGTGTGTGTGTGAGATGTCCTTTTTTTGTTTGCCTTGTTCCTTGGCGGGTGGGAGCTGGTGATGGTTTTGTTCCCAGGGGTTGTTTGGTTGATCTTTTTTTTTTCTTTGTTTTGGTTTGTTGATTATTTTTTGTTTGTTTTGTTGATTTGTTTTTGTTTTGTTGATTTTTGTTGGGATTTTTTTTTGTTTGTTTTGTTGGTTTTTGTTGAGTGTTGATTGTTGATTTTTGGTTTTATTAGTTGATTTTTGTTGATTTTTTTTTTGGTTGGTTTTTGTTGACTTGAGTTTTGTTGAGTTTTATTTTGTTGAATTTCGTTGATTTTTATTTTTATTTTGTTGAGTTTTCAGTTTTTATTTTTANGAATTTCGTTGATTTTTATTTTTATTTTGTTGAGTTTTCAGTTTTTATTTTTATTTTGTTGAGTTTTCAGTTTTTATTTTTATTCTGTTGAGTTTCGATCTTTTTTTAATTTTTATTTTGTTGAGTTTTGTTGGTTTTTGTAATTTGTGTTTTGTTGGGTTTTGTTGAGTTATACTTTGTTGATTTTTCTTGGGTTTTGTTGATTTTTTTTCGTTGGTTTTTTGGTTGGGTTTTTGTTGATTTTTGTTGATTTGTGTTGATTTTTCTTGATTTTTATTTTGTTGAGTTTTGCTGATTTTTTTGGTTGTTTTTTGTTGAGTTTTGATTTTTGTTGATTTTTTGTTGTTTTTTTTGTTGATTTTTTGTTGATTTTTTGTTGATTTTTTTGTTGATTTTTTGTTGATTTTTTGTTGATTTTTTTTGTTGATTTTTTGTTGATTTTTTTGTTGATTTTTTGTTTTTTTTTTTTTTTGTTGATTTTTTGTTGATTTTTTGGTTGATTTTTTGGTTGATTTTTTGTTGATTTTTTTGTTGAGTTTTGTTGTGTTTTGTTGGGTTTTGTTCGGTTTTGTTGGGTTTTGTTGGGTTTTGTTGGGTTTTGTTCGGTTTTGTTGGGTTTTGTTGGGTTTTGTTGGTTTTTTGTTGGTTTTTGTTGAGTTTTGTTGAGTTTTGTTGATTTTTTTTGTTGAGTTTTGTTGATTTTTTTGTTGAGTTTTGTTGATTTTTTAAATTTTTGTTGAGTTTTGTTTGTTTTGGTTTGTGTTTTGTTGATTTGTGTTTTGTTGGTTTCTGTTGTGTTGGTTTGTGTTGGTTTGTGTTGGTTTGTGTTGGTTTGTGTTGGTTTTTTGTCTCTTCCCCTTTGGGTTGGCAATAACTGATTTTGATGACTAGCTCTCTAAAAAGTGCAAAGACTTCCTATATGTGATGCAGGGCCAACAGCAACCCTGTATCCATAGAGTGCCTTCAAAACTCAGCTGTTCCAGCCGGTGCCAACCTGTGAAAGCTCCACAGAATCCCATTATCTGCTACCCCAAAAACTACTTAACAGTTTCCTTGCAGTAATCATGCTGAGCAAGCCAGGACAAAAGGGCCTATTGTTAGTGGAATTTATTTCTTATTTCCATCTGAGCCTTTTAACTTATTTCCATGTCTTGCAAGTTTGGCCTTCCTTTACTTCAAATTTACAAGAATTTAGCCTTTTTTGGGATTTTGGAGGGGTGGACTTTTATTTTCTATTTTCTTTTCTTTTTCTTTTTCTTTTATTTTTCTTTCCTTTTCTTTTTATTGTCCTTTGCTTTCCATTTCTNTTCTTTCTTTTTTGTTTTCCCTTTGCCTCTCTTTCCCTCCCTTTCCCTCCCTTTCCCTCCCTTTCCCTTTCTTTCTCCTCTTCTTTTTTTCCTTTCTTCCCCCCCCTTTTTTTTGGTGTTCCTTTTGGTTTCACTGTGGGATGTACCTCCAGCCAGCACAGAAGGAAATCTTCTCTTTGTTGATGTACCAAGAACATCCTACTGACTGTCATTTGCATTCAGGAGATGTCTATCCATTTGAAGAGTTTTAATACAAATGCTGTTTTTTAGAAGACAACTTTGTGCTCTTTTTATCTGCCACATGAAACACTGAACTTTTCCACCTAGGCTGGCAATGTTGAGTTCTGTCTTAGCAGAAGTAAAGGGCATGGGGGTGGCCTCCACTTACTAAGGGCTGTGTTTTAAAGAAGGGAAGACAAAGGCCAGCGTTGCTGGTGTACCTACTATTTAGTTGGTTTTAATACCCTTTTTCATCCCTGTTTAGGTGCTGACCCTGTGAAACCAGTGTGTGACTGGAAGGCTGTGCTCAGCAGGCAGCTGTAGGAAGGTAGAGTGGCTTTAATGCAAGAGGGCCCTGTAAGGTCAGGCCCTTCCTTACTGGAAGTGGTGGTGGCTTGTTGGGATAAAATTCTGCAGGTCAGTTATCCATAAAATCTGAGCTTTTCATCTGATTGCATTATAACTCCTTAAAATTATGCATCAGACCAGTAGTTCCCAGAATCATAGGATCCTGAGCAGTGTCCAGAGCAGTTCCCTCTGCTGAGGAGGGCTCCAGGGTTGAGCCAGGCTTTGCAGTAGCCCTCGGGAGACAAGCATAGAATCAGTCAGGGTTGGAAGGGGCCACAAGGATCAGCCAGTTCCAACCCCCCTGCCATGAGCAGGGACACCCTACCCTAGAGCAGGCTGCCCACAGCCTTATCCAGCCTGGCCTGAAACACCTCCAGGGATGAGGCCTCAACCACCTCCCTGGGCAACCCATTCCACGCTCTCGCCACTCTCATGCTCAACAACTTCCTCCTCACCTCCAGGCTGAACCTACCCACTTCCAGCTTTGCTCCATTCCCCCTAGTTCCTTGAAGTGTTCAAAAGAACAGAAAAAGCCTGGATGAGGCACTTAGTGCCATGGTCTGGTTGATTGGCCAGGGCTGGGTGCTAGGTTGGACTGGGTGAGCTTAGAGGTCTCTTCCAACCTGCTTGATTCTACGATTCTTTCTGGATGTGCAGAGGGGTTGGAGTGGGAGGACATCTGCACCTTCTGTCATAGGGAGCTTGTTCACCTCCCATATCTTCCTTTCATAGCCCTTTCAATTAGCACAACTCCCCCCTGAAACTTTTACTTTTCTTTACTTCCCCCTCCCCAAGGAGACTTGAAATTGTCTTACAGCATGAAAACAAAAGCTGAGGACTGATGTGTAAAAGGGGTTTTAAATCAGGCCAACTAACTGGTGTGAATCCTACCACGAGTCTGACAATTTATTCTAAGTAGGAGAACTTTTTGCTTCAGCTCTGGAAGAAGAGTGGTTAGGCTGAGGTCCATTCTGTGTATTGAAATGGAAATGATAATCTTGTGGTGTAGTCGAAAATTGGATACTTCTTTTGTCACCATCCAGCATCTAATGACAATTAGGAGAAGATGAAATATTGAACTCAACTCTTGGGAGCTCAGTTGTGTCCTTCAAAAGGGCAGGGACCTGTTCTTGATGCAATCAGTCAGGTTGTATGAGCCAGGCTGATACAATCACAGCTGAAAACAAAGGGGCTGCTTGGGGCCTTCACAGCACCGATTGGTCCAGCCACCCGTTTTTGAAGTGACAACTGAAAACCTCTTTGCAGCTGATCTCCCAGAAAGGTCTGCAGATGATTTAGAAGCCACCACCTCCTCCAGGGTGTCTTGTGAGAGGGATGAGGGAATGATGCTTACTGGCAGTAGGGGCTCCTTTCAGCAAAGACACTGCATGGAAAACTAGGAAAGCTCCACTGCTGCTGTGTCTGCAGCAAGAAAAATGCCAGAAGTGTGTTGTGTGTCTCAGCTACTGCTATGGTTCAGTTTTGCCTTAAATTCCATGGGATTATCCATTTTTTTTAGCACCCAACAGGCCTTGCTCCAGTTCAGTGTGTTGAAATGTGGGCTGCCCAGGGAGGTGGTGGAGTCGCCGTGCCTGGAGGTGTTGAAGCCAAGCCTGGCTGGGGCACTTAGTGCCATGGTCTGGTTGGTTGGGCAGGGCTGGGTGCTAGGTTGGGCTGAATGTGCTTGGAGGTCTCTTTTGGGGCTGAATGAGCTTGGAGGTCTCTTCTGTGATTCATTCTGTGATTCTATGATAACAAGTTCTGGGATTGTAGAACCATTAAGGTCAGAAAAGACCTCTGAAGATCACCAAGCCCAACCTTCCACTTCCCAAAAGCAGGTATTTATTCTGCTCTCCCCAACAGACAGTAGATTCTTCATGCTTTCTTTCAGCTGCTTGGGTTGTGATGTAGGAGTGTTGCAAAACTGGGTGGGTTTAGGTCACAGTGCCACAAAAAGGTCACTTCCCCCCTTCCCCCTCAGCTTGGCAGAGCAGCTGAAGGCAGCCTAAATAAGCTGTGGATTCTCCTGGGCTGTTTTGCAGATGCACTCCAGTTCTTGCCAAAAAAGGTGTGTTTGTTTAAAGCAGTGGATCATTTCAGAAACCATGGCAGGGGTTCTGATGGCAGTTTTGAATGTAATTTGATGTTCAATGTTCTCTTCTGACTTAGTGAGGACACTACAGGATGTAGAGCTCAGTCGTCTGATCTTCCAAATGCTCTGAAGTGTTTTGGTGCTTGTTAAATGTAGGCCTTGTCTATAAAGTAGGGGTGGGGGGGAAAGAACACAGAAAACAAAACAGAAGTCATACTGCTTTAACTTGACTGAATAATGAAAGCTATATTAGCTTCTCCACTTGAGGAAATGTTGTATCAGTCTAAAGGTACTCTCTTATTCCTTTTCCCTGTGGGAATATGTTATAGCCGTGTCCATACAGAGGTGGGATGTAGCTCTTTTCACACTGAGAAATGCAGAGATTTAATTGCTTGGAACAAACAAACAGACAACCACAACAAAAAAAAAAAAAAGACATTCCCAGCCAAAAAAAAACCAAACCCAGCTCCTTCCTGACAGAGCAGAAATGGTGTAAAGGAGGCCTTAGTTTAAGGCTGGCAGTCTCATGGCCACCTGCTGTATTTTCCTGTGCATGATGATTGTATGTCCTAAAAAATCCAAGCCTCTTCTGTTGCCAGAAAGCCTGTCTGAAATCCTGCTCTCTGTGATTGTAACTGTGCAGTGTTCTCCACCTCCTGCTCTCAATACCACTGTGGTTCTTCTCAGCACCACGGCTCAGGCTTTGTTGGTGCTGATGCTCAAGGCATTGTTGGTGCTGAAGCACAGCCGTTGTGGATGCTGATGGTTCTGGAGCTGCTGTTGGGTTCTGTGGCTGTGGGACTCCTGATGGTTCTGCTTCTCTCAAAAAAGAACAAAACAAGAATGTACAGCGAGTTGGTTTGGTTTTTATTGCAAAGGGCATTTTAAATAAAGGGCACCTGGGCTCTTTGTGACCTCTTCATGTGGATACTCATTGCCTGCAGGCCTTGGTAAGGGTCCCCTTTTCCTCCAGGAGTGGCAGAATGCAGAGAATTCCATGTTCTTGGAGAAATTGCTGTGAAAAGGGATGGCATGTGTGTTCTGTTCCAAATAAAGGATGCTTCCCCCAGCTAAATGGCAAAAGGCTGGAGCTCTGCTGCTGGTGGCAACCCTCTCCCTCTCCAGGTTTGTATAGCAGGCAACTCAGACACTCTGCTGTATGGACCTTTGCTGTCTCTTTGGAATCCACTGCTTGGAGTGCCTGTTCATGCTGGGGAGGGGCTGTTTAGGCTGTCAGGGAGTGATAGGTCTGGGGAGAATGGAACACAGCTGGAAATGGAAAGAGTCAGACTGGAGGTTAGGAAGAAGCTGTTCAGCATGAGGGTGGTGAGAGTCTGGCTGGGATTGCCCAGGGAGGTGGTGGAAGCCTCACCCCTGGAGCTGTTTGAGGCCAGGCTGGATGAGGCTGTGGGCAGCCTGCTCTGGTGTGAGGTGTCCCTGGGCATGGCAGGGGGGTTGGAACTGGCTGATCCTTGTGGTCCCTTCCAACCCTGACTGATTCTAGGATTCCATGATCTGGTGCTATGTGAGACCTGCTGTAGAAGCAGATGTGTGTGTGAGCTCTGTGCAACGCTGAAATGGTTTTGACTCCTCTGCAGTGCTCACAGCCTCCAGCAAATGTGTGTGTCAGAAAGGTTCTCCTGCTACACTGCTGAAGACCTTCACTTTTGTAGGAACCCAAGATGTGTGTGATGAGCTCTTTGCAAAGGTGAAATGGTTTTGACTCATCTGCAGAGCTCACAGCCTGCTTCTGCAGTGCCTATTACTGTCCCCAGCAAAAGTGTGTGTCAAAAAGGTTCTCCTTCCTGCTGCACTGCTGCAGCCCTTCACTTTTGTAGGAACCCAAGCTGTGTCTATGAGCTCTGTGCAAAGGTGAAATGGTTTTGACTCATCTGTATAGCTCACAGCCTGCTTCTGCAGTGCTTATTACAGTCCTCAGCAAATGTGTGCGTCAGAAAGGTTCTCCTTCTGCTATACTGCTGCAGAAGTTCACTTTTGTAGGAACCCAACAGCTGCCCAGCTTTATTTGGGGCTGGCATCCCTTAGTAAATGTGTGCCTAGCAGTGAGAGGTGAGTCAACAGCAGATCTGGAGTTCAAACAGCTTGAGACACTTAAGTGGTGGTGCTGTGTGAGAAATAGAGTGGGGGGAGGGCATTGCTGGGCTGGGTGTGTTGGCTTTGGGGTTTCATTGTTGTTCAGGGCGTTTAGTTTGAGTGGACTAAGAGTTTGGTAGTCCACAGCTGAGAACCTTGCCGTGTTTCCCAAGTGAGAGTCTGTGTGTGTGTTTGCTCTGACTCCACTGGGGTTGAAACTGAAGTTCTTGCCCTCACCACAGATGATCTCAACCTCTGGGATCTCAGTTCTGTGCGCAGTCAGCACTGCACGGAAGAAAACGCCCTGCGAAACCTCAGCTGGTTGAGCAATAATGGGCAAGAGATGAGAAATGTACACGTGGAGAGCTTCAGAAGGGCCACTACAGTTTCCCTAGAGCTGCTGCAGATTTTTTTGGGGGGAGTGTTCTGATCCCCATCGTGTCCTGCTTTACCACTGTTAATGCTAGAGCAAAGGGACTCAGTCAGTTGTACACAAAGCAAACAGTGTATCGTAGAATCGCAGACTGCTTTGGGTTGGAAGGGACCTGAAGGATCATCCAGTTCCACCCCTGTGCCCCTGCTGTGGGCAGGGACACCTCCTAGACAAGGCTGCTCAGGGCCCCATCCAGCCTGGCTTTGAAAAAAGTACTTAACCTGCAATACTCTGCCCTGGTGAGAGCTTATCTTCAGTACTGCCTTCAGGTTTGGGCTCCTCAGTTGAAGAGGGGCAGGGATCTGCTGGGGAGGGTCCAGCAGAGGGCCACGAGGATGATGAGGGGACTGGAGCACTGCCTGGTGAGGAGAGGCTGAGGGACCTGGGGCTGCTTAGTCTGCAGAAGAGAAGACTGAGAGGGGATATAATAAATGTCTAAATATCTGAGAGCTGGGGGTCAAGAGGAGGGGGACAGGCTCTGCTCACTGCTCCCTGGGATAGGACAAGCAGCAATGGATGGAAGCTTCTTGGCTGGAAGGGAACTTCTTGGCTGGAAGGGTCCCAGAGCCCTGGCACAGGCTGCCCAGAGAGGTTGTGGAGTCTCCTGCTCTGGAGCCTTTCCAGGCCTGTCTGGATGTGTTCCTGTGTGCCCTGAGCTAGATTGTGTGGTCCTGCTCTGGCAGGGGGTTTGGACTGGATGATCTCTTTGGGTCCCTTCCAACCCCTGACGTCTGTGAGCCTGTGATCTCTTTGGGTGCCTTCCAACCCCTGACATCTGTGATCCTGTGATTTTTTGGGTCTCTTCCAACCCCTGACATCCTGTGAGCCTGTCAATATCTACACTTCCAAATTGGGAGTCAACTGACCTGAACTTCGAAGTTGTTCAAGTAAGTCTTAAAATACTGGAACCAGCTGCTTTGAAATGGCTTCATTTCATCTGGGGTCTTCTGGAGGCTTGGGCAGAGATGTTGATCAGGAAATGAAGGCTTTGGTTTGGTTATCCTTGACAGGGATTTTTAGGAGAATTGGGGTCTGATGTAGAGTTTCTGCTTTAATGATTGCAACTTGACAGTGCTGATGGCCACAGCAGGGCTGGAGGAGTTGGGAGCTGTGTTCAAGGGGCAAATTAGTGGCAAGCTCATTCCCTGAATGAACCACATTAGTATTACCTACCTCAGGTTGGTGCTGACAGTTTGGTGTCAAGTCTACTTGATGATTAGGAGAGTTAAGATGAAAGCAGGCTAATGAAGTACTTGACTAATTAAGTTTCTAGCTTTTGAGATCTTCATTTTCCTTCCTTTCAGAACATTCTGCCCTGTTCCTATCAGCTGTTTTCTGCTGCCTTTCTGATTTCAGACATTATGTTTGCTTTACTGTGTGGGTTTTGCTTTCTCTTTGGTTGTTAAACCTTCAGTTTTTCCCTTAATTAGAGGGGGGGAATAGCATGGAGGCTCTCATCGGAATGGCTGTACAGCAGGAGCTGCCTGAATTCCAGGAACACATCATAGAATCAAGCAGGTTGGAAGAAACCTCCCAGCTCCCTCAGCCTCTCCTCACAGGGCTGTGCTCCAGGCCCCTCCCCAGCCTTGCTGCCCTTCTCTCAACACCTTCCAGCACCTCAACATCTCTCTGCAATGGAGGAGCCCAGAACTGAACACAGCACTCAAGGGGTGGCCTGAGCAGTGCTGAGCACAGGGACAGAAGAACCTCCCTTGTCCTGCTGCCCACACTGCTCCTGAGCCAGCCCAGGATGCCATTGGCTCTGCTGCCCACCTGGGCACTGCTGCCTCCTCTTCAGCTCCTCTCTCCCAGCACCCCCAGCTCCCTCTCTGCCTGGCTGCTCTCAGCCACTCTGTCCCCAGCCTGTAGTGCTGCTTGGGGTTGTTGTGGCCAAAGTGCAGAACCCTGCACTTGGCCTTGTTCAGTCTCATCCCATTGGCCTCTGCCCACCCATCCAGCCTGGCCAGGTCCCTCTGCAGGGCTCTCCTACCCTCCAACAGCTCCACAGCTGCTCCTAGCTTGGTGTCATCTGCAAACTTACTGATGCTGGACTCAGTCCCCTGATCCAGACCATCCATGCACTCCACCTCTTTTTGCAAAGAAAACAAGGTTAAACTGTCTGGTTAAGGCTTTTCCAAAGCCAGGGCTCTCAGCAGAGAAAGGGCTTTGCCAAAGAACTAGGTCAGCCTGGGAGAGAGTTGGAGTTCATAGGGCCTTAGGTATTTATTCACTTACAGTCTGATTGTACTTCAGCCTCTGAAGTGAAGAGGGAAAGTTGCAGCTTTCTGAGCATAAATATTTATACCTAGGCTTAAAGAGCTGTCTGGTATCCACACTTTGGGGAACATCCACATTTTCCTACTCTTGAGTCTAGAGGTGCTGGAGCAGGTGCAGAGAAGGGCGATGAGGCTGGGCAGAGGTCTGGCAAAGGTGACCTATGAGGAGTGGCTGAGGGAGCTCCTGGTCTGGAGAATAGGCTGAGAGGGGACCTTATTGCCCTACCTCAAAGGAGGTTATAGTGAGGATGGAGCTGGTCTCCCGAATTGCTAATGCTAGGACAAGAGCAAATGGCCTCAAGTTGCATTGGGGGAGGCTTAGGTTGGATGTTGGGAGGAAGTTATTTACTGAGCAGGTGCTCAGGCACTTGAACAGGCTGCCCAGGGAGGTGGTGGAGTCACTGTCCCTGGAGGTGTTGAAGCCAAGCCTGGCTGGGGCACTTAGTGCCATGGTCTGGTTGGTTGGGCAGGGCTGGGTGCCAGGCAGGACTGGATGAGCTTGGAGGTCTCTTCCAACCTGCTTGATTGTATGATTCTAAGTTGGCTTTAGATGAGACATTAGGAAGGAGTTGGAGGAGGCATTAGGAAGAGCTTTTTCTCCACAAGAGTGGTGAGGCACTGGAGCAGATTGCCCAGTGAAGTTGTGGAAGTTCCCAGCTGGGAAGTGTTCAAAGCCAGGTTGGCCTTGAGCAAGTTGGTCTAGTAGGAGGTGTCCCTGCCCATGAGGGGTTGGAACTAGATGATCTTTAAGGTCTCTTCCAACTTATGCCAAACCAGCCTGTGGTTCTCTGCCTGCTAAACCAGAAGATGCCTGTGGTTACTGAATGTGTGCAGCCTTATCCCAGCTGTAGGGGTGACAACCTGCTGGACTCGTCTGGACTGTTTGTGGTCAGTGCTGTCTGGGAACAGAACTCCAGGCTTGTGCCTCTTCTCTGTGTTCCTGATGATAAGGAAATGGAGAGCAAACCTGTTCCTGACTGAAAGGCTGAGAGCTGATGGACCTGAGATTCTGGGATCTTTACAGGCCTGACGATGGATTGGAGTTGCTCAACGCACTTCTGGCTGCAGCTTGGTTCAGAAGTTTCTAGGGCATGGAGCTCCTCCTCGTTCAGGGCTTTTCAGCACTTGGAGTCATTAACTGAAATTGAGCTGATTTGCTAGGTGTGAAGACACAAACTGTCTTGTTCCAGGGTGTAAACAAACTGAAGTGTATCCCAGCACTGCCTGTAGCAGAATCTGTAGCACTGCTCCTGGCCCTGGCTGTGTTTGTGCACTGACCTGCACTGTCACACCTCTGACCTACAGCTCTGTGTGCTCAGTCCCCTCCTCTTCAGAGCCCTGTTGAAACCAAAACCTTCTTTAAGCAAAAAAGCAGAATTTAACTCTGGTCTGTGTTTTAAACATTTCACAGGCACATTGGAGGATGACCTCTGTTTAAAAGCTGTCATTTCAGCTTCCAAAGAAGCCTTCCCTGTACCTTGAGATGGATCCTGCACCTGGGTGGCTGCAGTCTCAAGCACAACTCCAGGCTGGGTGGGGAATGGCTGAGAGCAGCCCTGAGGAACAGGACCTGGGGGTCTGGGCTGATGAAAAGCTCAACAGGAGCCTGCAGTGTGAGTGCAGCCCAGACAGCAACCCTGTGCTGGGCTGCAGCAAGAGCAGTGTGGGCACAGGGCAAGGGAGGGGATTCTGCCCCTTGGCTCTGCTCTCCTCAGACCCCACCTGCAGTCCTGGGTGCAGTTCTGGAGCCCCCAGCACAAGCAGGACATGGAAGTGTTGGAGCCAGGCCAGAGGAGGCCACCAAGATGCTGAGAGGGCTGCAGCAGCTCTGCTGTGAGGACAGGCTGAGAGAGTTGGGGCTCTGCAGCCTGGAGAAGAGAAGGCTTCCAGGAGAGCTTGGAGTGGCCTTGCAGGATCTGCAGGGGGCTC